>JAODKE010000101.1:5728188-5763616 GCA_026779605.1 Mormyrus hasselquistii
GGGGGGGCGAGTTTCTCTGGACCGGCACTAAAATGAAAACTGAAAAATTTGGGGGAGAAAAAAAAAGGAAATTGTTCCCCCCCCCCCCCCCCCCGCTTTGATGTTTACATTAAACTCTGTAAATAAATGTTTTCCTGTGTCTGTTCTGCTTACTGTCTTCTATTTTTGTGTGGTTTTCTAGTTGACATAAGTCTCGCTCTGGACAGGGCAGCCAAACACCAAACAGGACTGACACTCATTAGTTTCAGGTTTAGTGCTCTGTTATTTTGCTTGGCAGTTTGTCTTCTTCCGCCTTATTCCGCTTGTGTGGCTGCTGGGCGGCTGTGCTGTTGCCTGACAGTTCTGCCAGTTTGACACCCATCTTGTGCTCGTAGAGTTTGCATGTTCTTTCCACGTCACAAGGTTCTGTTTCCTTCTGCAGTCCGAATGCCTACGTTTAGGTAACTGACATTTCGTAATTGGGACAAGGTAGCCAGGTAGCCCTGTGATGGGTTGGAATCTTGTCCAGGCTGCACCTCAGGAATCTGCTCTTTGCTAGTGAGGATAACTGCGATAGGCTCCAGGCCCCCAACATGAGCCAATAAAGCAGAGCCATGAGGTAACACCGGTGGCTGCCTAGGGTAGTGTTTCCCAAACCAGTACAGTGGGAACCCTGGCAGTCCACGTTTTTGCTCCTTTCCAGCCATTCAGAAGCACTGGATACTTTGTACAGGTGTGCTGGGAGCTGGGGGTGCCATCTGGGCTTCGACCAGGACCAGAGGTTTGAAGGTGGTTGGAAATCAGTTTGCTCTCCCTCTAGTGGATCATTTGAGAAACATAATTCAAAAAGCAGTGGCTGAAGTTTGCCTGTGTGCCTTGAAGAGGTCGTTACACGCCTCGCCTGTGTCTGCGACTCTCATAGTTTGGGCCTCAGGCCCCCGTCTCCTTGCTGGTTTTTGTTTAATCTCTTAAATAGTCCTTAAACTCTTAATTGAACTAACTGAACAACCAAGAAAGCTGAATTTGAAGTCAGTCTACATACAGCTGATATTTGGACAGCTAATCAAACTTGTGTGGTCAGCGTTCCTGGGACAGCTAGGCAGCTAGCTGACCTTGGACTTCCTTGGATTTTCCCCTAACAGTCCTGCCTAAGTGTGCTGAGTGTGTCTGTATATGTACATGTGTATTGCTCTGGGCCATTCTGGGAAGGAATCTTAATAAAAATAATGAGAATTTTATTTAGTTAATTTTATTAATGTTTGTTCTGTGGTTTTAGGTTTTTCTGAAGCTGAATTGATATTATCTCGATAACTCTCACCAGACTAAGCGGGTAGGGGATGGATGGATGAATGAAATGGCATTGCTGTAGATAGGACCTTACGGCTGACATATGTAACTCACAGGGCTTATTTTCTACCTTTGTTCATTCTGGGTTTCATTCCTGAGCCTCCTGTGCTATTTGTGAGGCGTCTAGCCTCTTTATACTGCAATCGAGGAAGCCTGTCCTGGGGGCAGCCATGTTTGTTTGGACAAAGAGTGGAATGCCCTCCTGACTGAACCCCTCACGCAGGAAAGGCCTCATGCAGCCAGATATGGCCAGATCAAACTCCAGTCAGGCATTGCTTACCCAGAGACCTGACCCTGAGCGGGGAGCGTAAAATCAGACTGCATTCTGGGAAGCCCGTGTTGTAGCTGCACCTGCAAACCATGAGCACTGATCACATATAAGATAAAACACAAGATTTAATGCAGTTTTCTGAATACAGGGCAAGGAGACATAGGAAGACAGCACAGCACAGTTCTGCTTGGCTATAGCCCGCAAACATGGGCTGTGAAGTTAATGATGCACTCCATGATATCTGGAATTGGATCGTTTTTTACAAGTTACTCCACCCTTGTGGAGTTTTAGTATTGTTCATGGTGCTTTGTGGCACAGCAATAGCGTGCGTCTACATTACATTACCAACTTTATTAGTCTCCTAAAATGTACTGTGCTTCCTACAGGTAACATTGTTAAAGTGTTTATTTGCCAACTTGAAAAGGTTTCACGTGTTCTCTCCTCATGACTCGATACTGGGTTAGAGGTGGGAAGACGGATGGACGGTGAGTCTGAACGGCTTCCTGTTTGCGAGTACGCTCGTATGACATGGTGCGTGTCTCACACTGATAGCCCTCCTTTCGAGAGTCACTATTAATGCTGACTGATCAAACCCAAGCTAAGGATCCTCCACCGTTTATTGACTCTTGAGCCAAGGACTCATGACTCTGGTCAATAAAGCATCTACACACAGCAGTCAGAGGAGATAAAAGCAAATTTCCAGGCCAGCTGAAACTTCTCTTTGTAACAGTGAAATTTTGACATCATCTGGTGAAACCAAGGCCGGGGCCCAATACCACCCCCCCATAAAATCAGCCCTGGATGGAACTCATTGTTTTTGCTCAGCTGCTGTAGCCTAGGTTGTGGATGAGTGAGGACGGGCTGCCAGAGGGAATGCTGGGAAATCCACAGTCAGCTCAGAGCCTCTGTGTGTTTGTGTAAAGCCTACAGTGGTTATCTATTAACCTGAGCTTCACTGACACCTCAATGCACAAAGCTTGCTGGTCTCAGTTTGCCTTGTGATGGCTTCAGTATATCTCCAGACCCTCTGCCTCATCTCCTCATTTTGCGTCCTCCAGTCCCAGTTTTTTTCTCAAGAGAGGTAAGACGGTCGCCTCCCATACTCATTTGTATGGTATGACATTACATCTCCTGGTGTGAGATTTCTGCTTAAGAGCTGTAATTTCAATTTTAATATTACACTTACAATCTGTGAATGTAGTTGTTCTAATTCGTAGTTCAGTGTTTTCAGGAGGATACAATGTGTTTTGTGAATCTTTATTTTCATTTCAGCGCACGATATCGTCACCATCAAGGGTACGTGTCTCTTCACCACCACAAATGCTGGTGACATTTATGTTCTTCGATATCCTGCTCAATAGGTTTTTTAATGTTCAATCTGGAGCACACACAGAACATAGTTTGAAGTGCAGGAAAACAGGATTTTTGATTATAAATCAGATGCATGTCATAGTTTAAGGGCACCGTCTTTCTGAATAGATGCTCTGATGCCCATTGGTAAGGTTTGAGCCTGCGGATTCCATGCTGCTGTGACATGTGACTGTCTTTCTGATTTTCAGACGTCTATTCCGCAAACTGTTTTTAGGGCGACAGAGAACATGGTTAGTACATTCACATCGCTTTCCTCCGGGAAACCTGTATCAAGTATGGTGTTGTGCTAAAATGCAAAGGTCAAGGGGTCAAATCCTGCAGTGTGTGTAAATAATAATCACTACGTCTACCGTAAGTTGCTTTGGATAAAAGGATCAGATAAATTTAACTCATAATATAAGTTTAATCACTGTATTATTATTATCTTGATATTTTGTATCATTCTGCAGATTTGAACAAAATGACAATGAAATTAATTTGACCAGAAGTAACATTGTCTCACTATATCTAAAGATTAAAGAGTTATTAGAGTCACTCATGTTAAAACGTAACAAACCCAAAGCTCCTTGGTGCTTTGAGGCGTAAGGTCATACCTGCTCTTTACCCAGCAGCAAACGGCTTGTGTTGTCTTACAGGGAGCATTCTCTTCCAGTGTTGGACCAGAATCCCTCACCCAGGTAGACGTGTGTTTCACTGTTACTTTTACAAACTGTCAATATGAAACGCTAGAATATGTCTGTCAGAAAGGGGGAGACCCAAGCAAGAGAAGATAGAGCAAAGATCTAAGCAAAGAGTTTAGTTGGAAGCTCCCATAAGGGAACTGGATGTGTGCTGAGGTGTTTAAGCAAATGCTCACCTTAGTAAGAAGTATGAAAATCATCTGCATAGAAAGAGCTGATGCCCTGAAACATGCATTGCTCTTCGTGTCAGTATTTCAGACTTATTTCCTCCTTAACCTCACCTCTGCTGTTTAGGTTTGTGTTGCTGGCTCCCAACCTCCTCAGGACGGACAGCAAGGAGAACATCTACCTGGAGGCGAATGGGGTGTCAGACCCCTTGGTGGTGACGATAACAATTGAAGACTTCCCAGAACGGATAATCCAATTACTGCATGACACGGTGCACCTGGGGAAGGACAATGATTACAAGGCCCTGAAGGCTATACAGGTCTGACCAGCGTTTGTTTGTCTTTAGTTAAGCACAGTGTTTCCTAATCTAGTTCTCAGGGACCCAAAGACAGTCCACAGGAGCTGGAAGGGAGCAAAAAACGTGAATCGGCTGTGGGACCGGATTGGGAAACACTGGTTAAGCACACTAACTCATCTCTCCAAAGCTACATTGCTATCAAATAACATGTAACTGTGGAAATATCATTACATCTGTAACACCAGACTGTACTGACACCTACTATAACTGCCAGCTTCCATCCCAAAGCTTCTCGAGGGAGACCAAATCCAACAGCTATGTGTACCTGACAGTGAACTTTGGCTCCCATGTGGCTGAGAAGGTCCTCATGGTCTCCTTCCATTCTGGATACATCTTCATCCAGACAGATAAGCCTGTCTTCAATCCTGGCGACATATGTAGGTTGCTTAGAGATTTACATTTGAACACCTAGGTTGCCAATCTTATCCAGAAAGGGCCGGTGTGAATGCGGGTTTTCACTGCAACTCCCTAATTAGATTACTTATTAGAGGATTGATTGGCTGAAGAGTCCTCACACCTGGGTTTGAACAGCTGACCTACAGGTTACCCCAAAAACCTGCACACACTCCGGCCCTTTGTAGATAAAGATTCACCCCTGACCTAGACTAAAAACAAACATTACATTTACTATGACATTTTTTAAATGAACTCCTTATAGCTGCTAATAGGGAAATATATTTTATATCATGTAAATATATTTTGGGACTGAATGCTTAAACTTGACATTATTTGAAGTATTTTAAGATTTTCGTTTATTATACTACAGTACAAAAAGTCGAGTGTCTTAGGTCAAGAATCATCTTGGCTTGGGTTCCTGGTTTAGCCATTCATCCCTGTTGTGTTACATTCATAGTACTTGTGACATCTTTAAATGGGGACTTTCAGTTAGAGTGTTGTTTTTTTGTGCGGTTTGCATAGTGAATTACAGGGCTTATGTGGCAAACCCCGAGTTCAAAGCCATCAACAGCTCACTCGCCATCGAGATCCAGGTAGGACACACCTTTTTTAGGGTGGGCTGTTCTATGACATCATAGGCACTATGGTATCATAGTGAGAGACCTAGTCTGATTGCAAATAATTTATTACAGTGTGACTTGTAGAAATATTACATTTGAATGTATGTATGCAGCTAAATGTATTATTGGTGTCTTAGAGGTGGGATGGTTTCCTTTTGTGTTTTAGAATCCAGATGGGTTAGTAATCCATGGAGTGTCACGGTCAATAGCCAATAATGGAGTCTTTTCTGAGAATTATCGATTACCAGACATTGTTAGGTAAGTCTAATAGACAATTATCTCCTTTCCTATGTGTGATTGCAGACATTCGGCTGAATAGTGACTTATATGTGCTAGAAGGAAAATGTGTTTTTAGTGAAATATTTTTTTGTAATGGGGCAGTGTGGTGCTGCAGTGGTGCAGTGGTGCAGTGCTGCAGTGGTCAGCCCTGCTGCATCATATCTCCAGGACCAGGGTGCGAGTCTCCACCATGCCTCTGTCTGCTGGGTTGCCATGTTCTCCCCGTGTTGTCATGGAGATTTCTCTGCATACTCTGGTTTTTCCCGACAGTCCAAAAACACGCTAAAGTGAATTAGAGTTACCAAATTGCCTTTAGGTGTGAATGGTGTGTGTGTGTCCTGTGGTGGGCTGGCACTCCAAACTGGGCTGTCTTTTGCCTGTAGTTTCCAGGATAGGTTCTGTCCCACCCCCAACTGCAACCCTACCCAGGACAAGGGGGTACAGAAAGTGGATGGATGTTTTTAAAAATAACTTTCTTTGCTTGTTTTTGTATAGTGAGGGGGTATGGAAGATTCTTGCAAAGTTCGACAGCTGGCCTCAAAACCAGTTCAGCTCAGAGTTTGAAGTGAAAAAATATGGTGAGTGTTTTTTAGGCGGTGTTAAGCGTGCACGGTAATCTAGGCTGAGAATAATAGCCAGTCAGTTGAGCTTCATTAGAAAGGTTCTGAATGTTCTGGACAGAGCTAATGTGAAAATATGTCTGACTTTCTGATTTCTTTGTCCTGACACACTGATCTAAATCGTCATAAAATTGGATTTCCGTCCCCTGTTCACACCTGGTAATAACATGTCAGACAAAACAATTAACTGCTTCATTGACATTTTCACAAATTTTGAGCTTCATTGGTTATGATTAAAAGCCGAGTCATGGCAGCTATACCGTATGGCAACTAACATACTGTAATACATCACAAACTGAATCCATTTGCTCTTGAATAGAAAAGTATTAACCAAAGTACTTATAAACCTAAGACCTTTTTAACATGTTCATTTGTATATTGTTGATGCGATATACAGTAAAAATTCATGCCTACAACGTGAAAAATAGTGTGAAGTATAATTTGAATTATTTAAGAAATCACATTTGCATCATGTGAAACAATATTTTATAATAATGACTGTTGAGAGAAAATCACAACGTTATTATGAAATACAGTTTAAAGAATATACGCAAAATATAAACATTATGAATTGTGGAGTTATTCAAAAATAAAAGGATGCATTAAGAATTGAAATATTCATTTATTGATATATTTATTCCATTTTAAGTATTATGGCATTCATTACAAATTTCCTAGCCAGTTTGTTTATTCTGGAATGCGCCAAAAGCCTTTGGTTTACTCTTCTTCTTTTAGATTATGAAGTGACTTACGTGTTTATTGAAATAAACTGCAGGAAAGTGAGATCTGAGTAACAGTCGGTCCAGACACATGTTAACACCGAGTGTGAACGGACGTATTTAGCGCTGTCTGCTTGTGATCAGATCACCCAGGACGCACGTCAATACCAGGTGTGAACATCTCCTTTGATTATTACACTCTCACTTCTACAAGTAATAATCTGTTTTGTTTTTTTCAGTGCTTCCTGCATTCAATGTCACCTTGACACCGAATAAGCCTTATTTCAGCGTGGATGACAGTGAGCTGGAAGTGGAGGTCACTGCAAGGTAATTTGTGGGACGGTGAGCCACGAAAAGTCAAGATTCCCAGAAATCCATTGTTCTTGTGTTCCGCTTCAGCTATCTGTACGGCGAGCCAGTCAAAGGGACTGCTTATGTGGTCTTTGGTGTTGAGGTGAACAAGGAAAAGAGAAGGTTACCTCATTCGCTGAAGCTAATTGAGAATGTGAGTAGAATGGATGTGAACCGAGAGTCCTGGGTGGAGAAGAGTTACCTGTAAATTAAAGGGATTCAAGCTGTTTGAGGAAAACTTTTGTCTTCATTTCATCTGTGGTGAACTATCGTGTTCATCCTGCGTTTGCGTTGCATGTGGCTTTCATGCGTGCTTTTTGCAGCTGGAAAAGGGCGTGGCCGTTTTGAAGATGTCCGACATACAGAAAACGTTTCCGAACATCAAAGAGCTGGTGGGCTGCCCCATTTATGTCAAGGCCTCTGTCCTGACATCTACAGGTGAGGTCCACCACCTGCCCCTGAGATTGAGCCGGGAGACCCCTAATCGTGACCCTCATGCTCGCTTTGCTTGTCCGTACCAGGAAGTGACCTTGTGGAAGCCGAGAGGTCAGGCATCAAGATTGTGGAGTCTCCTTATCAGATTTCCTTCAAAGATACTTCTAAGTACTTCAAGCCTGGTTTGCCGTTTGACCTCATGGTAATGCAGCACTATTCACAACAATCTGTTTGCTTCTGTTCATCATCATCATCATCATCATCATCATCATCATTGTCCCCAGTACTCATTATACAGATAAATATCAAATTAAATTACCTTGTTTGAAGTTTCTTGCAACCTACTTTATTATAAGTCCAGGCCATTAATTAATAGAGTTTTTCTTTAAGTTGAAGTTTGTTGTAGGGTAATATTTAAACCCCATCAATCAATTACTTCCACATCTGTTTCCTGGAACAAGTTACTACAAAGAAAAGCTTGGTCATCTATTTTGCCTCACCACCCCTCCACCAAATCTGTCTAGGTTCAAGTGACCCATCACGATGGCTCACCGGCACCAAACGTCCCGTTCAAGCTGACCTTGAATTCTGACACCGTGACCATCACCTCTCACCGAGGCATCAGCGAGGTGTCTCTCAACATGCCCCCAAACCCTCAGCTTCAGACCATAACCGTGAGCTTTGCTCTGCCCTTGAACAATGTCATGATGCTGGTATTGCCTTAGCTGATGCCTTTGCCGCTTGGTCATCCTTTTTGAAAAGACACGTGGACTTTGTCATTTTAGTCATTGATTTATTTTTGTCTCTTGGCTTCTACTGCCTGATTTGGCCTATCCTGTAGGCTGAGACGATGGAGAGTGATCTGAAGGCGGAACACCAAGCCAAGCACCAGCTGGTAGTATGGCCTTACACACCATTTAACGCCATGAACCACAACTACCTGTACATCTCTGGTGGAGCTCGACAAGTGTCTGTGGGAGCCCACCTCAATATGGAGGTCCACCTGAGGAATTCCGTTGAATCGCACAAAGACCTCATCAAACACATCACTTACCTGGTGAGTTGTGATTCTGGCAGTGGCTTTAACATTACCACTTTTGGGAGAACACTAACATTAGTTTCCTATGACTTTGATGAACAGCTACTTCTTGGAGAGGCATGTCACTGCAGCCAGGAGCCGAATGTCGAGTGGGCGGGGCAATGTCGAGTAGGAGGCACAATGTGGGAGGGGCTTATAACGTGTTATCTGATACCCTAACCCTCGTTATAAACCCCTCCTGCCCCTCATAATAAATCTGTCCTACTCGACGCTGCTCATCCCACTCATCGACTTCTAGCTCCAGCGATACATATACTTGACGTCTTGTGTCATTAAACTCGTTTGGTTCTTATTCTACATGAAAACCCTAAACCTATCATATATGATTCAAGATAGGAGTTTTTCAGTTGTAGAAACTTTCAATCAACTATGTACCAAAACCGCTTACTGAGTATAGGACCATAGAGAAGCAAAAGGCACAAGGTGGGGTCTATAATGGCTGGGATACCAGTCTAGTGCAGGGCACACGTACACACACACAAGCAGCAAAGGGCGGTTCAGAGAGAATAAGTCAGTTGGCCATATGTTTTTGACTGTGGGAAAAATTGTGCACCTGAAGGAAACACACATAAACATGGGGGGGACATGAATACTCCGACCTGGTGGCAGGATTCGAACCTGCAAACCTCAAAATGCATAGCCACCGCATCTTTGTGCCATCCTGAAGGAACTGGCACGCAGGGCGAGTTGATTGGTGAGTCTAAATTGGCCTTGTGGTATGTTGGCGACTGCCCAGCGCTGGTTCCAGCTTGTTCCCAGGATAGGCTCCGGATTAAGTGGTTATAGTGATGGATGGAGTATTTAATATGAATTGTATATGACAGCAGAATTGTGTATATATAACATTAGTATTTATATGTTATATATGATTTGCTGTAGATTAGTTTGTCCCTCTCCAGGCCTCAGGAACCCCCCTAGACAGTCCAAGTTTTGGATGTGGGACATAGCAAAAATATAGATTGTCTGGCAGGAAGCTGAGAGGTTGGAAAAATGATGACTGTCTGGGTGTCCCTGAGGACCAGATAGGGAAACATTGCTGTAGATGATTGAATTATTTTCTCCTAATCTGTGCTTGACCTGCTCTTAGGTGTTAAACAAGGGCAAGATTATTGTCGCAGACCACATGCCCAGAAGTGGTCAGCTTGTCACCAGCATCCCTCTGGTTGTCACCCCAGAGATGATGCCGTCCTTCCGTTTCGTGGCCTTCTACATTCTCCCGTGGGTGGGCATGTCAGAGGTGGTGGCGGACTCGGTGTGGGTGGACGTCGTGGACAGATGCGTGGGCACGGTGAGCTCTGTGTGTGCACAGGTGCTGATTTTCCGTGGTGGATCAGATGATGAGTAAAAGGGACCTCTAAGAGTACTGATGATAATATATATTACTGCTGGATTTAGAATTTGCTGCTTGACCTGTGGTTTGATGATGGATTTTGAATGAAAAAATAGATACTCAGGGTATGAACATCTATATCCTAATATGCCTTTACTTTTTATTATCGGCCTCAGCTAAAAATCAGTGAGGCAGAAAGAGGCAGTGAACCTATTTACCAACCTGGGAAGTCCTTTAAATTCGAGATCAGAGGTGACCCCGGAACCAGAGTGAGCCTGCTGGCAGTGGACAACGCAGTGTTTTTGCTCAACAACCAGAACAGGCTGAGCCAGAGCAAGGTGAGGATGCTACCGTTGGAGTCCAGTGGAAGCCTGTGGGCAAGAAACTGGGGAAGAGAGATCCTGGGCTTTATGTGAATGGAACTGTCCATGACTGTCCATGATTGACCATGACTGTCCATGACTGTCCATGATTGTCCGTGATTGACCATGACTGTCCATGACTGTCTGTGATTGACCATGACAGTCCAGGACTGTCCATGATTGACCATGACTGTTTGTGATTGACCATGACAGTCCATGACTGTCTGTGACTGACCATGACTGTCTGTGACTGACCAAGACTGACCATAACTGTCCTTTTCACACCTGACTCTAAACCACCTCATATGATTATGATTAAGGAGCAATAAAAACTGCATCTATAGAACAAGAAGGTGATTTATGCCTTAATCTCTTGAAAGACATTATTCTCTTGCAGGCTGGGTGTGGGTGAAATGCAATGACCAGCATCTAAACATCGATAGTCATGATGGCGTAGGATATAGATGGATACAGTGGCTTCACGTCCTCTTTGAGTGGGTTTACATTTTGGGGTGTACAGTTGTGATGTCTGCCTATCTCACTAGTGTTTTTCTTCTGGAATCTCTGCAGCTCACACTTCTCCTTGCTCACAGTACGCTTCCCTCAAAGCTAATCCTGCTAGCAGATCCACAGCTTCCGTCTTGTCTTGCGTCACATGTTGTCCCCCTATGTTCCTCCAGATCTGGAACGTGGTGGAGCGAGGTGATATCGGCTGCACCCATGGCGGAGGTCAGGACAGCCAGGGGGTGTTCAGCGATGCTGGTCTGATGTTCCACTCCAACAACGTGAAGGTCACAGACACAAGACAAGGTATCATCATCATAATCACCACCTTCTTTTTCTCCTTCTTGTTATTTTAACCCTTAGTCTGTCTAAACTTTGTTCTCTACATGTTGTAATGGTCCAGAGGTTGTGTTTGTGGGAATTTGGATCAATTCTCTCGCTGTTTGCTTTCCATGAGATAAACTAATGAGGGTACATTTCCAGTGTCAAAAAACATGCTATTTACTGTAGGGCTGGTGTGTCAAGAACAGGAATGGAATTTCCAGAGTTGGTAATTTCTGTAGTTTGGAGGCACTGTGTGTAATAGTCAGATGGAAGTCAGCGGGTGACATCAATGACGCAATAACATCATCTGACATCAATGTCTGTGTGTTCTGTTCTAAAGGCATGAATCTCTCATGTCCTTGGGTGCTGGGTAGAGATCTTAGGTGGCCATGAAATGACTGGCAATGAAACTATGGGTTTGGCATCTAGGTAGGACCTGTGATGAGGAAGTGGCTTGAGTGTGAATTCAGTTATGTCCTTGAAGCAGCTTGTGTTTGACAAATCTGAATGCGATCACCTGACCAAGACATGGAGGAATATTATCCATTAAACTATATGGAAGGTACATGTGATGTTGCTCTATATACAGCCACGGTAAAAACAGAGACCACAGCACAATTTTTATTTTGATTCACTCATTTCTCAATTTATGGCTGTGCATCTGTGAATAATATATATTTGTCTGGTTCTTCCCTGCTTCTCATCAATGAAGGGCTTCTTCCTTGCTTTATGGGACTTCAGTCCTGCTTCTAGAAGCCTGATACAAACTATCCTTGCAGTGCACGTCACACCTACACTTAATGTTTCCCATTCATTTTGAAGTTTACTTGATGTCATCCTTCGATTCATGAGAAACTGTTAGATGAATTAATGGTCATCTCTGGCATTAGAATGTTGCTTCCTCCAGCTCAGTCCTTTGGGACCCCCAGAAGGTCCACGTTTTTGCTCCCTTCCAGACAGTTCATATTTTTGCTCCCAGGATCTGGGAGGGAACAAAAACATGGACTGTCTGGGGGTCCCCAAGGACTGAATTGGGAAACCCTGGTTTATTGGGTAGCACAGTTGCCTGACACCTCCAAGGCTGGTTGTTCAAATCCTGTCACTGCTCTGCTTGTGTGAAGATCAGCATGTTCACTCTGGTTTCGTTCTTTAACCCAAAGACATGCAGTGAGGCTAAGTAGCATCTGTAAATTGCCCATTGTGTGTGAGTGCATGCCCTGCGATGGCCTGACTTTCTGTTCTGGGTGTCTCCTGCTTTGGATTCTGTATTTCCTGACAGAGTCTCCAAAATCACCTTGTACTGAAGGTTATAGAAATGGTGGAAGGTCTACAAAAAGTTAACAGGACCCCAGGGACGGACCCGGATAATGTGATCCGGGGCTCATGGTTTACCCTGCAGGCTTCTGCAGAAGTTTAGAGCTGTCTAGCCTGAGGCGTTTTAGTTCTTCTGCCGTGTCTCATCATCTACCACGGGGCTGACATATTGTGTTCAGTCAAGTCGTCTTGTTGACCCATTTCTCAGAACTGCCTGCTGACAAAATTAGAGTTGTAGATTTCTCTATGGCATGTCTATGGCCAATGCTACCTGTGGTGTTTCTACAAGAATCTCCACTGTCTACCCTGTGTAATGAAAACACAATACCTTACTACAACAGAATATTATGCATTTATATTACATATAACTCATTTGTCCCTGGCTAGCCACCACCTTGTATTAGATAAACAGTTATACAAGATGGAAGGTTGGACATAGTCTTGGACAGTATTATGGTATACCGCAATATTTCAGAATCAATGATAAAAGTTGCTCTGCAGATTTTATCGTTTAAAATACCGCAAGAGTGTTCCTTTTGAAAATGTAGAAATACCAAATACTGCAGTATAATATATGGACTGTAGGATGATATAAAAAATTTGATACTGCCCAAACCTAACTGGACATCACGCATTAAAATCACTGTCTATTGCATTCTTTTGTTCCATCGTTCACCTGTAGCCATTAAATGTGCCAAGTCTTCCAGAAGGAGACGTTCTGTGAGGATGCTACAGAACAAGGCTACTCTTGGTGAGTGATTGATGATACCTCCGTGATAACGCCAGTGCAAAGACAAACACTGCTTCTGTTCAGTGTCATAGCCCAATATTCCTATTTGTGTAACTTTTAAAATAAGTGAACTCTGCATTCCATAAAAGAAAAAATAGCCATTGGTCCAGTTTCATAGCTCGTACTGAATTCAGAAATTATATTAGAATATAATGTGAAATTTTATAAGGAGCTACACAGAAAACAGCAGAAAATATTTGGTGTTAGAAAATTATGCAACACCAAAAGGCGAGAGGGTTGCAGATTTTGGAATAACCTCATGCTCTCAGGGCACCAGTGCTGTTTGTGTAAAATGTCTGCATCATGAAAGGGAGACAGAAAATGTTTTGGTGTTAAAAAATTATGCAATATTAATGAAAGGGAGACAGAAAGGAACTGTGTACAGCTCTCAGGATTAGGGTCTGTTACAGAGCAACATATTACTGTACTCCTTTGATCAATTGGAGTCGAATGGCAGCACTCACAGTAGTGAGGGCGGGACAGGGTTCTTTTCACTGCTTTTGACACATTGCCAAAAAAGTGCAAGCTCATCAATCCCAAGAGCAAAACTGATCAACACTTTCCTCATATTTGAAAAACATTTTTGCACGACTACTACGGTGTTTACCGGTCCTTGGGAACCCACAGATGGTCCCCGTTTTTGCATCCCTGAGGATCAGATTGGGAAACACTACCTTTAGCGGTAAATAGGTGTCAGCCGTTTGCACGACGGTGCGTTTTTCTATGCTGGCACACTGCAGCGCCTGCACTCGCACTCACTTTCCGAATGTTTCCATTCCATTGTGCCAGAGGAGCAGTATGAAGATCGCACCCTGCGGAGGTGCTGTCAGGACGGCATGCGGGAGATCCCCATGGACTACTCCTGTGCCCGGCGATCCCGTTATGTGACAGAAGGGTTCGAGTGCGTCCAGGCTTTCCTGCGCTGCTGCTCGCAGTACCGGGGAGAGGAGCTGGACAGCCACACCAGCAAGCCCACTACCGCTGAACCTGCTACTGGTTTTGCTATGAGCTACCATATTCCCTTTATGCAGAGTCCGGTCAGAACAATGGCTAGAAAATTTATGCTAAAATCCATGCCAGGTGATTAGACCAACAAAATAAATATCTATATTCAATGATTGGGGTCATTTGATGTCTTCGGCTGTGTCCGATTTCAGGGGCTGCATCCTTCTAAAGTTGAATTTGAAAACCGAATGCATCACAATGTCGACAAGACTGTCCCATTTCAAAGGCTCCTTTATATGCGATCTAGAAACGTGCACTTTTGCCGAGTCATGAAGGATCCATCCGATGTATGCAGCATACAAAGGCTACTGCTTCACAGACTGTGTCCTTCAATAATGCAGCCACTGATTTAGGACACAGCCAATATATAAGAGGTATGCATAAATGAACTGTTGTCTTAATGGTGCCTTGGTCTTGATTATTTATGGGGGTTTTGTCATGACAGTACAATCTGTGGCAGAAGATGCTGCTAAACAAAATGAAGAAGAGGAGGAAGAGGAAGAAGATGATGTGATTAACGAGCGCGATGTTTATGTCCGCTCAAAGTTCTTGGAGACCTGGCTGTGGAATGAAATCACGCTGCCACACAGTCCAGCAAGCAGCCATGGAGATGGGTATGAAGCCATCCCTAGCATCCCTGTAACCACAATTTTCTTAGACCAAAGGAAGAGTTTTGTTATTATTATTATTATTATTATTATTATTACTATTATGTTATCATTATAAGGGAATAATCCTGTGATGCTGAACTTGCTGCTCATGCTCATAATGGCTGGATGTGACCAGTATGAAGTGTTCCACTTCTTTTGCTATTTTTAATAGCATCACAAGACCAAGGAATGACAGTTAAAAATCCTTACATATTATGATAAATTATATGATTGAATTCGAGACTGGTCTCCTTCTTCAGAGCTGCACAAAGCGCACGGGTGTCAGAGCTCGTGGTTTTAATCCGTTGATGTCTCTGGTTCACGTCCCAAGAGCCTATTTTTGTAGGCTTTAGTGAGGTGCCTTTCCTGAATGTCTACAGTTAAATGTAAGCTGACTACTACTTCAAATTGGATAAGCAGTAAAGACATTGCAAGCAATCGGTGGCTTTAGCCAGATGCTTGCGGCACAGGAGGGTTTCCCTCGCTCGTCTTTATTTCTCGTCTCTTTGTCTCTGGCGGTCAGACTGGCGTCACATACCGTTATGTCAGCCCTTCCCGACTCCATCACGAAGTGGGGCATTCTTGCCATTGGGTCGTCCCCCACCAAAGGTAGCCATTCCCCTACTTGGCAGACATGACCTTCATGTGAAGGAAGAGACTCCGTGGATTAATGTCATGTGTACGTTTGCATTACTGCGGATGCTTTAAGATCAATCTTTAAACAAATCTCAGTACTGCGCAGAGGCTTGATTCTGATGTGTTTTCTGTTATATTCAAGGTACAGGCTTACAGAACATCAGTATGACATTGCCCGCTAAATTGACTTTGTCTCCAGGGTTTTGTGTAGCGGAGCCCTATAATGTCGTGGCCAGGAAGGACTTCTTTGTGGACCTGCGGCTGCCGTATTCTGTAGCCAGAAATGAGCAAGTGGAGGTCAAAGCGGTCATCCACAATTACAACAACCAAGACATGGAGGCAAGCTTACTGCCCAGTGCATGCACCTGTGTACTTGTGACCTTCTTCACGTCTCCTACAGTCTAGTGGGATTTGTTCCCATTGCATAAAATCTCTTCATTCCATGTGGAATCCACTGCTCCTAATCATTATACATTTCATTTTCAAATAGGAAAAGAATCTAGTGTTCTTGAGTATTCTTGAGAATTTCTTTATTAAAAGTAGACATCAATCCATCTGTCCAATCCATCTGGTCAGGATCAAAAACAGGGGTGGGGCCACATGGCTCTATCTAAAAGCTGATTGGCCCCCGGAGTACCACCCTCCCCTCTGGCACCTCTGTATGAATATGACCCCTCTTATGCCCGCCACCTTAAAAAATGCTAGAATCATCCCTGATTTAACTTCCTTTAGCATCACATAATTTTTTAGAGTAACTTGCCATAAAGGCAGATTCCTTCTTAACCCAGATGATCATTCTTTAAACGCCATCCTCGCAGAGATCTTGCACTGGGCCTCACTCTCCGCCTTTCTGCTTCAGGTTATCGTGATCCTCTACAAGACGATAGATATCTGCAGCGTGGCCTTCACTGAGGATCACCGGCAGGAGGTGAGTCTCCGTGCCCAGTCATCGAGGGCCATCCCATACACCATCATCCCGCTGAAGGCCGGTCAGCTGGAGCTGGAGGTCAAGGTCCTCGGTCGCAGTTTCACCGGACACGATGGCGTGAGGAAGAGACTGCGTGTCGTGGTGAGTCGCCCAGCTCACCAGGGCTGATCATCTCATTTGATCTGTCGGCTTTTTCTCCTACTGAATCCTTCGTTCTTCGCTTGTCAATAAAGTCGTGGCTTGTTCTTTACATTCCATGTGACCAGTTAGGCTCAATGTCCATATATCACCTCCGGGCCAAAAGTCTGTTTTTACCTTTTAGTTGGAGGGAGTGCAGAGGACCAAAGTTCAAAGTTTTGTTTTAAACCCATCACTCAAAGGCGACAAGGGTGAGTATTCAATGGCTGTTTTAAGAATACTTTGCTTTTTACATTTTTAATGAATGTAGAGAGTTTTAGGTAAGAGTTTACTCAGCAGTATGATTGGTGCAAGTACTTTAGGAAACATTTTGAGGGTTCAGTGATGATAAGAGATGATCACAGACCTGTGTAGTGTTGTGTTTCTCAACACAGTCTCAACACTGTTTAACTATGCATCTTGACACTGGAATTATTTGTAGATGGGAAACAACTGGTAAAGATTTCCAACATCAAGTTGGATTCTGTGGTGCCCAATTCAATCCCAGAGACATACATCAATGTCCGAGGTGAGCATTTGACTTTTTTTTGCACCTTAATTTTTAAAAATTGTTTAAAATACTGAATTGCCGGTGTAGAAAGTTTCTCAAGTCATGTGGAAATTATAAAGAGCCTATTGTGGTGGCCTTGTGCCTGGCCTCACACCTCTAGAATTGGGGGTTTGAATCTACGTAGGTATTCCTCCAGGTCCTCCAGGTTCCTTCTGCTGTCCAAAGACATGCAGCCAAGCGAATGCATAACTGTGAATATCCCATATTGTCTGACTGTGGAAGGGAGTATATGCCCAGCTTTAGACCGGCATCCTATCCATGGTGCTCCCTGCCTTGTGATCTGTGCTGGTATATGATTCAGGTTTACCATGGCTATAAAGAAGGGATGGGTGGATGAGCATATTCTGGGTACTAAAATAAAAGAGTGTGTTTCCCTCGGCCTGCACTACAACCGTGTGAGTCCTCATTTTACACCTCATCCTGACTAACATTCCACCCTCTGGCCCGTGGTAGGTAGCGTGATCGCCGACACCATCGACAACTCTATCAGCGACGACTCCCTGGCCTCGCTGCTGCGCATGCCGGGCGGCTGCGTGGAGCAGAACCTGGCCAGCATCACGCTGCCCCTCATCGCCACGCACTACCTGGACCGGGCGCAGCAGTGGGAAAGCGTGGGGGTGCAGCGGCGTCTTGAAGCCGCCACATACATCAAGAAAGGTGAGGGTGTAGGTGAAGCGGGCGAAGCACCAAAAGAAAACAAAAAACAAATAGCAACAACCGTGTGCTATTTCTCCCCAATTTGTACTTGAATGTGAAGGGATTCATGAACCCACATCTGACAAAGGTGCTAGGAGACAGTGGATGCCTTTACATTACAAAGCTGTCGCTACTTGTCTTGATGATTTGAAAAATGAGTCGAGCTGGCGTTTAGCTCTGCCTGTAGAGGATGAAGACCTTCATAGATCCATCCAAATGACTGCTTAATGGCACCAACTAACTCTCTTCCCTCAAGGTTATGAGAAACAGCTGGCATACGCCAAGAAAGACAACTCATACCCACCATATCGGAATGAAGGAACGAGCACATGGTAACAGCAGTTTGTTGCAGATGGGGCCTGACTAAGAGCAGATTATGGTCCTGGCCACGGTGTCCAATATCAGTCACCAGATTAGTACTTTATGATGTTCTGTACTCAACAGTAAAGGTAATAAAGTCATACAAACTGCTGAGCCCTTCCTTCACCATTTAGGATAACAGCGTATGTGGTCAAGGTCTTTGCCATGGCCTACCGCATTGTAAGCATCAATCAGGAGCACCTGTGCGGCCCTCTGCTGTACCTGCTGAAGCAGAAGCAGCAGTTGGATGGATCCTTCAAAGAAGACAATCCGGTCTATGCAGCCGCCATGACTGTAAGCCACGTCTCTCTAACACAGTCTCTGATTGGCTGCCTGGAATTGTTGGCATATTGCTAATTTACTATTTTTTGTTCCTCTGCATGTCCTTTTCTAAAGGACGACTGTTTAATTCAGTTAATTGCCAATTAATATGGACTTAGTAGAAAGGTTCACTTAGATTGAGAGGGCCCCATTTTCCAGGTGCATCCCAGATATAAATTCCAACTCTGTACATTTATATTTGCTTGCTAGTGAGTGCTAACATGTACTCGCCCAGACTTTGTTTAGCCCTGGATGCGTGTCAGGGGTATGTGACCCTCCCTAAACCTGTTTCACCCTCTCACGTTGACCCCAGGGAGGTATACAAGGGGCGGAGTCCACAGCAACCCTGACAGCCTTCGTACTGATAGCCATGTCAGAAGCCAAGGCTGTGGTGGACTGCCATGAACCTGGCTTATCGACAGAGGTAACTGCCCCTGGGAGAGGGAAAGCGCTACCATCATTCACAGACTGGGGAAGCGCCATGTTTAAACTGAGCAATCGGCTCAGATGACTTACTGATCCTGGTGTTTGCTGGCCTTTGGTCCAATGACTCTTTGTTGGTGGCAGATAGGGTGTTGTGCTTTCTCAGACTTTATCCTTGTCAGTTGTTCATTTAGGACATACATATTAGTACTCGTGTGTCCTAATGGATCGTAAATCTCTGATTGTTGGCTTGTCTGTTGTGGTTTTGTGCATCTTCCTGCCACTGACCTTCCAGAACCAAATGAGGAAATCCGCGAGCTACCTGAGGAGTCAGTTGCCGCGGCTGAGCAGGCCGTATTCCGTGGCCATCGCAGCGCATGCCCTGGCCATGATGGGCGAGGACCGAGCCTTCCTCAGGGACCAGATGCAGAGGGTTGCTTCTACAGGTAACGTGCTTTCAGGTTTGCCTCTTTAATGAACAAAACACTTTTGTTTCTTCCTTTAACGTTGACTTTAACAGTCTATCACAAAAAACCACAGCAACCATCACAAAAGTTCTGTTATTAAGAATGCAAATCAAAACCAATCAAATCGAGCCAAACCCAGTGCACACCAGTTTTGAGAGTAAGGCAGAGGACTGTACCAAACAGGGCCAAGAACATTTTTGTCTTCATTTAGTATCATGGAAATATTATCCCACCAATTACCCGATCCTACAACTTCTTGTCCATAGATCTAACTCACTGGCCAGACTCAGACAACTCCCTGTTCACCCTGGAGGCCACTGGCTACGCGTTACTCGCCCATGTGAAAACCGGGGAGATGGAGCGGGCGGGTCCCATCTTCGACTGGCTCAATGAAAGACGAAAACAAGGCGGAGGCTATGGCTCCACGCAGGTTGTCAGCGATAGAGCAGACCATACAGCCAAATGTTTTCTATGAAATCTCAATAAACTGAACGGCCTTGGGCAGGGATTTGAGGCCTGGTCAGAATAATATGGCACTGAGCCGATGGCGACCCTCACAGTCTCTCTCTGCATTGCCAGCCTACCATGGTAGTCCTGCAGAGTCTGTCAAACTACCTGATCCAGAAGCCTCCTCCTCAGGACCTGAACCTCAACGTGGCCCTAAGCATCCATGGGCGTAGGGACACAACCTGGTCTTTCACCCCCACAACGGCCTATTTGGCTCGCTCCACCAAGGTACTGTAAGGAGCTACGAGAAAAAGCCGTGTTCTCACAGGGTTCTCTCACCCAACCAGTCTGTACAATCTTTCCAACACTAATCAGAGTTTTAACTCTGAGATATAGTTTCCATGCTTGATACAACTGATTTTTATGTCGATGTTGATTGTTTTGTTGATATTTATATCAAAAGCAATTAATAATACATTGTGCATTTTAAAGGTATGTTTACTCAATTAAAAATGTTTAATTTGCTTTCATATTTTTATATGTATATACTTTTTCTTTTGTCACATAGACAAATATAAATCAGGAATTTACAGTGGAAGCTTCTGGAAAAGGTCAAGGCATCCTTGAGGTGTGTTTCCAGTTCAGAGCCAGTGAACTCATCTTTCTGCCAACATATTTCTCAGTTGTAATTGTAGAGGACTGATGATCTTTATCTCTGCGTCCCCTTTTACCAGATTGTGACCATCTACAATGAGCTGCCTGACGACCAGGACAAAAAAAGTTGCAAGAACTTTGAATTGCAGGTCTCAATAGAAGAGATGAGCGATGGTGGGCTTTGCTTTACACACTACTAAAATCTCTTGGAGATGTGTAGAGCTATATGGATGTAATGTTATTACTTCCACTGGAGCTTTCCTATGTAATGAAATGAAACAAGGCAGTTTTGTGATTCTGTGTGTTTCCTTCAAGGAAAGCCTTCCACGGATAATGAGCGGTCATACAGACTCAACATCAATGTGAGGTGAGGAGTACAGAGTAAAAGTCATTCTATAGGACACTGGAAAAGCACCATTAAGCATTTAATGAGCACTGAGCAATAGAATGAGATGATAATACTGCGGGGGGGGGGGGGTTCCTGCAGTTTCTCTCCAGTCCAAAAACATGTTAAACTGAATTAGTGCTGCCAGATTGCTCATAGGTGTGAATGTGTGTGTGTGTGTGTGTGTGTGTGTGTGTGTGTGTGGGTGCCTTACAATTGCCCCATGCTGGGTTGGCTTCAGATACCCCCAACCCTGCAAAGGATGGATGGTCAGATGGATGGATGGATGGATGGATGGATGGATGGATGGATGGATGGATGGATGGATGGATGATGTTTTTGTTATTGTGATTGGCACTATTTAATACAGAAGTTCCTCTCTGTTGTGTTACATTCTTGCTTTGTTGACAATATGAAAATAGTCGTTACGCTTGAGCTCTTCGGGTAGTAAGCTTGTTTCCCCTCCTTTGCTGTTTCTCAGTATCACGGCGACTTCTGGCAAATCTTTATGGCTCAGGGTCTCTACTCAGAATGAACTTTTAATCCTATCTGCAGTAAAGTGAGCTGTCCTCCTCACTCTTGTTTTCTCCCGTCTTTGATGTCAGAGCACTGGGTCAGGATGAGGTCAGAATGACTGTACTGGATGTTACCATTCCCACTGGGTTCGTCCCAGAAACCAGAGATCTTGAAACGGTGAGATTGCACCAATAATAAGAGCAACAGTAACCCATTTACAGTCTAAGGATTCAATGGTAAAACACAACTAACTACTGCTTGTTATTTCTGACTAATTCTCACATTAAATCCATGAATTTCTTAAAAATGGTGATTACTTTTTAAACGACATTCACTTTCTTAGTTTGTTCAGCAGACGTTTGTGTCCATAATGAGTTACCATGCAGGCAACCTTAATATATTTTTATGGTAACACCAAAAAAATGTATAGTAATAACTCAGTTACTACCGAAGTGCAGATCATGAACAAAATAGTCGCCACCTGAGAAAAAAGATGCATCATGATTCATTAATGATGAAAACACACGAGATCAGTATTTCACTTGTTCCCTCAGTAGTTCCTTCCGTAGCTGACAACTGTTTACAGAATTAACAGATATAGTAACACATCTAGTAACTGCTTGATAAAACATATATCATGATTCATTAATGATGAATTAACGTGAGATTAGTATGTAACATACATAAGTAATAGAATAATACTATATTATTTGTGCTCTATCAAGTAAAGTGTTAACATTTTGACTAATCCAGTATGGCTGACATAAGGTCCCCTGTACCCTTGAATAAGGCGAATGGCTTACTCTCTCAACCTTGATCTCCTGTGCACCTGCAGTTGACCAACTCCGTGGACCGCTACATTAACAACTACGAGATTGTGGACAATCTGAGTGACAGGGGATCCCTCATCATTCACCTCTTCAAGGTAGCTATGACAACTATGGTCGTCACACATCTTTGTTTCCACATGCTGACAGACAGCAGCTGGTTCATGCTCTTCAGTTCTCTGTTTAAACTGCTCACATCCATGAAACGCTTCCAATCATTATGCACATGTACAGTGCATGTTTGTGTTTGTAATAAATAAGATGTGAAGTTGAAATAAACACCCCCAGTTGCAGGGTGTCAGTTATTATGTGTGAGTTGGAAACCTTCCACAACCTTCCAGAAGCAGTGAAGACCTGCAGATGTTTTTACCACATTGTCATGCGGCAGATATCGCAACCATCTTTTTTGAACAAAATATCAGTTTACATTATAAATATGTGTTTTGTTTCGTTCGAATATTAGTGTTACATTCTTTGATAACATCCATTAAAACATGACACGGTGAAACAAAATCTCGGTCTGGATTTGTACTTTCTGAACCGGAACTTTTCACCTCTGTTTTTCAGGTGTCAAACACGCAAAGTGAGACCATCTCCTTCAGGTTGCTCCAGAAGTTCAATATAGGACTGATCCAGCCATCTTCGGTCACAGTCTACGAATATTACAACCCAGGTGAGAACGGTGTTAAGCTGCACACCCTTCGTAGGT
Organism: Mormyrus hasselquistii; assembly: GCA_026779605.1. NCBI lineage: Eukaryota > Metazoa > Chordata > Actinopteri > Osteoglossiformes > Mormyridae > Mormyrus > Mormyrus hasselquistii. The sequence continues at coordinate 5,751,278 of JAODKE010000101.1, forward strand.
GTGGGGGTGACATTGTTCCTTGGAGTAGGACACTACTACCTTCACCAATTGCATTTACTTCATTATTTATATAACAGACGCTACGCTACAAAGTGACATACAGCTGAGGATCAGAGAGCCAGATCCCTGGAGAAATTGAAGCCAAGAGCCCAACAGTGATACAATTACTCTGCTGGCCGCCATTTTGTAGCTTTAGTTGCGATATCGTTCATATATAAGCATCCATGACTTCCGTATTTGCTTTTCACCGTATAAGTATCTGAATTAGATGTTTGTCAGGGTCTTCACTTCCATTGAGTGTTCCATGTAACATTCACTGTGTCCAGTCACCTATTCAGGTTGTCTAATTCTCAAAAGGGCTCTTTACACAATAATAACAACCCTTAAAATCAATCCATCCATCGTCTCTAATTACTTATCCTATTCAGGGAGCCTATCCCAGGCGCTACAGACACAAGGCAGATCCTTAGAATCTTCTAATTACTAATTTTATTATTAGTGGCCAAAATGATTTTAAGTTGTAACACATGTAGGGCTATGATTTAAAAAAATAATCATTTAGCAGAGTGACACTAAGCAGAAACACCTGTGTTCCTGGGGCTGTGTTTCTGAGTATGTTTGCTCTTGTTGGATGTCTGTCTCCCAGAACACCGCTGCATGAAGTTCTACAGTCCGCTGGGAGAAAAGGCTGAACTGCAGCAGATCTGCGGCGATGAGACGTGCCGCTGTGCTGAAGGTGTGTGTTTGGTTGTGTGTGTGTGTCATGTATCTATTACAATGTGATAAATGCCTGTTGTTTTAATGTTGTGGGGACGGGGGAGAAACTCAATGTTCTAAAAATCTGTGACTGCAAACGAAAAACTAAAAACACCAAAAGTCATATTTTGTTGGGTTACTTATGGTTAAGGTTCGGGCTGGGTTGGGATTAGGGTTGTCATTGTTGGGATTAGGGTTTTGCCCATAGAAATGAAGGGAGAGTCCATGTAAAGGGAATAATGGGTGCACTGTGAGTCTATGTGTACCATGGTGTCTGTGTATAGCGGTGTCTGGTTGGGATTGTGTATGACTTTCTATAGTTACATATAATTTTGTGTGATTTTTCAGTGCATCAATATTCATGCAACCTTGCAGTTTCACACTGAAATATGACACATTTTTTCAAAGCCAGTGAAGCACATCTCTTGTCATCTCTTTCACCTTCACCTTTTTCAGGTGACTGCTGTGTCTCAAAGAAGCGAGATAAGTCCCTCACCAGCTTCGTGCACTATGATGTAGCCTGCGATGGCCTCAAGTATGGTAGGCATTGTCACATGGTTGGAGGTTAAAAGGTTAAAGGTGAAGTGGCCCAATAAATTGTGATTAGATACTTACATTTCAGCCATGAAACTCACGGATATTTTTTCCACAGTGTATAAAGTGGGGGTCTCCAAAATCGGCAGGGGCCAATATGACAGATATGAGGTGGAAATAAAAAAGGTTATAAAAGAAGGTAAGTTTCTTTTTTTTTTACTGAACCCCTTTGTAACAAATTTCATTAGACAAAGTCTACATGAATTATGATTATGTGTGAATACGTAACTCAAAATCTCGGCAGCCTAGAACCGCCATTTATTAATAATAGTAGTAATTATCATTATCACACTTATACTGTAATAATCATTATGCATTGTGAAACAAATTTATACTCTTATAATATTAGCATTCATACAGTGTCTTGCTGAGAAGCTCACTAGAAGCTCAACACCAGATCTTTTAGGCTATGTTCACATTACCAGGCTGACTAAAATCTGACTTTTTTTGCCATATTGTGACAGAGATCTGATGTTTTCAGGTCTATGAGGACACAGCAATCATATCTTTTCAAATCAGATTTGACTCCCTTTCTTATGTGGTCCTAGATCAGATACGTATCCGATTCATGGCCATGCAACATGAATGCTATTGGTCAGATATGAATTTATTTATTTGTCTTGCTTATACGCTGGTGCTTAGCGTATTTTTTTTTCTTACAGTGACGCAGGCGACTTGTACAAAAACGTATCAATGTGCGGATACATGTCATTTTACAGGACAGATGTGTTCACACTACAGTTAGATACAGGTCGCTTGTAATTATGGATCTGAACCATCAAGACAGGCAAATCTGATCTGAGCAGAAAAATTTGAATTTAACCATAAGGCCTGTAATGTGAATGTAGTCTTTGTGGGATTTGAGTGTGAGACCACTTGATTTATGGTTCTTTAGCTACAGTATCAGTCCATCTGTCATATTACATTTTATTACATTTAATATCTCACAGAATTAACTAAATGGATGTCATGCTTATAGGAACACATACTGGAATTCAGGCAACAGAAAGAATCATCTTCTTATCACATGCCGGTTGCCGCAACGGTCTGGACCTCCAGGAAGGCAGAGACTATTTGATCATAGGACCCCCTGAAGACGTTTGGCATCAGGATGGTGACACCAGCAGGTGAAGTGGAAAAGAACTAGTTTGGTCTCCTAGTTTATAGCAGTTATATACCAGAAATGTTGCATCATCAATCTTCTGTGAAGGCAAGACTAAAGACAACGGACACATCCCAGGGGTCTGTGTTTCACTTATAATTAGGTGGTCAGAGGTCATTGTAAACACACCACACAATGTGCAACAACGAAATGTGTCCTTTGCATTTAATCCATATGTGGCTTTCGTGACATAGCAGGGGGCAGCTAATTCAGCGCCTGGGGATGGTACCTTGCTCAGGGTACCTCAGTGGTGACTTGCTGGTGGGGGATTCAAACCTGCAATCTTTCGATTACAAGTGCGCTTCCCAAACCATCAAGCCACCACTGCCCAGATACTTTTGTATACTTATTTAGACTTTGTGTTGTTGTATATTTCCTCCTGGGATAGGGAATGAGGTTCAGATGAAGTACAGCCTGATTCTGTGTGCAAATGCCCTTCATTGGACATCCTTTCTTGCCTGTATCACATTTCGTGCCCTATGCTTCCACAGATAGGATTAGTATTATTGTAACTCCAGAATGGAAAAGTCGTCTTGGCAAGATGGAACACTAAAGACAGTAACAGAGGGACCACCTCATGTCTTGAAGAATTCTAATTCTAATTCTCGTTTCCTCTCAGATTCACATACGTCTTGGGGAAGAGAACTTGGGTAGAGCACTGGCCAACGAAGGCCGAGTGCCAGAGCGACACATCGCTCCAGGAGACATGCACCCAGCTGGAGGAGTTTGCAACCAGCATTCTAGAGAACGGCTGCCAGTTCTGAGAATTCCCACAACTGCCAATCATCACTGTGACCAAAAGTTCCATGCAGAGGAACGTGGGGAAGGGCTAACGGAAAACAGTATCCCAGACAATCCTGTGGATCATCACTATGACTTTTCAATGGAATATTGCACAACTGTTCTGGATAAAAAGGAATCTGTTTTTTCACTGAATGTCCATAATGTATGTTAATAAAACAGTACAATTACACTTTGTGTTGTGTTGATTCCACATAAGTGCAAATGACACCACTGGCAAAAACCCTATTGACTCCTCCTACGGTGTCAAGTAAAAAAAAGTATTCTATCTATAAATAATTTAAAAAATGTCAACTGAAAGACTTCTGCATGAGAGTAGGAGGTTTTATAAGAGAAATAGAGATGCAATAAAACTCACCACTCCAATGATCAGGACCTCACTGTGACATGCAGTTTATTGTACAGTAACGTTGAATGTGAAGTCTAGTCCTGTTAACTGAAACCATCACTTTGAATATACATGTGCCTGATAGTCTAGGATTAACCGAGCAGATATGAAGATGTGGCCAATAATGACTCTTTGGCCTTAATAAATAATTAATCGACCTGTTGAAGACTTAATCTCCAACAGAAAGAACAATATAGCAGACTCAAAGTGAACTGCAGCCTTTTCTGTAGTACAATGCCACGTTAGGTCACTCTGATCCAAGCAGGGCACTCTGGAGTAACGGACTTGCAGAAGCTTGATCCCTTTTAGCGTTCAGTGCAAGTCGGCTTCAGTTAAGTTTTATAGCATCATTCCATGGATTTCACATTTTGGGAATGTGGAATGTCATACTCATAAACTCACCAGACAGCAAACGGAATCATTTGACATGGGGACTGGAGGAAGAGAAAGGAAAGTTATTGGGTGGGAAGGACTGGAGATGGATTCAATAAAATAGTGGAGTTAATGAAAAACGAAACACACACAATGATATAGCAGGGGTCAGGTTACTATGGAGCTACAAGTGTGTCCATGGTTAAACCCCAGGACCTAGATGGGATTGATGGGACAGCTGGCAACAATGCAGCACCAAATGGGAACAAGGAAAACTATATTTCTAAGTTACATTTTGCTCATACCCAGACAAAACCAAAATATATCAAATAACATTCTACATCTGTGAAACTACTAATGATACGTATTGGGACAAAAATTCATAATAACAATTGATTATAATAATCGATAATAAATTTGTTAATGAAATAATCATTTTTTCAGGAAATTCGACACTATACATCCATAATTTTAATTTATTTTTCATTTTTTTTTATGCAAAGATTCATTTATAAATGGAAGACTGGCTCCCCCTATTGGTAGCTTTTTCATGCTACATAGTGTATATTTATCCGTACCTTCTGTCGGTCTTCTACATACTTCTACCTTGCAGTTAATAATTCTCTTGCTCTCGGGAATGTCAACGTGCGCTGGAACACCTCTACAAACTTAAACTGATTTTTTGCACACCTGTTCAAACTTAATGACATGTGTTCCTGATTATCAAGGCTTTTTGACATAATAAATCTACTGTTACTGCCTTAGTATGTAATCACGGTATTTTCCCACACACGTGACTTTCCAAGATTCAGGTATTACTGCGCTGAAACAACATTTTTTGCTTCCCCAAGTTACTTTTAATTAAACAAACAGAAACATCATACGTATACGAGTAGGCCTTCCATTTCAGAGAGTTAAAGTCCAAATATGCAGACTGGAATGATAATTGACGCTGAGATGCTGAATGATAGATTGTGGTTCAGTGCAGAATCCAGTATCATTTTCTGCATCTGTCGTTTGTCATTTGCAAGGAATGTGTATAAATAATTCAGATAAGTAATGACACTGACTACTGAAATTGACCGTCCAAGATACACACAAATTTTATGTAATCTGGCTTTCATCGGCATTTCACTTTATTGAATAATTAGTAGTGTTTAAAAGTAATTATTAATTTGTATTATACGTAAGAGCTGCTCCGACTGAGGGCATACGGGTCACCATATGAAGGAAACTATCGACCTTTCATTACAAGCTAGAAGTTGGTTAATATTCATGAAATAAAAAAGTTGTGGTACTCGTGCAATTTCTACTCTGGATGTCGCTTTAATCGTTTGAAAGATCAAAGGCGGGGGGGGGATTGCGCTGTTGGGGCAGTTTCGGCGTTACTGCCGGTCACAACATGCATCACGGAAAAGAATCATTACATAATTGAACAATATATTGATTAATAAATATCAATCGTTATATATACACCATATGTCCATATATACGATTTTACTGTATAGAAACATTGCAAAAAATCTTCTTTTATTTATTATAAAACCGGAACACCACAATAACATATTTCGCATTTAGTTTGGAGATGATATCTATATCTAAATTTTACATCTTACCTGGAAATATTTAGGGTATTAAAACATACTGTGCATGTTTGATTTTTTTTAGAGAATTAAGGAACATTTCAGGCTGTCCGACAAGCTGCAGGTGACGGGCAGTAGAGTCACGGCGCCAGCTGGACCTGCGCAATATGGCGGCACCCTATGGAGGAGCCGGCGACCAGTGCCGATCGCGCAAGATGGCGACAGAGTCGTGCGTTCGCATGGGAAAGGGGAAGATAGAATGTTCCTTTCTGAGTCAGATCCACCTCCAAATACATTAATCAGGGCTGCCAACACTCGCGCATCTGGCGTGACACTCACGCTTTCAAACTCTCGCACTCATGCAAGGAATCTTACGGCAAATCTATATTATTCCATTATAAACCTAAAATTGGCTGCATCAAAAGCGTTGGGGTAGTTTGCAAAGCTTACAGACTATTTACAAGTTAATAAAACTGTAACATACATTTAAATAAGTGTGCAAACTTGTCTCAAATTGAAAATCCCACGCCAGTCAGCTGGCCAAGTTGGTGGCACTGCATTAATTCAGTTAGGAAAATGGTATTTTGCAGAAAACCGTTGCCATTTCATAACGTTTGAGGACTTTACTTTTATTTTAAAACTTCCTTATTTTCGATTACTTCTGTCAATAAATTGAAACCCTGCGTGCATCTTGGCCAGTGAGTTTCTTGTTATCATATTTATGTACCACAATGCCATTTCGACCTGCCAATGTTTATGTTAAGTTGTTTCTGTTTGCTTTACTATGAGGAGGTCTGAACTCAAACCACCTTGTCTTTAAAACTTTACTACAACAAAGCCAAGATGTAACCTCCAACGAAGAAGTATATTACTAATGGTGTAAAATGTCAAAGTAATGTAAAAGTTGAAAGGTTTAAGGTGCAAGTCAAAATAATCGTTATAGATTGAAGTTGAAATAAACTGTAATGTCTCTGGCAGTGTTATGTTGGGGTTGTGGCCTGACAAGCTGCACCCTGGTAAACGTGAGCCTTCGTTTTGCGTGGAATTAATCCAGAAAGCTGTTAAATGTGAGGCATCTGTTTGGTGTCGTCATGAAATCGAGTCGCTTCCTACTCACAGCTCACACTCACTGACAGGTTCCTGCCATTTCCCTTTTGTCTTTTATCCTCGACAGTTACTTTCGACTTTAATACGGAAACTTTATTTTGACTTAAATCTCAAATGTTTTGTCATTTTTTTTTTTTTAACGAACCCTAATATTCTTCCATACATATGTGACGTGATGCAAGTTCCAAAAACTCATCAGGCCTAAACAAAGTGGTTTTGTAAACATTTAATACTGTTAAAGCCTTTGTTGCCAGTTCACCCCAGTTGATGACATCATATGATTGATGTGTACTGACCAAAGTACTGATATCTGTCCTCCAATGTCTTATATACACATCTGATGCCAGTGTTCACTTTCAGTGTATATTGGAGCTTTACACTCATGCACATATAAAGACTTTGTTCACAGAAGACACATCAGGTCCGTTATTTCTCAAAAGCTATTTATAGGACGAAAATGGTTGCATTTCCGAGACTCCATCAACGCAATCCAAGACTGTGCAACATGCACCGTGATTGTGAAGCATCCGGGGTTATTGAGGCATAGTCGCTACTGACGCCCCTGTGCATTTCAGCTTGTGAGGTTACACATTTCAGATGATTCTTACACAGATGCTGGGTGACGTTCTCCTTGGGTGCTGAGGGACCTGACTTCACCATCCGTTTATGGACTGATGGCTGTAAATGACGCATCTCAGTAGGCGTGTGGATTCCTGCAACATCTTTTGGTGAGATAAATGACTGAAAAGTATTGAGTAGATGTACACATCCAGAATAACTCCCATGAGATGGATTTCAGCAGCAACAAACTTAATTCTCTGTTGTCCTGTAGCACTGGCATGGTTGAAACCTATGTATATGTATATATCTGTCAAGTAAAAATGCAACACTTTTTGGTAAAATGTTTAAGATGTACCTAAAAACACATATAATAATGCTGTTGAATAAAAGTGTACAGGTCACGGATTCCTTAACCTCTTTTTTTAGAGGCAACACAGCTTTAAAAATAAGATTCAGACATTCAAACAAGATGAATACAGGATTCTTTACCAAGAGGCTGTTTCAGGAAAATTTATTATTAATGAATTTTTATTTAGTAATGTTTATTATTATTTCCTCAAATTATAAACCACAAATTTTAAATGTAAGAAGGAAATTTAAAAATGTGTGTGTGTGTGTGTGTGTGTGTGAAAATGTTGCTGCATATTGCTGTTCAGTTTGTATTGGTGTCACACCCTTGTTACCACCAAACCCCAGCAGTCTGTATGGGGACTCTCCGCGTGTTTCTTCAGATTTTCCTGCAGTTCAGATAAACGTTCCAATCCCACACAATTCAAAGTTGACCAATCACATGCTGATATGTAAATATAATACCCTTGTAGGAAAATTCCAAGACTGTTTTTTCATCTTGGATTTCATTATATAAAGAGCAGCACACGCACAGCCTGATTTGTCCAATTTTAACTGGTGTCCCACTTTTGTTGACTTCACCCTATATAACTGGCAGGGGGGCAAATCCTGTCCTTTTCTGAGTGCCTGGAATTTGTGTGTTCTTCCTGTCTCTCTAGGGGCCCAGGATCCTCTCACAATCCAAGCACTCACAGATAGGGGAAATGGCGTCTCTAAACTGCCCATGGTGTGTAACTGTGTAATAGTTCACTGGTGATGTCAGTTTGCCCTGCAAAGGACTGGCATCCCTGATTTGCTCCCTGTCCTATGTCCAGGCTGAACAGGGTAAGGCTGCACATTAAGAGCAGTTAATTAGTACTACAAGCTGTATATTTCTTTAAATTAAAGCATTAGAAAAGGTTATGGTCAGTTCAAAGTGAATTTAAAGTGATTTAGAGAATAACTACCAGTATATTCACCAAAATTAAGGGTGGAAATTTTTTCACTTTTTTTTTTTTTTTTGATAACCACATCTGTGTGGCTTCTGAGTAGCAGAATGTGCCAGAATAGAAACTGTCTCACAGTCCATGGCTGCAGCAGCGAAAGCAGAACTGCAACTCGAAGTATGGTGTTTACGCCAAATGGCCACAGCCAGCCCCCCCCCCCCCCCACGTGACTGACCTGCACCCACAGCACAATGCAGACTCGTTACCCAGCCTGTTTGACTGGCCTGAAAGCTAGCAGCTACCCCACACTAATCACACGTATTAGCGCTGACACGCTGAACAGCACAGCTGAACGCACACAGGCAAGCTGCGCAGAACTGGACTGCATATATAGCATATATATACATTTCCCCATTGAGAAAAACATAAATACACGATGAGGCATTTAATATGATCACTTGGAAATGTCTGAACGTTACAGTTTGTCGACCTAACAAAAAACAATGTTGCCAGACTGAATTAAATGAGTGGCTCTCATGTTTGTTGTGAATCGTTTTCATGTAGAGGCACAAAAAAGTCACATAAATGAAATGTGTTTCTGTTTCCCTTTCTGACTTTAGTGTCCCTGTATGTATGTGTGCTTAGGACATCTTCTCCAAATTCTTTGCACAGGGTTTTTTCATACAGTCAAAAAAGGTGGGACTTGTACTTGGCACCAGTAAAATGATCTATAGTGCATGTCTGCTCTACCCTTCTGTCTCCAGACTCACTGTGATTGGTGGATGTTCAAACGCACCTAAACGTTTAGTTTCTTTTCGAGGCAGGTTAGCGTTTTGTAAAACAATGAACTCTCCTTTTTATCCGGATGGTTGATTAGAATGACCTTTCAGCTTATGACTATACCTCATTGATAGATGAATCCCATCTTTGCTTTAGTAAAAGTCCTGTGCTGTTTGTTGACATAAAATTGGCCATATACATTCTGCTGGGTTTTTTTTTAATTTATATGTATTTACTGCCTTAATGTTCTTTTCCAGGATGCTCTATTTGTGTATGGTGTACTTTTAAAAATCTGCACTATGTACTTTTCTGCACTACTGCAGTTTCCACTGTCTACTGTTGCACTTTGTGGGTCTGCAGTTTTACATACAAATTCCCCCGTTGGACTGATAAAGTTCATCTTATTTTGTTTAAGCTATATTTGAAATGTGATCAAGATTAACCAGAGGCGAAAAGTTCAGGTCCAGCAAATAAAAATCCAGACCAAGATTTTGTTTCAACCAACCAGCTCAACTGGTTGGTTGAAACAATATCTTGGTCTGGATTTGTACTTTCTGGTCCTGAACTTTCCACCTCGGAGATTAACTACAGACAACCTCAGTTCCCGGCTTCTCCGTTTGAATTGTCCTTTTTTCTTCTGATGGTTGAGGCACCATCTTCGATTTCTGATTGTGTTTCAAGTGCAGCGTTACCTCTTTAAATCTTGATGGATTAAACTGACATATCTGCCAAAACGTCTCATTTCCTGCCCTTTTCATCAAAAACACAGAAATCCTTTGGCTTTGTGGGTATGATGTCTCACATTACTGGCAAGAATCCATATAATTAAGTTTATGCAAACTTCTCCTGGAATCGTTTAGTGCCGATATTGGGCAGGAACTGTAGGCCAGCACAACAAAAGAGAGTGCTCAGGTTTTTATTGTACCTCCAAAGCCAGGTTAAAAAGGAGAGTAATCCCTTTGTCTTACTGAAATCAGATGACCCTGAAATGATCCTGGTTTTCATGAGTAAAACTGCGGGACTTTCGATTCATGCGTCTGAGAAAGTCATCGACGGCCATTGAAATGGATGAGAACATGCTGCGGCCTGCAGCTGGCTATCTGCGCATAATCACCAGAGCCAATCACCTGCCTTCCTGGCCCGCTGGTCCCACCCTCGCAGTAAAGGTTGATGAGATCACCTTTCCCATTGGGGCTGTGTGTCCAGGAAATGTAGCGTGAGACAAATCCAGGTGGACGCACACAGTGGAGACCAGTGAATCTGGGCTCTCCTTGCTCGGCTCAGGTGGCCGGTGGGAGGAGTCTTCCACCAGTCATTGGCCGGTGGGAGGAGTGTACCACCAGTCATTGGCCGGTGAGAGGAGTGTACCAACAGTCATTGGCCGGTGGGAGGAGTGTACCCACCAGTCATTTGCCAGCTCTAATTTATAAGCCAACGGGAGGTGAAACAGATGTTTAGCGTTTACACCTCTGTCCCGGTGCTGTGCGACACACAGCCTGGCTCGCTGAGGCTTTTCATTATGGTGCCTATGCTGCTGTACGCAATCAAAATGGATGTGAGTTTAAACAGACGAAATATCAAGTCAGGCTTTGATTCTTTAATATGGGTGACACAGTGGTGAGCCTGCAATCCGTCCTGAAGTACCAGGCAGAGAAAACTAGAGGCAATATAAAGATACCAGTCTACCAAACGGTATGTCTTTAGATACCAGGAGGAAGCCAGAACACCCAAAGGAAACCTAACTAACCTCCACACACACACACACACACACACAAGTTTGTGGGGACTCTCCATTAATTTCTATTGGCAAATCTCTAATCCCAACTATGACAACCTCAACCCAGCCCTAACATTACCCATAACTAAACAATTAAAACACGAGGCGTTTGGCATGTTTTGTTTTCTTTTATTGCAGTCAAGGATTTTTATATTACTGAAAGTATCCTTGTAGGGAATAGTGTCTCCACAAGTAAAATAGGTTTTTTTTAATCACACAGTGAGGAAATCTGGTCCCCACAATGTAATAATTACAAAGACACACGCGCACACTACACCGCCATTCCTCCCTCCTCCATGACATCCATTTCTGGCTTTCTCTTCTTCTATGAGACAATGACAGCTGCGGCCATTTACCTTTCATTTGACTTTAACTTACCTCACTCCAGCATCCGTGACCGATTCGCGCCCCAAAATTTCCCACACGCTGATCCTCAGCTTTAAATGCTACCTCGGGTTGGGGGGAGGCGTTATCACAGAGATTGATAGCCCAGCTGGCCAAACAGACCAGAGGCGGAAGGCTGCAGCCAAGTTTTATTTTCAGTCTGGAGCCAATCACTTGTAAGGGCCCGTAGACAAAGGGGCAAAGGCAGGGAGGAGTAGGATTAGGGCAAGGAAACCAAAGGACGAACCAGAGATCACTTTGGACTCAGTATTTCTAATAGTAATGAGGTACGCAGATGTATTATTTAGTTACTAACGAGGATAAATAAAACATTTTTTTCTAAATCTCTCTTGGCAGTTGTGCTGACTGTATGTGTTGGGGGGCATATCGTATAAGGAGGTGTTTCTTCGTAAATATAACATATGGCTAGAGAAAAAATCTATTATCAAAAGACTATTATCAGAGTAGGTAGTATTATTTTAATTAGCAAAATATGTTTAATATTGATGTTAGTTTAATACCTAGAAAACAAACAGGAATTAATGAATCTTAAGTTTGCAATTAATGGTATACACTCTAAAATCGTCATATCGATTTTCTTTCTGTTTTTTTTTTGTTCTCTTTTGACCCCCCCCCCCCCCCGCATGAAATCACCGTAGTGCACTGCTAAATGATTTCTTGACAAAATGAAAACTTTAACGTCAAAGTCTATTGCATCATGCAGACGATGCATTTCATATAGTGTAATGTGTCATTAAGTTTTCTGATTTTTTCACCATTTTCTGGTGGCTGTATGATAT
>JAODKE010000101.1:5788324-5803994 GCA_026779605.1 Mormyrus hasselquistii
ACTTAGGGTAAGGCCACAGCCCAGTAACCAGGACGCCAAAGATGAGTAACCCTCTGCATAAACCATGTATAGACTGCTTATGATGTAGTGCTATTTAAATTACAGGAGCATAGGTATCTCTCTGTTTGTAAAGGCCTTCCCTGGAAGAAGCTGGAGACCAGCACAGGGAAGGACCCTCAAGCACTAGGGGGCAGCAGAGATCCAAAAATCCAGGCAGACTTCATTCAGATGTCACCACTGACAAACATGATCTAAGGGCGTGTGACATGAAAGACAAAATAATCCAAAGCACCTGAAGGCGAATAATATATCAGTTTTATGGAACCCAAGTAAACAAATTTCTTATTACTGGATTAATTTATTGTGGCCCTAGAGACTCTGACTACAGGCAGATGTGTAAAAAATGTGATGTAATTGAGTTATGAGAGTTTGGGACAGGAAGTATTACAGCCCTTTGATATGGAGTCTGATTTATCAATGGACACATGCAGCTGCACATGAATAATTCTGGAATTCATAGAGAAGAGTCTGCACCAAATTACACGGATGCGTTTTTACCTACTTATCCTGTTCAGGGTCCAGTTGGAGCCCGATCAGGATGGCATCCCATCATGGGGTTCACACACACACTATGGGCAATGTAGGGAGACCAGTTAGCCTAAACGCATGTCAACAGACCAAGCAGGAACCTGTGTGACACACACAGCAGAGGTGGGATTGGAGCTCCCAGCCGTGAAGGTACCATGCCACCCTTATGGTATTACTAACATAATCTTCAGATTAATAATTATTAATAATCCATTTCACTCTGGAAACAACCTAAATTTAATGAGGGTGTCGGAAATAAAGAAAACCTGATTGTATAAAGTATACATATGTCTAACCTTCAGGGGACAAATGGATTAAGCTCAGCCTTGCAGAACATTTAACTTATCTAAATATAAACAGTTATATATATTTTATATATATATATAAATAAGTGAATCAAGTTTGATATTACTTCATATCATCCACTGAATGTGAGCGTTCCTGGGTGGGTGTTCCTGTATTGCGGCAGACTCTTCAGCACAGTAAAGCATTTTTTGTTAATACACAAAGATTAGAAAGACAATCGGATCGTGATCATGGAAACAACTTAGCGGATCTCTGTTCTGTTTACTATAAAATGTACAAGACTCCAACCCTTTAATCTGAGGCCTTCCCAGCATGCACCAGAGTATAAATAGCTTTTACACCACTGTGTCGTTTGGATCCCATGTGTCATGTGACGGAAGCCTGGCCATCATGGAGGTCGAGGACGATACTGCAGGGAAACTGAATGGACCAGTATGAGCTAGGGTGGAGGGAGGCATCTCCTATCCAAGAACGAGGGGTGTCGGACCACGGGTAATGGTGGACCTGACTAGCCCTGTACCTGCCTGGATGGGGGGCCTTCCAAAAGCCTAGGAAAAAATTTGATTTTGGTTTTTAATTTAAACACTTTCTGTTATTATAAAAATAAATAACAATATATATGGTAAGTTCCGCTTATCCGCCTGCTTCCTGTCTCTCCCTCCCCCCGCCTTCGAAAACAAAAGTGGTTTGAACCTCTGGGGCATATGCAATAGTTGTTTTTGCTAATTCTGAATCCAAATGAAATATAAACTAAACTGATGATTGCAGATGTGCAGGTAAAGGGAGAGGTAAAGTTAAAAGGGGGCGACTGCTGACAACTGCTGACAAGCCTCAAAACCAACCCTGAAGTGTCAAACAGTAAATACGGTGCAGTAACGTAAGTAAGCTTTTAGGGGGTGGGGGGAAGGGGGGGGCCAGGCACGCTACTGTGTCTAGGACCCAAAATTTGGTGCTACTCCCCTGCCAAGAACCCTTAAGGCTTATTTGGAACAAGGAAGAAAAAACAAGCCGGAATGAAATGAGCTTTCCGAACAGATCCCATCCGGAATATCTGCGGTGCATAATTACAGGGCGTGCCTGAAGGGTGCTGGACTGACTCACATCGGACTTCACACATGGAGAGTCTGACCATTGTATTACTGTATGTATTATGCTTGTATTGTGACCTACTTGGTAGGGTATGTGGGGTCTGTTTGGATAACAGTTAATATTCTTGAACCACTATCAATTTGCAAAGACTTTCGGGATGCCGTGTGACTCAGTCTTAATTCCTGTTGGTGCATTTTAGTGTAACTGCCTTTTCCTTATATATGTAACAGACTGAAAGGACCTGGACTAGATCACATTGTCGTTCACTGCAATTGCACTGGACCGTTAAGCACGGCGACTAAAGTGCCACACAACCTACTTTAATCGTACACACTTGCAGATGCCTGCTTAAATCATCGGCATTTATTCGTATTTCAGATTTATTTTCCTAGGTGTTGGGATAGATTTCATTTAGCAGGTGTCAATCCACCCGTTCCCTGGTACCCCGCCTAGGAGATCCCCTGCATTCCGTGGGATTAGCTCCAGGATCAGTGTGACCCGGAACCAGGACTAACTAACATGCAGCGTCTTGTCTGTCTGCCGCAGGATGGTGTCTGAATGTATTGCCTGTTAAATAGCTCTTATTCTGACAGCCCTACCAGCCTATCAAATACTGCACAGCCCCGGTCAGAGTCCCCACTGCCGTCCGCAGCCCATAAACCCGAATTTCATGCACTGCTCACCTGTTGCTTCTGCCATGTTCCTACTGTAGGCAACAAATCCTCCGTGGACTCCATCTGCTCTAGCCCTGACAGGCTTTGACTCACACTGCTGTTTATGTTGGCAACAGAAAGCAAGGCCCATAAAATCCCTACTTCCAGTCGCCAAGCCAAGAAAGCATCACCGCCCCTGCCAATGAGTGGGGGAAAGAAACCCCGAATGCCCATTCAGAACCGCGGCCTATTCACACGACCAAGAAGCTCTCCAGCCTACTGAGAACACAACAGAAAACCCAGGTTCCGAGTGGGGGGGGGGGGATCCTGTCCCAGTGTGCCAGTCAGGAGCTTCAGCTCCATGATGCATGGAAGCCACCCTAATGCTGAGCTGACACGCATCGTCCTCAAAACGAATGATCGGAATTATTGACTCAAGCATGTGGGCCGATGTGTAATTCAGTGGATTAGGATGCTGTGTCTGTTGCTGCTTCAAATCCCGTCGCCGGTGTCAGTGTTGGGCCCTCTGACAAGGCCTTTGAAGTAAATTGCTTTAGCTAGCGGTTAACCTTGCTTTCTCAACTATACGTCACTTTTGATATAAGCCAAGTAAATGTGTGCAAATATACTTGCATGAAAATAGCCATGCATCATTTGCGTTTTGCTTCACAAAGTACCTCATACTGTATGAAGTATATTTCAAATGAATGTATTCTTTTCCCTACACGCAATAATCGTAATGTTATCTGAGATTACAGGGGTGCTGGTGTTTGGTTCAGTATGATCTATTCAGTGTCAAATTTCTATGTTTTACTTCCTCTCCATCTTCTTCAGTACCAACAAGATCCAAAGTCTGGTTACAATTAGAACAACCAACACATCCTCTGCTAAAACAAAATCTGTATATTTGGAGACTGAAATCAAATTAGCATTGAATTGGGGCTTTGAAAATGCAGTGGCATCGCCTAGCATTTACAATGGCTGCCTTTATTATTATTTTGATCGATCTTCATCAATATTGCTCTGCAACAGGTTTTTATTCAATGCTCCTGACACAACGCTAACATAAACACTACAGCATAACAACGTCTGATTGTAGATACTGGGTCAAAATGTTATTGCTGTGAATTCTTCATGTATTGTTTATAAACAAGGAGCCTTTAAATGTATTTACACTGCGGAGTTACTCCATAGTAGCTATGTCAGTCTGTGTATTTCTCATTAACTAACAAGCCACTGACGCACAGGGCTGCGCTCATAACAAAGAGGGAGCAGTCGCCTCAACAATTATTTAGCGATTTTAAGTAACTGCGGGACTGGGGTAAAGGCAGCTTCCTGTCTGACCCGGGTGCTTTAGGCCGCCTGGGAACTACTGCAGATGTCAGGAACATGAGAGAGAAAATCCCAGAAGACCCTGCTCGCTCTCCTGCACAGCTGGCGGAGCGGACCCAGGCCCAAACCGGGCTTTTTAATGTGCCCAGAAAGGCTCGTTTATCTCTCCAGGCGTTCGGCCGCCATGATCAGAAAGGCCCACCAAAGATGCTGCCAGACATAAAAGACAAGAAAGTAAATTTTATTGGAAACTAGACTGATTGAAATAATAACTCAAAAATAATAAACTCTTTCATAACTTTAGTATGTCGGCCGTCGGTAATGAAGACCTTTCATTATTTTGTGATAATTGAATACCAGTGTGTACCTGAGACTCAGTTACTAATATTCAGGAATAGTAGACTTCAGCTTGTCAGAATGAACCTCAGTTAGTAAGATATAGAAATACATCATTCAAGCTTTATGACATGAATTAAAAACACGAGTAGGGTCATTTAAATATTTTAATGAATAGATGATCGGCTTCCAAACTGCAATGGAGAAGTGACATTTTGTATGTGGAGGTAGAGGCAGTAACAGTAACTAACAGGACAGTAACTACTGATAAGTAAGAGTAACACCCGGCTTCTTTGATTGGCTGAGGCTGAGACACACCCACCATGTGTCTCTGGGAGCTTAACTTAACTTTGGTCTCTATCATAGGAGAACAATACATGGCCAATGAGGGGCCACTGGGGAGATCAGTCACCGCCCCCCCTACAGCAGAATTCTGCACCATGTCTTAGGGCTGGGTCATGTGACCCACTGACCCTTTCCTGACTGGTTAGCACCATGTGGCTGAGCACCGTGATGGACGTGTACTGAAACCGTTGCTGTTCGAAAAACCTTCTTTTGTTTTTGCCGCTGCCTCTCTGCTCCATGCCGTTTCCTGAGATACTTGCTGATTTTGCTCACAGGAAGTTCTTTTCAAACTGGGTCTCATAAGCAGACCCTTGGTTGTGGTCCCTTCCGCTCTGGCCACTCCGTCCCTCACAGAATGTGATCCAACGGCATCCCCGTAGCTACAGCAACGCAGCTTTAAACAGCTACATTCATATTATGCAAATGAACCTCCAGCCAATCAGAGGTCCCTTTGCAACGAAAGACTCAGTCCATCAAGAACATTAATGGCATTGAATCGGCATTTCACTGCAGAAAAAGACTTTTAAATAGCACCTGCAAAATATCATCTGGGACCCAACTAAATAAAACTGTCAGTTACATATGTAACTGTAACTATATAATCCAGCATTGCTTAGAAGTCCCTCCTTATTAGAAGATATTTGTATTTTAACTCCTACATTCATCCTTTGTGGCTGTACTGTATAATAAAGCATAGCTTCCCCAAGGATAAAAAAGCAGTCCCTACCTTTACACAACATGTATATTTCTTAATCACTTGACCACCTTAATTTCACCTTTCAGAAAACTGCCCTGCATGCATATTCTTACCTCCTTGCAACAGATACCAATACATGTTGCACTGCAACATTGACAAGTTCAGGTTATAGCGCTGAGCTGCCACGCCTTGAGCCCCGGAGGACAGTCGGGAGTCCAGCGCCTATGCGCCTGTTGGGGGATTCACTCGGCGGTAGGCTTGACGAGGAACCCACTGAAAGTGATGTAGACGTCCACGTCGTCGCCGTACACTGCATTCTCCCTCTCGCGCTTGTAGAGTCGCACCCACACCATGTCGTCCCGCCCCAGCAGAAGCATGATACCCTGGCTCTGCATGATGCTGCGGTCGCTCGGCTGCGCGTAGACGATCGCCTTGTTCTGCTCGTTGTGCATCAGGTGCAGGTAGGTCTCCTTGAAGTTCCAGGTATGGACATTGAGGTTGAAGAAGTAGACGCCGGGCACCGAGCAGTAGAACTTCCCCTCGAACATGTTGAAGTGCTCATCGAGGTTAACAAAGACAGTGTCGAAGACCAGAGCCTGGTAGTAGTCAGTGCTGTGCAGGGCCTTCCGCCTGCCCACAGAGAAGGCAGAATATTGGGTCTTGCAGGCTTCCCCAGGGACACCTGCCTGGCCTTTGCTGCCTGTGGAGCCAATGGGACCGCGAGCACCTGGAGGTCCGTCATGTCCTGCCTTCCCTGGGGTCCCCCTGTCCCCTCTGTCTCCTTTGTCCCCTATGACACAACACCAATGTGAATTGCTAAATCACTCACTGTGTTAAATATGTTATGCACAAAGTTTACAGCTGTTCAAGTCATTGCAAGCTGTGCAGTGAAAATGGCCAGGGACACTGACTTAGCAAAGCACAACCCGGTCAAATTTTGTTTTGTCATATAAATATTGTTTTGTTTCAAAGCAACAGGGCAGAGCAAATGAAAGCAGGGATTCTAACATTTCTAAATAATTGACATCAAATAACTCAATTAGAATAACAGCCTGTACATTCCAGTAAGTGAGAAGCCTCATGCCAAGGTGACATCCTTCCATTACATAGACACCCATTTCATTTTATATGAACCGCAGCACTATGCATGAGGTTTAAAAAAAATTATAACTCGAAAACTTCTTACATTAAATTTATTTTCCAGATCCCTTTACCCAGTGAGGCATGCAAGTGAGGAGAGCTTGTGGGGAGAGTGCAGGGTTAGCCAGCATCCAGCATTCCAGCAATAACTGGGGCTAAAGGTCTCACTCAAGGGCTACATAGTGGAACAATTAGTCATCCACCCATGGGATTCAAACCCACAACCTTCCGGAGATGGGCAGATCCCTGATCAAATGAGTCACACACTGCCCAGAAAACCTTGCCTGCCAAAGCCTATGTGTTTACTTTTTATTCTCTAGCTACAGCCCAGAAAATCAGGTCACACACCTCAGCTGAGCTCCTGACACCTAAGCAACTTCAGTGCCAGGTGTCCCAGCAGAAAGGCCCCCTGCAGCGCGAAAGTAAGCCCCAAACCAATGCCTGTTTTTCTTTTTTAACAAGTACACTCAAAAAGCACAGAGGAGTCTTAATTAGCCGCGGCCAACAATTTTTCACCGATGAGTCATAGAAAACCACAGGCCAGTTTTCTTGAATTTAAGATACTTCTAGCCAAGTATCTGCATATTCAAACTCTGCTGTGTCAAAGCGTTTGAGACCATGTAATGGGTGAACCATCTTTTAGAGTATTTCATGGACAGATCGGATCTCTTAAGTTTTATTAGGAGGTTATAGTGATAATTACCCTCCCATACTGTTTTGGGGATTTTAGAAACACACTAGGCAAAAAATCATGTTAAATAACGTCATGTGAGTGTGTCACCTTTCAGGATGGTCATATTGACGTAGGTTCGAATTTCAGGCATCTGGTTGGGGGTTGCGCTGCGCACCGTGGGATCCTCTGACTGTCCCAGATGATCACAGCACCGGCGACAAAGTCTGGGCGGAGCCCTGGACGGGACGGCACCCCCAAGAGGGAGCAGCAAGACAACGGCGAGTAACAGGCCCAACATTTTGGCTCCTGGACATTCAGACAAAGGCAGGTTATCACTCTGGGTTTCACCATCTAAACACATCCTCGGGATTTAAATGCAGCACCAAAGACCCACGAAGCTATGTCATATGAGGTTTTATTATTGTTTGACTGTATTTGGTAATGGAACGATTGGTGGGATTGTCAACATGGTACGTGGTTGGGAAGCAAGGAAAGGTAGCAAATGGAACTAAACTGCACCTCCATCTTACATGTACCTATTCTATCTATTACAGGCCAGGTGACTAATGAAAGGGACTAATTGGACGTCGCTGAGCAAACTACTTGCACATTTAGCTGGGAAGGAAACATTTAAGATTCGTAGAAGTGTAGCTGGTCCGGTTCTGAGTACGCCTAGTGTATAATGTGTCCCCTGTAGAGAAACTGCGATAAGTGCAGACTGAGATATAATGCTGACATTCATCAGTCAGATTTTTAAGCTCTTAGGCTCCACTGTTCGCAAAACACATGTTGAACATTAGGCTTTGATAGCAGGATAATGAATGTGTGCCTGGTGCACGGCAGATAAAATCCCTTGGGGTTTATTGGTCCAAAAAATGTTAACAGGAAATTCACAAGGAATTTTCACAAGCAAGATCTTGGACATCACTTTAATAAAAGACCACACATTTTTCTACTCTATGTGTTTTGCGAGATTTTAACAACAACAGCCGTCATATTCGCTGTGGGGGTGGATATTGCAGCTCCAGCTCCACGCGCTGCACATACAAAGTTTAACACTGAACACTGAGAAGCCTTCGTTCTCCTCACATTTCCGTCTGTACATCACTATTGTGGGTTCATTACCAGTAATGAAGCAATAAAAATTACAGTCAATAAAATTTACAGCTTTACAAGCCACGTACCTCCATTGGCGTCAGATTTTACGCCAGAAGCTAATTCTTTATCTAAACACGGTTTTTATTCAGTTATCGGCTATTAATTGCAAAACATGACGTGTATGACAAGGTGACGTTACTAACTATAACGTTACTGTGCTTTTTCATTATTCTTCAGGCAAACGTTTTAGATTTTTAAAAATTGCTGGGTAAAACCTCCCAAAACGCATATTCGTGCACAGGACACCTGATGCAATGTTCTCTAACTTTAAAAAATGAAAAACGGTTTTTTTTTTTTTGTCAATATATAGGCCTACTTCATCTAGTTTGGTTAAAATACCATTTTATTACTAAGGTATCTAAATAACTCTTTCCCCATGTGGTGAATGGTAAAACCGCGTCATGCGTACAAAACAACTTGGCATTATTGCAGCAACAGCGCGGCACTAGCAGGAAGGGCAGCGTTTGCATTTCGTTGCAACGTCAAACGCCATCTCTGTTGTGTTATTATAATAGTCACTCAACTTGTATACAATAAATAATTTTAATTCCCAATAAAAAAGTCAGTATTTCAAAATTTATAACGTTTTTAATGATAAAGGCAATATCGCTGGTACTTGGAAAGCGAAATTAACTGCCGCGGCTACGGGGATACCGAAGTGGCAAATTTTATTAAGTACAAATGATTGAGTTGACTCACCTCCGGCTCCAAAGCTCACCCTTCGTGCGGCTGCTGTCGTGTCGATCAGCTGAGAGACCATCGAGAGAGAAAAGGAGAGAGAGAATGAACTAGGGAGGGAGGGAGACGCCGAATAAGCTCATCTTTGCTCTGTATCATCATTGCTATTTAGTTAGGGTCATTCTTCATACAGCTCCCCTTAATGCACGAAAGCAGTTAGCAGAGATACAGCTCTATAACCTCACAGAGAAACTTGGAAGGAAGTGGAACTAATGGCATAGTGGTTAGTGCTGGGACCAGGGTTTGAGTCTCTGCTATGGGTCCATGTTATCCATGTAATACCAACAACCTTGAATAGGTCAAGCGTTTACAGAACATGGATGGATGGAGAAATCAATCTCCTATGGTCATTGTAGCAGGATTAACAAGCTCTAGGGGTCCAGGGTCAAACAGCCATAAAGTTTACTTTATTTTTCAGAAAGAAGTATGCAGGTGTCATTATAACAGTTACAGTCACACACCATTTAAAGATGCTCACCCATCCGCGGTAAGCACTTAATTCATAATCTCTTTGCCTTTCGCAGTCAAAACTAATTAATGGTACATTCCTTGTGTCAGCGAACACAGGGAATGCCACACGCAAATGGGCATTAATTCGTTCAGCTGTTTTCTGTAAACCATTTGTGGCTCTGCCTTATGTAGAGTATTTGCAAGCTTTTTTTATTACAATTTCTCAATGCAGAATGTTTAGATAGTTCCACCCTTATCGCTGCCCGTGATATAAAACATTTATAAACAAATCTTCACATTCAAAACAATTAACAGTAACAGAACATGCATATATATATACGACCTGAAAAATTCATCTTCTTTACCTTGTCTCCTCCTATTGGCCACCCCTGGGAAGTTTATCTTTACAAAACTTCCATCCGTCTTCCCTAAGTGTTTATACAGTAGAGTGTCACGCTGAGCCTGCAGAGAGACAGAAAATGCAAATTCCAAACACAGATGAGAATTGAAACTCCCAGTTCTGGAAGTGTATTATAAATTGTATATTAGCGATAAACCATTAGCATTCCCAGTGAAAGTATATATTTTTTGATTGTGGCATCAGTGTATGCCTCAGGGGATTGGAGTCAGGTTCACAAACGATGAAATGTATTACTTTTGTGCAATGTTAGTATATTTGGTTAGCTGCCTGTCTAACTGTTTTGATTTAATGGGCAATTTAAAATCACTTGAAACTCAGGTTCAAAGGATGAACAAATCCCAGCAGATAGTTAATAAATCAGCTGATCGTGCTGTTATGTTCGCTGGTCGGGCTGCCGGTGCTGAGTGGCCTTCCGGGCTTCCGTCCGGCTGGCTTGGTTTTCTCACGAACGGCGCCTGCCCCTGCAGGACCCTCGGGACAAATTTGGAAAGGCCAGAAGGAAGATGTTGCTGTAACCCAAAGACCAGGGCGCTGTTTATCCCAGCTGTGTGCTGCTATTTACTTTTACCCAAATTACATGTTCTGCATTTTCCTGGCTTACACTAACAGCGTCGGCAGTAGCCGCGCTACACTTCTTGCCTTTGCCGTTCTTCCCCTTGTTGTCTTCCTTCTCCCTCCATTTCCCTCTGCCATTCTCCCTTCCCAAACATCTTGCTGCCCCCCCTTCCTCACTGTTAATGGCTGTGTCGTTCATTCACCGGTGCTAGAATAAGGGAGGGGGGGGGGGGTTGGCTGCACCAAAGGTAGTGAAGGTAGTGAAGCATATCTTTGAGATATGAATGATATGAAGGGGGTCACCCCGGACACCACCACCGCCCCCACCCACAAAAAAAGCACAAAGCCACAAGGGGGCGTTCTCCCCATCTCTGGACCCAGCTTCACAGCCTTGTTTCATTGCCATCAGACTGGGAGCTTGCAGGGTAGGGGGACCAGGCACTGCTGTAGACAGACCATGCATATATAACCCTAGGAGAGGAGACACTTCATAAATGTAACAGTGTTCATAAATGTCCTCATTGTTTATAGAGACACATGCAAACTTCTCAGGAAGATTGTGGTTTACCTTGTAGGCCTGTTTTATTGTTCTTCTCTACCAGGGTTATTCAAATCACGGTCCTCGAGGTCCGAGCACTGCTGATTTTCCAGCCATCCTTTACCTGTGAGCCAGGTGTGAAGCCTCTGACCAATCAGAATCAGTAATTATTGAACTAACTACCTGGGAGAACTTAAAACATGGCCTGGATTTGGAATCGAGGTCCAGACTTGAAGAGCTCTGTTCTAAACTATTTCAAAACTAGATTACATTTACCCTTTGTTTTGGGACGTAACATCCATTAACCGTTATGTTTTGGTTACGTTGGACGTACTCTAGAAGTTGTAAGTACTCTAGAAGTACTGTATGTGTTATTGGCTGGGGCATATGACCTGAAATGAAAATATCATGCTATGTTGATCTTCCAATGCTCTTGGCAGCACCAAACATAAAGATGTCAGCAGTCATTGCTGTGATTATGTCTTTAAATGAATCAGATATATGATATTCTTCTGCCCGCACTCCTCCCATCCTCCCACCTGAGACCCACAAAGCTTCAGAATCAGGTGGGCCAGGATGCTCTGCTGCCCCCAGCTGGCAGGAGGACCACCCAGCTCCACCATACTGGTGCCGGTTTTGTTCGCGTGTCATACTCACATTTCTCATTATATTAAATAAGGTTTACAGGCCTGGAAAATGTTAGGACGGCAGCTTTTCCCAAGACTGCTTTTCCTCATAGATCTCTTTTGGGAGATATTTTTTCCACCCTATGGCATTTGCCCTCTGGTTTTCCAATTTTTTACAACAATTGCTTTTGCTAATTGCCCATTTGTACTGAGTGTTTACGTGCTCTTGGCTTTCGTCCTGTTTCTATCCCCCCAAATTTCTTTAACAACCGTAGACAGGTCCGAACGTCTGGGTAAACTCTGAGGCCTTGAGTGATTTTGGTGTTTCTTTTTGTGCCTGTCATTTTTTATCCTAGATTTAACCAAAAGTTATAATACTGATAATCATCCCTACACTCGTCTGAATTCAAAGGGAGGTACAGCTTTTAGTTATTCTGCAGCCTATCTGTGGAACTCACCCCCATCGGACATCCGCAAGATTGATTCCATTAGCACGTTTAAATCACGTTTAAAGTTTAATTAATACTTTTGTGCATTTTAATTGTGTAATTTTTAGTTGTGTAAGTTAAATTTTATTACGTTTTATTATGTATTTTGTATACTGCTATGTAAAGTGACCTTGGGTGTTTTGAAAGGGGCTGAAAATAGAATGTATTATTATTATTATTATTATTATTATTATTATTATTATTATTATTATTATTATCATCATAATCATCATAATCATCATCATCAAATACAGCGACCTGCACAAGTTACATTCACACTTAGGTACCCTAGACATAGCCGGACAACTACATACAAAAATAACAGGATCATTGCACACCTCACTCAAGCACCAAAACATACGAGTATAATACACACAATGGTTTGAAGATCATAATTTCATTTAATTTAGTATTCAAGATACGTAATGGACAGTTACTCTTTCCCCTCCTTGCCTCAGTGAGAGTAACAGTATATTCAGAGGCTTCCCACTTGAATTTTGTTGGTAATTATGTCATTCCTGTCAAGATGTCAGGATGTGTGACAGAATCCATATGTTTGGCTCAAGCACTTACTGCTATCTTATTCCAGCAGCTCTGCTTTGCCAACTAAGCCAGAACTAGGTCAAGTTCCCAGTTCTTGCATCACCCTCCCATCACTTCTTCTCGTGCTCTTATCTCTCCCCTTCCTGCACATTCACCCTGTCCATTTTCTCAAACTCCACTCTTCCTTCTCACCTCCGCCCTCCCTTCCTCGGCATCCGTTTCGTCTTTCATCCGTTATCCATCCTCCTCTCCCTTTCCTGCTCCTACGCCGATCTGTACTCCGCCCCATTTGCTCCAGCCGAGCGGCTGCAGTCTTTCATTTTGCATCCCCCGCAGAGATCGGAGAGCAATTTCCCGTGCCATCTGCACTTTCCCCCAGCGGATGAGGGGTCTCTCCCGGTTCTGTCGGTTTTACACCGAGCCGGCGACCGCCAAACGCTGCAGGTGAGACAGCTGAAGAGACGTGGGGGTCTGCCGTTTGATGGGGTGCCCCGTTACGCAGCTGTGGGCTAATTTGTCTTGATGGGACACTAATAGAAGGGCTTGTGTACACGGGAATCGCTTTGCCATCTGGAGCGCATTACCTTTTGAATCTCCGCACCGTGTTATGTAATTGCACTGTGTGCCTCTGGCTAGCACGCACATGGACATATTTCTTTCCCCCGGTTTACAGAGGCTGTAGATCGACTTGCTTCATTCTAACATGATTTCTAAGCTGCCCTTTTTGTCCCCGCCTTACGTCTCCTTGGGCCCCCATGCTTTTTCCCAGATTCGAAATAAAGCCGATGATTTATTATTTCATATGCTGGGGGCGTCTGTATGAAGTTCCTCTTGATACAGCCAAAAACAGTCATGCCGCCTCCTGCACAGAGCATAAACCCCGCGGGCCTGCCCTACCCCCCCATTCTCAAAGCAATTATGTATTTTCTTTCATTACTCATCTCAGAACTACTTCTTTTTAACGGCATCAATGAGACTCTCCCTGTGACCCAGTACTAGATGAGATGATATTGTATCCATTAGCAGCTGCAGGACAGTTTACTCATGGAGGATGAGGGTCGACAAAGCAACCAAACCACAGCGTTGCTTTTGTGTCTTAATTTTTTTTTAATTATCTTTTCATTAGTATAATAATTAGTGCTGTTTTATTTGTTGCCTTTCTTGTTCATCTGAAAGGACATAGACAACATGTAATAATCATTATAGGCCCATGACCCTGAGGAGCATAAGGCCTTAGAAGATGGATGGATGGATGGATGCAGGGGTGCTGTAAAGGAAAGAAGCTTGGGATGACACCATGAGTCAGTGCAACATAATTGGATTGGTCTGGGTTGGGGCCTTGAGTAAAAGTAGATATTTCGTACTAGGAATTTGACGCAATATCCTTACCTCTCTCATACCCCAAACCATTACAATCACTAGCCACCCTACAAATGCTCTCCACCACCCCAAATAAACCTTTATTAAAAGCCCAACTTCATGTGAATTGTACCAATATAATCAGGTTCACCAGACCCAAGTTTTGGTTAGATTTGCCACAAAGTGAAATAGATCATCATGTTCCTGGGAATTTTGAAAAAGATCCATTAAACACTTTGAGAGATATTGTATTCACTGTGAGGATGGATCCCGATCTCTCACCACTGCTACGCCCCAGCATCTCTCTCACCTTAAATGTAACAGCGGTTGGTTTTGGATTGACCAACTGCTCTCACTATATTAACCACTTTAGCAGTTTCCCTCTTGTGAGGAACTATTGATTCTTGTCTAGTTACCAACTGTTACTAATCCCTGCTTTTGCCTGAGTGCCTGATTCCCCTCCAGTGCCCCACTAGGAGTCCCAAAGCAGCTGACAGGTATCAGCAGGCCAAGTGGAATGTGGTTTTGGCAGTTGCTGAAGCAAAACTTGGGTGTGGGGGGAGTTTGGCGAGGCCATGAAAAATGACTTTCGATCAGCCTCAAAATGATTCCAAGTATATACTGTATCGCTGCAGCTGGGAGCCAAATGTCAAGTTGGAGGGGCAATGTTGAGTAGGAGGGGTTTATCATAAGGGGTGGGGGAGAGGTCTATAACAAGGGTTAGGGTTACGGCATCAGATAACAGGACCCTCACTATAAACCCCTCCCACATTGCCCCGACTCCTGGCTGCAACAATATGCCTCTCAAAGATTCTGGCAAACAATCAGCTGACTCAGGAAGGGGAAGCAGAGCTTTACCCATACTGTTTACAGCAGGGGGGAGAGATGTTAACCTCAAATGGGGATATAGTCAGGTGGTGGAAGGAGTATTTTAAGGACCTTCTGAGTCCCACTGATATGCCATCCTGGAGGAAGTAGAGCTGGAAGACTCCAAGAGGGACTTACGCATCATAGTAGCTGAGGTCACTGAAGTAGTCAAAAAAAATTCTTTGGTAGTAAGGCTCCAGGGGTACATGAGCCTTACTCTTGATGTTGTTAGGCTGTCTTGGCTGAAATGCCTCCTCCCCATTGCATGGATGTTGGGTGCAGTGCCTTTGGATTGGCAGACTGGAGTGGTGGTACCAATCCTTAAGAAAAGAGACCAGAGGATGTGTTACAACATCAGGGGGATCACACTGCTCAGCCTCCTGGGAAGGTCTATGCCAGGATATTGGAATGGAGGGTCCGTCTGTTGGATGAACCTTGGAAACAGGAGGAGTAATGTGAATTTCATCCTGGTCGCGGAACACTGGATCACCTCTTCTCCCTCACTGGAGAAGTCATGGGAGTTCTACATGTGTTTTGTGGACTTGGGAGGGGGGGGGGGTCAGGGGTGCTTTAGGAATATGGGATAGAAGCCATCAGGTGATTGTACAAGCGGAGCAAGAGTTGGGTTTGCTTTTCCAGGAGCAGTGTTATGCAAAATTAATTAAATACATTTCCCAATTATTGCATGTAAATGTACCGTGTTTCCCCGATGATAAGACACTGTCTTATATTTTTTGAAATGCCAAAATATGCCCAGGTCTTATTTTC
>JAODKE010000101.1:5804094-5816769 GCA_026779605.1 Mormyrus hasselquistii
GTCAATGAACGGAGGCGGAGGCATCACACGCGGGGGGGGGGCCTTATTTGCGGGGGGTGCCTTATTCTGACCAATTTTTATAAAATGGGGGGTGCCCTAATTGTTGGGGATGTCCTATAATCGGGGAAACACGGTAATTAGTTACTAGCTCCTCTCAATGTGGCGGAGCAGCAGCTCTACTATGAGTCCCTCCCGAATTACCGAGCTCCTCACCCTATCTCTAAGGGAGAGCCCAGCTACCCTGCAGAGGAAACTCAATTCGGCCGCTTGTATTCGCAACCTTGTTCTTTCAGTCATTACCCATAGTTCATGACCAAATGTGGGTGTAGGAACGTATATCGACTGGTAAATCAAGAGCTTTGCCTGTTGGCTCAGCTCCTTCTCAATTACAGACCGATGTACCGTCCGCATCACTGCTGACGCCGCATCGATCCAACTGTCGATCTCCTGCTCCATCCTTCCCTCACTCGTAAAAAAGACCCCGAGGTACTTAAACTCCTCCACTTGGGGAACGACCTCCTCCGCGACTCGGAGAGAGCACTCCACCCTTTTCCGGTTGAGGGCCATGGTCTCGGATTTGGAGGTACTGATTTTCATCCCAGACGCTTCACACTCGGCTGCGAACTGCTCCAGTGAGACCCGTAGGTCACGGTCTGATGAGGCTAACAGAACCACATCATCTGCAAAAAGCAGAGACCGAATCCTGAGGTCACCAAACCGGACACCCTCAACGCCCTGGCTGCGCCTAGAAATTCTGTCCATAAAATTTATGAATGGAATTGGTGACAAAGGGCAGCCTTGGCAGAGTCCAACCCTCACTGGAAACAAGTCCAACTCACTGCCGACAATGTGGATCAAGCTCTGACACCTGTTGTATAGTAACCAAACTCCTCCCATACCAAAGTTTTTGCCTCAGCGACTGCCGAAGCCGTGTTCCGCTTAGCCCACTGGTACTCATCAGCTGCTTCCAGAGTCCCTCAGACCAAAAAGACCCGATAGGACTCCTTCTTCAGCTTGACGACATCCCTCACCACCGGTGTCCACCAGCGGGTTTGGGGATTGCCACTGTGACAAGCACCGACTACCTTACAGCCACAGCTGGGGCAATAAGTATGTCCACCCCTCCAGAGTGGAAGAGGGTCCAACCACCTTCCAGAGTCCAAGCCGTGCGTCGAGGTGAGCCCAACTACATCTAGTCGGAACCTCACAACCTCGCGCACCAGCTCAGGCTCCTTCCTCACCAGAGACATGACATTCCATGTCCCTAGAGCTAGCTTCTGTAGCCTAGGATCCGACCGCCAAGGTCCTCGCCTTCGGCCACTGCCCAACTCACCCAAGTCCTTTGGCCCCTCCTACAGGTGGTAAGCTCATTGGAGGGGGGACCCACATGCCTCCTTCAGGCTGTGCCCGATCAGGCCTCATGAGTACTGGCCTGGCTGCCAGGCGCTCGCCATCAAGCCCCATGCCCAGTCCTGGCTCCAGGGTAGGGAAGGGGAGGGTCTTTTGAGCCGCACTTTGTCTTTTTCCTCACCCAGGACCTGTTTGCCTTGGGTGACCCTACCAGGGGCATAAAGCCCCAGGCAACTTATCTCCTGGGATCATTGGAACACGCAAACCCCTCCACCACGATAAGATCTCGGCTCCAGGACTTTGCTTTAATCAGTCCAGAATAACTTTTGTTATTGTTTCTGCCAACATTTAAAGTAAGAAACCTTTTAATCAGTTAAATTGTTTGTGCGATATATGGTTTTAAAGACTATGCCTACATGCAGGGTAATCAGAAGAAAACTACCCTACAATATACAAATATATGCTGTATAAACCCATTGGGAATTATATAGCATAATCGGGAAAAATAAACTAGGCTAAATGTTGCGTAGTGATCTCATTAACACGGTGTTGCTGTTGAAATACATTGCACAAAAATCAGTATTCAGTACTGATGTCTCTGCGACATAGAGATGCCAATGCATTTGCCGGCATTGTGGCAACAACGTGCCAATGCATGTGTGTTGTTTGGGTAATATTATTTTAGTGTTGCTGCTGTGACAGTGTGAGACAATACAACTGTCAAATTTTATGTATCACTGTACCTAATATCACCAATTCATTTGTTTTGTTGTAAGGTTGGATGACACTAAATCATTAACAGATTTTTTGGGGAATTATTTTCTTGCAAGATAAAAATAACGAGCCAGTCTGAATTTCAGTACTTTTAATTGCATTTCAGGCAGGTCCAATAATGTACATGTAATGTATCATGACATACTCATGTAAAGTGCCTTGGGGTGACTTGGTTGTGAAAAGCACTATATAAAGATAAAATAAAATGAATTGCATGGAATGTCCCATTAGGGGGAGGCCCCAGGGCAGACCCAGGACATGCTGGAGAGATTGTATCTCTCAGCTGGTCTGGAAATGCCTTGGTATTCCCCTTGTGGAGCTGGAGGAGGTGGCTGGTGAGAGGGAGGTCCTGGTATCCCCGCTTAGACTGCTGCTCCTGCAACGTGACCCCAGATAAGCTGGGGATGGATGGATGGATGGATGGATGGATGGATAGATGTTTGGAATTTCTTTGCAATTGTAGTTGAGTGGAAAGTGAAAGTTCATAATATTGTTAATAGTTGAAGTACAAAATTTCCAAAATACTTATGGACAGTAATGGAGTATTACTCACCACTGCCAATGTTGCTGGTGTTTTGCAAGCAACGTTTCATAAATGACTAATATACGCATTTCTTAAATGATAATGTATCATGAAGTACCATTGCTAAATAGATCAGTGAATGATACAATATCGTAGGATGTTTCTCACAAAGTAACATGTCCTGATGCTATAAACTGTAAAATGAGTTATTGTGAACAACTCAACGTGGCGTAGTCTGGTAGCTCCTTTGTCCTTATGCTCATGGTGAGAGTGCAACTTCCTACAAGCATGATAGACTCCATGCACTGGATATTATACGCAGAAGACACCTAATTGCTGCCAATCACATGCAGACATTCATCTCTGGCTCAATCTGTGTTACAATCTTTCATTCGTCATTAACTGACGTACAGATGACTAGATGTGAGATCATGCTGTTCTTTGGCAGAGCCATTTCTGTTCATGACGGGCGAGAGAGGGGGAGTGAGCTCATTTCGGTGGTTGGAACACGAAAGTGCTCTTTTGAGTAACTTTTTTCGTTCACTTTGATCTGCCTGCCATTTGGCATGGATTTGGTTTGCATTTCTAAACTGGCTCAACATCTGGTATTGAGGAGAGAGAAACAGCTTTCACACCGTAAAAAAAAGACCACTTGTAATAACATTTAGCAATCGATCATTCATAGTAGAGTCTTTATACACCTTAGTGAGACATGGAGTTCAAAATCATAGTATTTAAGACAGAGTATTTAAGAGTATTTATTTGCAGTAGTATGCCAGTCTATTTCTGAAAGGGCGTGAGAATTTATCATTTGTTTAATTTTTATAGATTTAATTTACTTTCATGCAATATACGGTTCTCCTCAAAATACTTTCTCCAGTGCAGTTATCACCAAGTAACTCAAGTTGATGCAATCACTTCAGCAACTGGCTGCATGATTCAAGGGCAAGACGCTCGCTCTTCTGAAAGATCCACAGCATAGCTGAGAGGCATTTTACACCATCGATGCCTCATCTCGCTAACATTACCAAGGTCCTACGGGAACCTTTATTCACACTATATAAACCTCCATCAAACTCAGAATTGTGGTTTAATTTTATGGTCTGGATTCCTCTTCCTCTCATCACTGTGGGTGAGATCGAGCAGATCATTCTCGTGTCCCGTGGGTATCAGTGCTACGTCACTGGCGAAGCCTGCAGTGAAGCAGGTGGCTGATGGCGCACATACTAAAGGAGGCGGCGAAAGGGAAGATGTGAACGAGATGCAGGGCGGAGAGCCAAAGCTAGCAGGCCGACAGAGAGAGCAACAAGAGCAAGTGTAAACAGATGAGTGCACAAGATGTGCGAGGGAAAGGCTAGTCAGCTAGCAGGCATCCATTTTTACTGACCTTTTCGCTGGCCTTGCTAACTAATTAAAAGGGAAATAGTTTGGGAGATAGTTTGTGGGCTCTTATTGAGCCTGTGTAATATGACAGTTTTCCTATTTGTCCCATCCTATAAATGATAACTGTTATAATGTCACTCAAGATGTAACAATGTAACCAAACATCAAAGAAATCTAATACATTACATTCCCAGTACAAAACAAGGGACAAGCTCAATATAAATATTAAAGACATGAACTGGAGTGGAAGATATAATTAACTGCTAACAAATATTACAGACAAAAGATGAAGAATTAATCAGTGTTGACCAGATTATGCCAGTTCTAAAACATTGTTGACATTGACTGCACCTCATAAAAGTATGCTTTAGTTTAATAAGGCTTTAGTTTAATCTGTTTTGCTTTCTTTGCTGCCATCTAGAGGTTAGTGATGAATTTCCTCAATTATTTGCTCTCCCCCTCCGTTTTCTTCAGGATAATTCAAGGTCAACTCTATTCTAGTGTCTTTCTAGTGATTAGGCTACCTCAGATCGCTAATAAACAATAATAAACACACACACACTTTCGTAAAAACCGCCAGTTCAATTGGTTTTGTATTTATTTCAATAGCTTTTCTGATGTTAAGTTGTAATGATGTTTCTTTATGGTTTTTGTGCCAATAACGATTTTGTGCTGTGATCATTCACTGGACGTTCACCCAAGTTGGCTTTCGGCCTCTTATTAAGTGAATGTGCTTGTTTAAAAAACAAACCATATAAGGACTGCAAATTTCATGTTTCATCAAAATCATAATATGTGCAATGAAAGTCAATGGCAGACTTGTAAAAATCTGTCATGTAAATGTAGAAAAAAGGTTCCTGTTTATAATTGCTCGTCAAAATCAGTAACAGCCATGTTCAGTTCTGTCTGTCAGGGGTTCTCGTCCCTGAGGTGGGCTGCTGTGCGCTGAGTGCAGTAGCGTGAGCTTCCTACCTCCTGCTGAGTACCGAAACTGCGTGTTCCCTCAGCTTCTCCTTGTGTGTAGTTGGAGTCTTTGTAAGACCTCGCCTTTTTTTTTCTACATCCCTCATGGTCTCCTGGATTTCTAGTTCTGGATTTCTAATAGAGTTGTATTCAAGTATAAAGTTCCCTCTGTGTGTAAGTAGTCGCATTTTGGACCAAGATCCATGCCCCGCTGTAGCTTTGGCTATAATTTCAATTATTTAAAAATTATAGTTTCTCAGTTATTGTAATGTGGATCTTGCGTGATAATTTAATAACATGAAACTAATATCTTACAAAAAATGTAATAATAATAAAACATTTGCATAATAACATCCTTTAGTCCAGAGCCACACACTATCCCTGCAGTATAGAATGAGTATAACTATAACCTGAGTATTACTGAGCTGAAAATTCCTTAAGACAAATATATGTTTTTAGATTAATGGCTGAATTGATCTAGATTAGAAACAACAAACACATATGAACTTCATCAAATGATATTGTATACATATGTTTTGTATCAAATTTACATTTTTCAGTTAACAGTAAAGATAATCATATGCAAGCAGTACAAAACAATCATGAGTAATGCACATTGCATTTATACATGCAAAGTACAGTATATGGAATCCTCCATTCCCTAGCATTTTATGGCTAGCTTCTACTAGAGCCCATACACAATGGGAAAAGGGATTTAAATGCTTGACACTTTGGGAGAATTACAGCTGGAAGTCGGGGAGATGATGGCACTTTCTTCAGTCATCGGCAAGGTCATAAGGCAGAAAGTGGACTGCTGTTCCCATGGGGAGCTGGGTCACTGCTTTCACACCACTCACCACTGTGGGAAATCACCATCGCACTTTGACAGCCCTCGGGAGATCACTGTTTATCACATGAGTTCTTATTCGACAGACTGTACAGGGCGTTCCTCACACATATGCACACACCCTGCATTCCTTACCCCCCTCCACTGAGGAAGGAGGCTGCGTGGTATCAGGGCCAGATCAACCAAGGTGAGAAAAAGCTTCTTTCTAGAACATAACACTTGCAAACTCTGCCACACACTAGGAGTCTTTTCTCACAAGCAATAACAGATCACACTGGTCAATAAATGTGAATATTTTTGTTTATACTCATACCACCACCATTGTATTTTATAGATGGCTGCGTTTTCAATTCCTTGTAGCCTTTTTCCCCATAGAAGTGAATGGTTCTTTTAAACGACAGTGCTGTTCAAGGGACCTCTGTACCAAATTTTGTCCCCTAACACGCTACCCTGACATTCCAGGAATGATAATAAACCATCTTGAATCTTGCATCGTTAAATATGGTCTGCAGTAAAACAGGAGCCTTTATAAGAAATAATAACTGATACTGTGGAGAAATCCTCTTTACGTCTCCCCCAACTTGCTCTCTGTAGGTGAGAGCTAGCTGGCCATGAAGGATAGCCACCCATAGCAGTACCCAGGCACCTTGCTCAAGGACCCTCAAATCTGCCAAGGCTGGGCTGAAACCAGCAACCTTCTGGTTAGAGGCACAGATGCTTAGCCCACTGAGCCACATGCTATAGTGGGAATGACACCAAATATGGATGCTGCACAGGATTAAATCAGAATCAGTGAGGATGGGGAGAATGTGTGTGTGTGTGTGTGTGTGTGTGTGTGTGTGTGTGTGTGTGTGTGTGTGTGTGTGTGTGTGTTGGGGTTGGTCCTGAATAAGCCACTCTGTACCTTAGTTATATCATATGTGTTTACGATCACAATCTTAAAGATGCAGTATGTTAAGTATGTTGGTGTGTTGTATTACCACTTTAAAACAATACAAAATACACAAAAATTGTGTTCTAAAAAGTAATTTTTATTTGCTGATAATTCACATATACTGCATGGTTAATTAGTACTTCAAATTCTCTGGAAAAGCTTTGTGGGTACATTTATATGGAATGCATCAAAATGGCTTACGTTCCTTCTTATTAATTCGTAATGCCCTTGTAAAAATGCATCAAAATATCAAGTTATTCACAGATTGTTATATGCACGTCTTACCTCTTGAGGAGTTTAGCTAGTACATGACGTTTTGGCAGCAGTATGGTATGCAAAATAAGTCAAAACACAAAATCACGGGACTGAAGTCAAGGCGTCATGTAGGAATCTCATCCACTTGATGAATGATTGTCTGGTTAGGGCTGCTAATGACAATTAACTGATGTTTTGTTAAACTGTTCACTTTGAATCTATTGCCAGGTTTTGGGACATTAAGAAAAACTGTTAATGTTGAAGGAGGCGTCGCTGCACTCTGGCGAGGTGCGATTTGGACATATGGAGGCGGATCTGGGGTCAGCGCATATTTAAACCCTAATGCTACATCTGCTGTTTGGTGCAGTTACACCTATAAGAGGAAGCACTTCTCTAGCTCTTAAGTAGCCTTCAGTCACCATAAAATAATGTATAAGGTATAATAATCTGTGTAAGGTTTTCATATAAAGTCAACATCTATGAGCTATGAGATTACCACAAAAAGCCTTCTGCATTCAGTCTGGGTTTTTCAGCCACTGTCAAATGTGTCTGTTACCATCATATACCCACCACTAGATGGAGATATGTTCAATATGTTCAACAAGGTGGACTGGTCAACCAATGATGTATGTAAATCGAGTCCAGCAAGACCTGAGGGGATATGAGAGAACCCAGGAGGATTGTTTGGAATGAGTGCTGGTCCACATGGGAAGGGCAAAGGGAAGACAGAGGGATCTGAAGGGAGTGGTGGCCCCATAGGTGAATCTTCTTCCTCTTCATCCACAGACTGCTGAACCTCCGTCATCAAGTTAGAATTTGGTTGACTTGGCTGACAGTGTTGTTCCAGTGGTTCATAGGAATGGCTGCTTTGGACAAATCCACTGTCAATCACCCAAGACCCACTGGAATCACCCTTCTTGCTGGCCTCTGAAGAGTGGTGATTGAAGTAAATGTGGCAGACCTCAGTCTCGTAGGTGCCTTGGTGACTAGAACAGATGTAGCTCATACCTTCGAAAGGGGCAGAGATTTCAATGGGTGAGACATCCTCAGAATGCTGGGGAGGAGCAAAGTATTGTAGGGGGGAAACAGGGTGCAGCCATTTCTGAAAGGAAGTAAACAAGAGTGTCACACGATAATTCCGAAGTACTGTTGAATATAACATGAAGTCACAGACAAATGAGTATTCCTGTACTCTGACAGGAATTATCTCGGCAATGGAAGCCATGGAAGTGGCTTAGAACAGCATGTTAAGCATCACAGATATAAACAGAACTTGTTTCATTGGTTAAGCAGATCGTGGCCCAGCGTTCAGTCATGAACACACTCAAAGGAATCATCGGATGAAGGCCGCGAACGGGCGGAGCAGGCTTGCCGAGATGGATGTATGTAACTGAAAATAAACTAGATGGATCTGATACCTGGAAGCTCCCATTATGAACCAAATTCAGTCCCGTAAAGAACTTTGAAGGATCAGGCACATGCGTGAACTTGTGATCCCTATAAAACACAGAAACAAGAGAATGAAAAATGATGCTCCCATTTTATTCATCTGGAAAGGGAGCATCTATAAACATACAGTATTTATATTGAAAACACTGTTAACTGGCCAGTCATCTTGACAAGTACATGTTTACTTCAGTACATGTAGACTTGATCCTGTTTCTTTAGCTCTCTGGCCCCGCCTCTCTACTTTTTGTCTTTCTATCTACCACAGCAGGTAACACTTTTTTTTGTAGTTTGAACCAAACCATCTACTGGGACCGGCATCCTGTTTCTCACTGGTTGGCCTCCCTGTGTCCCCATGCATTCATGCAACAAGCACAGCCATAATCCCCAGTGCTCACCAGCTGGGCCGTTTCACTTTGATGATGAAGAAGAGGATGAGACACGACAGTACCACAACTGGGATACCAATCAATCCCATCAGATCTAATTGAAAAGGAAAAGTTTTTTCTGAATTTTTAAGAATCTTTTTGAGTGTTATTCATTTATTTAGGGATCGATAGGGGACTGTCTGTTTGATCTGATCAAATGTAATGTAATGTAATCTAATCTAATCTGTCTACAAGCTTTTTCCAAGCAGTTGTTAATTTTAATTGCCGATTCGTGTTGCCTAACTACAATATAACTCGAAATAAGCCACAAGGTGAGGTACATCTGAAGACGTCTGAAGGATGTATTGAGGACATCATAGAGGCGCAGTACCTGGGAGCTCTGTTGGGGAGACCCCAGCTGGAGACCTCCAGGAGGACACGGGACTCCAGTCACTCCATTCCCCACTAAATCCCATGTGATCAACCAGAGCCCGAACCCTGAAGTCATACACAACCCCCTTCTCCAGTTTCTCCTCAGAGATCTCCACTGAGGTCCGCATGTCTCTCACGTAAACAGACTCTGCGTTCTATGGGAGACACGTCACGTCAGTTTAGTGGACGGCCTGGTGTCTTACCTGCAATTAGCCTCATTTTATTCCCCTTGTCAGACGTCACTCTTGCTAAACACATAAACTGATTTGCCTGAATTCGTGCAAGTGGCCACAAACAGCAAGCCCTGCATTGAAGAGTCACCTGACAAAGTACTGCTGGAGGGCCAGCATGTCATTACAAGCTATTAGAAGGTTGAATAAACATTTTCGCCACAGTACTGGATATGTCCCTGATTAAGGGATCAGAAGGGTTTTATTAGTCTTTTTAAGCAACGTACTTTGACTAAACACCACACACCAGCTTAGCATACCAGGACTTTGACTTATGTCAAAGTTGACTCCTGGATGGCCATAGGCTTTGTAACAGCAGGTACATTTCCCAGCTGCATCTTGTCCTAATTTAAATGTGGCTGTGAACTCCAAATAAGCAGAATTTATATTAGAAAGGAAAATCTAGAAAGAAAATGTATCTTCACCACCCACCTTCCAGATCTGGTCTGACCGTTTGAATTGAAGCTGGAAGTAGTAACTGAAGATATATTCTGAGAGTGGGGATCCAGGAGACCATGCGATAGTGGCATTGGTGAAAGTGTGAAGAGCAGGGGGGTGCATTTTAACTAGACAAAACAACAGCGACAAACAGGATCACCCTGACCATGTATCACTCTTTGACTGTGAACACTAACACAGAGATAGCACATATTGCAGGACTGACAGAAGCTAACTCACTGTGCAGTGATGGTCTATAATTTCCGACGTGCGCAACGGGATGGCTCGAGTTCCCACACAAGATGTTTATTGAGAGTCGTGTGAAAGAGCCAAACTCCTGAAAAATATGGTGGCAGTCACTGAAAATTAGATTTGGTGGCCGGTATATTGGTATTACACTGCATCAGAGTAAACTGAGGCCATTTCTGAGCAGAGATCACAATGCTACCCTTTAGCATCAGCCCAATTCAGTTACGCAAGGGCATCATTAAAATCACTTGTTTAATTTCAGAAAAATTCAGTGCTGTCATTTCATTTTTATCAAATGCATTTATCCAAAGTGAGGTGCATTTTTGAGAAAGCAGAGTCAGACAGTCCCAGGAGCAATTGGGGGGGGAGGGTTAGGGTCTTGCTCTGGGGGTCCAAAGGTGATATTATTCTACTGACCTTGCAACACTGCAGTCATGAGCACAGCATGCTAACACACTGACCTCCCATCACCTCCCATTTCTATCTACTGAATGAACAAGAAAATCTCACAAATTAGTTTTAAAGTATAGTTGCGTAACGCACCACTTTTGGAAAGAAAAGGCTGCATCTCAGCAAGTTTTGGTCATAGTCATCGAAGGGCATCAGGTGGCATTCTCTACAGGGACATAAACATATGCAGGACCATGACATCTCACCAGATTTTCCACATTTACCTAGAACCCTGTGTTTGATATATCAAAGCTTTTGTGTTAAATAAGCAAATAACATGGACGGACACAACTTGACATCTGTCTTGGATTATTTTCTATACCTTGTCTTTTTACAAGCAACTATATGAGGTGGGACCAACCAGATGTCGTGGTTCCGCCTCTTCTAGTTGCTTGGACATACGTCCTCTGCAATCTGATAGGTAAACTCTGAACCAATCATTTTTCCTTCTGACCTCAAAACATTTTTGCTCTATGAACCTCTGCAAACAATGTGACCGTCAAAATTGGAAATCAGCTAGCAACAGGAGCCAGACACGACTTGAATAACACTGCCTCCTACAGGCCACCTGTAGGATAGCATTTTACCATTTTAAGGCCCACTTGCCACTAAAACTGGGACTTAAACATTCAAGAGCACTGTCCCAAATCCAATCATGAAACAACTTTCAGAAAGCCCTAAGAGCGAGGCAGACTTGTGTTGTTGTTGGTAGCGTCCGTGTAGGGTGCACGCTGTGTCAGGTTTTTGTGCCGTGCTGTTCCACACACAGGTGACGTTGTTGATGAGGTCATTAAGGCACCTCAGATCTGAGGGGAAAAAGGGGGTCAAAATTTCATTCATCGTGTATTCAGTACTGAGTCACAATGCACGTGAAGCCCTGCAAGCACATGACACAATGCATAGGAGCACCTACAGGATGACACATTAGTGTTTTTACATTTTATTCATTATTCAGCAGATGCTTTTCTCAAAACCGTCATACAAGTAAGGCAGCAGGGTCAGCGAAGCGCCTGCAGCAATTGGGGTTAAAGGCTCACGAGTCCAAAGATGAAACAGCTTGGCCAACCACGGGATTTAAATCAGAGGCAGAGGATTAACCCGCAGAGCCATTTAAATCAGAGGCAGAGGATTAACCCGCAGAGCCATTTAAATCAGAGGCAGAGGATTAACCCGCAGAGCCATTCAGCAACCCATAGCTTTCTGGCGTACTGAGAAAAAACCTGTGCAACACATCGAAAATGTATAACCCTCACGGACTGATAGCGGGGAATCACACTATCCACGTTTACCGTCATTGTGCATTTCTCTTTCGACCGTAAGTTTTTGACTTGTCTTACTCTGCAGGCTGGGCTGGGGAAAGCTGCTGAGGAGCAGAAGGAGAGCGGGCAGCCACGTGGCCCACATCGCCTCCACATCGCCTCCACATCGCCTCCACATCGCCTCCCCTGGGCCTACAATGGGAATCCGGGCAAATGCTGAAATATGAGCAGAGAAACATCTATGAAGCGAGCCAATGAAGCCAGAAAATGTGCATAAATAAATGAATTTTCTTACATTTGGTTTCAGCAAAAATAACAGAAGGTCACAGGTTCTGTTTCACTCGTATAACACACATACGCAACATTTTCTTATAATTCTCTTTAAAAATTGCGCAAGACATTCTGACGCCGGCGCGGCAGATCCTGCTGTAGTACAGTTAATTTGCATCTCATGGCCTACATAAGAACATCAATTTACAAACGAGAGGAGGCCATTCAGCCTGTCAAGCTCATTTGGGGAGAACTTAACTAATGTCTCAGAGTTGTTAAACTCTTATCTATTTGTGATTTAAAGCAGTGTATTTCAACCTTTTTTGAGCCACGGCACATGTTTCTCCATTGAAAAAATCTCACGGCACACCAGCAACCAAAAATGTTACAAAATGACA
This sequence comes from Mormyrus hasselquistii, assembly GCA_026779605.1. Taxonomy (NCBI): domain Eukaryota; kingdom Metazoa; phylum Chordata; class Actinopteri; order Osteoglossiformes; family Mormyridae; genus Mormyrus; species Mormyrus hasselquistii. The sequence continues at coordinate 5,816,664 of JAODKE010000101.1, forward strand.
CTCTGTAGCCTAGTAATAACAAAATAGTCTCTCAATTTATTTATACTCGCTCAGTGTGAAACCTGAGCCTGTTTGGATGAACACAAAGCTGATATCCCGGCAGGAA
>JAODKE010000101.1:5816869-5831240 GCA_026779605.1 Mormyrus hasselquistii
GTTTTTTAGACCAATTAAGTGAAATTGGATAATTTCCCACGGTACTCCTTACAATCTCTCACGGCACACTAGTGCGCCGCGGCACAGTGGTTGAAAGTCACTGATTTAAAGGAACCCAGGATTTTAGCTTGCGCTACACTAACGGGAAGACTATTCCATACTGTAACTACACGCTGTGCAAAGAAGTGCTTTCTCAAATTCATTTTAAAATGTTCTCCCGCTAATTTCCACTTATGGCCATGAGTTCTAGTATTAAAACTGATATTGAAGTAGCCAATTGGCTGAACAGCATCCAGATCTTTTAGGATCTTATATACCTGGATCATGTCCCCCTTAGTCTCCTTTGCTCGAGGCCTCGCACCGCATTTGCTCTCTTGCTTACCTGTGCTTGCACCAGCTCCTTGTCTGGCTCTCCTGTGTCTTCTTTCTCTTTGTAAATACCCACCTTGTGTAATGTATGGGCTGTATTAGAAACTGAGTCTATTTTCAATATACCTATATATTATATACCAATATACCTCAATATACAAAAAAAAAACTTTTTTGATTACATTGTTACAATTACATTTTTACTTCGCTATTAAGTATTGTACAGTAATTGTGATGCATGCAGGAACAAAAACAATGAATCTGTGCAGGGAAGTAAACGTAAGTGTATAATTCTTGTAAGGGACTCTAAATCATTCGCGAAGGCCTCATAATTAATTCTTAGTAACAGGTATTCAATGGGGTTTATAAATATATAACTTACTTAGTGTTAGATTTACAAGTATAAAGAGTGCTTTAGGTGTAATATTTAATATTTAGCTATAGTTAAGTGACAGGTATGTCATAACATACTTTGGGTAATATACACTATATGAACAAAAGTATTGGGACACCGGGCCATTACACCTTCAGGATCTTTTATAACATCCCATTCTAATCCATAGGCATCTATATGGGGTTGGTCCCTCCTTTGCAGCTATAACAGCTGCCACTCTACTGGGAAGGTTTTCCACAAGACTTTGGATTGTGTCTGTGGGAATTTTTGCACATTCAACCAGAAGAGCATTTGTGAGGTCAGGCACTGATGTTGGACGTGAAGGCCTGGCTTGCAATCTCTGTTTTAGTTCATCCCAAAGGTGTTTGAGGTCAGGGTTCTGTGTGGGCCAGTCAAGTTCTTCCACACCAAACCCACCCAACCAAGTGTTTGTGGACTTTGCTTTGGGAACTGGGGCGCAGTTATGCTGGAACAGAGAAGTATTTTCCCCAAATTGTTCCCACAAATATAGAAGCATAGAATTGTCCAAAATGGCTTTGTATGCTGACTTTCTGTTGTTCCTAAACTCTTCCACATATAGCTGACTGTGGAATATCTAGCAGAGATGGAATTTCACAAACTGATTTATTGCAGAGCTGGTATCCTGTGACAGCATCACATTTGAATTCACTGAACCCTTCAGAACAACCCAGCCTTTCTCAAATATTTGCAAACCTGACTCTGTGGATAGGTGCTTGTTTATATACAACTCTCACAAAGGGTCAGAATGAAACACCTCAATTCAATGGTTAAGACGTTATCCATATAGCACAGTGTCACAGAGTGACAAAGATTTAAAGGATTTTTTTTTTTTGTCTTGTCATGCCATCTTGATGGGGTGGAAAAGCGACCCTACTATATGTGAATTACTGAACACTATTAAAATGCAATGGCAAATATGCCTATTTCAAAATAAAAAGCTCTTTTTATTTTGCAGTCACTTTATTTTTCTTTATTTCATTCTTATTTATTCCTATTGTTTTATATTGTTTTGTTTTTATTATGTATATGTGACACATATCTGACAAATAAAATTTAGTCAGTTGTGTGTTGTAATTCACCATTCACTCAGTACACAGTCACAGCCTCCACCTGTCCTGGGAAGGACTGGGCTATTGGCAGGGGGGGCAGGGGGGGGCACCCATGTTTAATACACCCAAAAACTCACTTTGAACAATTTGAATTCTAGATTTTCAGACTGCAGAAGGAAAATACATTTAAACAAGTGAATGAACAAGCCTCTTACCTTTTTGAAGTGGTGACCCAGTGCGTTCCAACAAACGGGCTGTACACTAACGTGCCTCCCCCCCGTCCCTTCCCCGTTTCTCTCTACCTCGCGGCCACAGCTAGTATTTCTATCCACGCCGCTGATCAGTGACCGCCTGCCGATAAAAGGAAGGGGAACCAAACTGATGAAGTCACCAACTGCAGGAAACTTGTAAGAGACACTCACACATTATTTTTTAGGTGTTAGAAACGTATGTCAGGCTGCCTGCCCAACAAGCCCCTCCTTTGTGCACAGACTGTGCTCTCCCTGACGTCCAAAAGATGCAGTGCAGACCCATACAAGTTCATCACAATTACTGCATTCCGATAACGTGACCTCTGTCCTGTGTGGTCGCTCCCTTATAACTTGGGTGTGAATGTGAGCACTCTCCTCTTACCATGTGGAGAGAAACAAGGAGCATGTACTGATGAGACCCAAGTGCAGCCATGTGGTGGGTGATACCTCAGCAGCAAACTAGCCCAAAAGAACACTGTGAGTTTTTTCCCCAGTGGCTGGACTGCCAATCCTACCACCAGTCCCCAAATTTCCCTGTAAGTTGGAGGACCTGCTTGCAGGGCTGGATGTAGATTAACATCATACCCAGGACGATGCAATTGTAGGTTAAGGGCCTTGCTCAAGGGCCCAATGGAGTAGATTGACTCCTGGCATTCACAGGATTTGAACCAGCAACCTTCTGATTGCTGGCACAGACCCCTAGTTCCTGAACCCCAATCATTGGGGAACCTTTAAATGTTCCATTGCTGTTGGAAAAGACATAATCAGATACGGTGTAAAAACAGTATATAAGGGGATTGTAGACGCTAAAGTGCCACAACCCCCCACTCAATAGCTGAAGCAAGCATCTAATTTAATAATGAGGATAGTTTTGACTCCATCACTGAAAGACCAGCTTGACGTTCCTCTTGCCATCTGGACATCTCAAACTCCTGCAGACGGTTAGTCCAAGGTTACAGTCTGCTGGTTGCAATTTTGTTGGACTGTACAAAGGCCACATAAGCATCAAACAGGCTCTGTCTTCCGGACCACTATATGCAGAGATACACAAGAAAGTGGCCCAATCCCGGAAGAGGACTGAATGGTGCCAGAACTGACCTGGCCTACTTTGGGTTTGTGGGTAGGACAAGCAGCAAAGCTTCATTCCAAATCTCTTTTTTAATTAACCACCTTACAATTTTTCTCAATTGTTTTAGTGCACTTCACAAAACAATTCATGCATACAGCACAGCACTATGGTTTAGCTGCATAAGCCTGTAACTCACCCAAGACAATTAACTCGCGTCTCAAAAGCAAATAACTTCACCAATGAATTAGTCAGGGCCACCAAAATAAAAAGTACAATCAGCATCGTTTTAACAACGAGCATCAAAATGCTTAGATAGACATTTTGTCAAAATGTCAGAGCTCCACAATTCTGAATGACACACAGTTCCCACTTTCTTATTGTCTCTGACTGATCATTTTTCTTTATCATTTTTCCACATATGTCATTCTTCTCAAGACACAGAACAATAGCAAACAAAAAAACAATTGGCAAAATGGCAGTACAAAAACAACAAAATGACACCAATATCATGTATTGTGGCAACCAAAAACACAACAATGCCGTATCACTGCAATTTATAGAATATATTTTTAAATCGCTTTGAAAGCTCGGTTAGTGGTTTTGCAGGTGATGACTAACACGATGGTCACAAACATGTATAGTTTTGGGTGTAAAATTATTACAATGGGAAAATACATAATTTTGGCGCACAAGACTAAAGCAACTGAAACCAAATGGTGACAATTCTACAAAACAATTTGCATATATGTACTAAGACATTTGGAAATTTGTGTGAAGCAATAAGAAATGATGTTCTGCTGTGCAGAAGTGACGTTATGGTGTGGGGATTACACGTGTTGTTCTGCAAATGTTAACTGTCATTTGAGAAATGCTCCACAGCGATCGAGAAGCTGTAAGCATAGTGACACTCCTAGTTTTCAGCACTCTGATTTTGTTTACAAGGCTTCACCTCATGCTACAAGCTAAATTGTGCTTAACATTTCATTTCAACTCATAGGTACAAGAAGACATTTTGTGCTCCAGGTGCTGAAAGTCGGAACAACCAATAGATTTTACCAAAGTTCTTTTGTATTACCGGTAGCGATCAACAGTTAACACCAAAATAATGAGCATTTTTCTTGATTGTTTGAGCACATTTGTTAAATAAGAAGTAGCATTAGTAAAACAACAAGTGTTATCCAAACACTATGATGTCACTTCTGCACCGCAAAACATCGTTTCTTATTATGTCATACACATTTCCAAATGCTTTAGCACAAACAGCCTTGTACAATTGTCATCACTTGGCATAATTTTCAGGTGCTTTAATCTTTTTGGTCATAATAATTTTACACCCAGAACTATATATGTAAGTGACCGTCCTGTAATTGATACTGCACATAGTACCAGCATGGCATTCTCCAATTGTGTGGTCAAAAAAATCTCTAGTTCATACACACAAATCTTTAAGCCATAAGAACGAAAAATTTTCTTTTTATGAAAACCCGAGGACTAATCATCCTTCTCTTGACTGGGTTTAACCATTGACTTTATTGCATGCATTGTTCAATAACACAGTATTTCAGTTTTCTTCAAACAATTTTTCAATGTTTACCACTTCTGCAGCTACTCATCAAGGCTGCCCTCCCAAAGGTTTTTCAGTTCTTCACCACATTGGTTACTTTTACTTCCTGCCATTGGTAACACTGCAATTTGCCAGCAAAGATGCATTTAAAAGGAAAAAAAAAATAGAATACATTTGGCGATTAAACACTAGCATGCTGATGTAACTGCAGCTTGACAGATCCAACTTAAGGCATGTATTTAAAACAACCTATTAAATAATAACATTATTAGCAGACTTTCATTCACACTAGCAGCAAGTAGATAATAATATGAATATATACATACACAAAATACACATATGAACACTGTAGGTATGAGCAGTGGGGTTGGCACTTATCTTTCCAGTATAAAACGTATTTAGGCACATTTTACTTCATGAAACATACTTCACACTCTCAAGTCTATAAGAGCATTTCTCAAATCAGTTCATGCATAGAGCAAAAGGCTGTAACTTACCCAAAACAATTAACTTGTCTCAAAAGCAAATAATTACACCAAAATAAAAGGTACAATAACCATCATTTTACCCAGGAGTCTAAATCTAAAGTCTAAATGTCAATGTAAATACACTCCTGAGTTCCACAATTCCACTTTCTCAGTGTCATTGATTGATCATTGTTCTTTAGCAAACTGATACTTATTAATGTCAAAGACAACAGTTTCAACACTGCATGGATCTACATTACAGTATGTAAAGTTCACGGGCAAGAGTGAGCATTCGTATACGCACGTAACTTTTCAGCCAGCACACATATATGATTAAACATACAGATGCACGTAGCCCCAGTGAGCACACAAAGGGAGAAATAGCACAGTGTGTTTGTAAAAATATATATATAAAACCCACAGACTCGATTCTTCCTGCCATGCATCCTGAATAATTCAACCACAGATGTGTGAGAGCAGCCTCTCACCTCATACTCCAGGACCAGTCCCCTCCAAAGCCCCCCCCCCCCTTTCTGAGCTACTTTCTGAGTTATGTTTGTTCTAGTGACCACTCTTCTGCAGAAGGTCAAAGGTCACACATTTCCAGATGCAACAGGGCGGTTTCATCTGTGTGTTATTTGAGGCAAAATTAAACTTTATTTGCCATTTGCACAAGCATGTGTATCGATGCAATGGATGCGGTGGTTTCTGCATGTTCCATCTCCTTTGCTTTGTGAGATGCACACACAAATATATACAGGAGAAAATGAGACCTGAACACGGGGTCAGTCATTTTTCTGGTACTTGGAGGCGTTTTGTGGTGCATGGGTTTGGAGCTGACAACCACCATGATCACAATAACAGAACCCTAACCATAATAATGTAATATTTTTTACATTTGTGCAGTTAAGTAAGCCCCCCCCCCACACACATCTCTAACTGAAGTTTGGGATGGGGGGGCTGTCCTTCGTGAAAACAGATTATGGATGAATCAAAACATTCCTGCAAGCGGGCACGTCTTTCACTGCTTCTGACCTATTGTTTCAGTCAATATAGCTAGTTTTACATATTTAGTGATAGGTACCCCACTGACTTGTTAAACAGGTGCTGGAAAGGGAACATACAGAGAAACAGGACTACCATCAGCACAGTAGCTCAGTGGGTAGTACTGCTGCGTCCAGAGGTGGACGCTTGAATCCTACCCCTGTTCCTGGGTGATTGTTCTCCCCACGTCGTGTGAGTTTCCTTCATTTCCACCTACAGTCCAGCATCATGTGGTAAGGTGACCTGGTGTCTTTAAAATGTGTGTGTGTTTGTCTCTTACCTTGTGTGGGAGTAACAGAAATTTTTACATGGCCCGATCTCCACCCCCCCTGTCTTCAGCTGGCAAATGTTAACGGGGGCCCTTGGCATTGTGTTGCTGATGGATACTGTCCATTGTTCGTAAAAAAGATTGAGGACCCCTGTCATAAATGATCATTGATATGAAAGCTATACATATTACTTCCAAAACTATGTGAAATAAACAGAAAAACATCAAATACTGTCTATTACTATTTTTGAAAACCAACCGTCTTCGTTGATGGAAATCATTTGAGGAAATGTATTCCAGTATATTGAGTTTAGATGGCTTCGCTCTTTTCTGCAATGCACTCAAACCATAGAAACAATCAATGGCACTACATGACAACGTTTTGTAGTAGCTTGCGATGTCCTAGCTAGTTTCACAATGGCTATTGATAGAAATCAAGCAAGTGCTGTGTGGGAGTATTTTGAATACAATGTAGCTACACAGAGGAGATAGTGTGTGGTTTTGGATAAAAATGTTTTATGCAGTGCAGAAATTAAGGGAAAAATCCAACAAATTTGAAAGTGCACATGCAGAGCAATTACTTGCATGACCACCTCGAACAATTTTAGCAAGGTTTCCTGCGGCAGTGATGCAGAAAACCAGATGGAGACCCCAGGCACCGTGATCCACCTGAGCATGCTACCGGATACCGGTGAAGCTGCACCAGCCAGCTGGGTGATGACCGATATGCAGTTAACATTGTTGATTGGTGTGCATGTGGCCATGAGGGGGAAGAGGCAGCTACATGTCAAGCTGGTCAGACACTCAGTGGTGCAAGAAGTCTGGCGGGCTGACATTGCCGAGCCCTGCATCATCGGTCTAGACTTGCTGAATTGACTGGAGGCAACTATTGATGTGCCATTAGCAGTCCTCCTATTCGGCGTAAACATGGTAGTCCTGTAGTGTGACAGTGGTGGCTAGCGGTGGACGATGAAGAAGGCCAGTCGTTGTGGGAAGGAAGCACCCCATAGCACCTGGAGAAAGAACAGGAGTGACACGGCTCAAAGTCCTGCCCAGATCACATAACACACAAACATTGCAGTGGGGTGTACAGGAGGTGTGGCAGCATAGCACCCAGGTGGAGCAGCAAGATGAGCTCAAAGCTCTGTTGGACTCATTCCAGAACATCTTTACCACCAGAGACACAGATTACCGATACACAACCCTGGGGCAGCGCCACATCAGCACCGGGGGCACATCACCCATTTTCCTGCATCCGCACAGACTGCTCCTGGAGAAGTGACAATCGGCAGAGGAGAGAATCAGAGAGATGGCGGCAGAAGTCATAGAGCCATCTGACAGCCCGTGGGTGGCTCCAGTAGTCCTCGTCGCCAAAAAGGATGGGTTGTGGCAATTCTGAGATAGCTGAATATGGTGACGAGGAAAGACTCCTGTCTGTTGCTATGCATCGATGATGCACTAGACTATATCACTGGTTCGACATGGTTTAGCACCCTAGACTTCCAGACTGACTACTGCCAGGTTGAACTGGCTCTGGAAGCTCGCCCTAAGACCTTTTCACCATCGGCAATGGTGTATGGCATTTCTGGTTGATGCCGTTTGGCCTGTACAATGCCCCAGTCATTTTCGAGAGGCTCAGGGAGCATGACTTAGCCCATGTCACCTAAACCCAGTGCGTCATCTATCTCGACAGTCTGCTCGTCCATGCCGTGAACCATAATCACTGTCCACCCATGCACACACATACACATTTCTGCAGACTCTGTACACTACATAAGCCAGACTTTGAACTTTATATTCACTTCAGGCCTCGTTTAATTGCTCTTTTGCACAATATTGTAAATTATTTCTGAATGTTTATGTGTTTTCACAATAGTCTTTATTTTTTGTCTAAATATCATTTATTTTTGTAATGCACACTGTATTGTCACTCTATGTTTAATGTTCTATGTTTAGGGTGATGCAACGGAACATGTAGAGGAAGATTTTCACCGTACAGTGTAACTGACTTTTTACCAAGCATATGACAATAAATAAAAAACATCTTTTTGGTGATCCAGCAGGCAGGGTTACACGGTGAACCCTTTTAAGTGCTCCCTCCTCCAGTACAAGATACTCTAGCTTGGTCATGTCGTCAGCGGGGAAGGCATGGCCCCTGACCCGGGAAAAGATGGCAGTAGTGCAGGACTAGTCAATGACGTGTCGGGGCTGGTGTCTTACCAGTGGTGCTTCGTGAACGACTTTGCCAGCATTGCAAAACCGCTGCACCATTTTACCGAGAAGGGAACTAGTTTCATGTGGATGGAAGCCTAACCAGTTTCGGGTGGCACTTGTAGATGCCCCTGTGCTAACTTACCCTGACCCATGTCTTCCTTTCATTCTGGACATGGACGCTAGTAACGAGGGGCTAGATGGGACTTGAAGGAAAACATGTAGTGGTGTCCTTCAGCTGGACACTTACTTGGCAGGAATGCAACTAATGGCTGACCTAATGGGAACTGCTGGCCATGGTGCAAGCGTGCAAACACTTCTCTGTGTCCAGTGGTTTAGGTCATGGACAGACTACACATTACTGGTGTGGCTCAAAACGTCCATTCAGTCCGGAGGAAGAGCCGGCCTATTGGTTAGAGGTGCTGGCGAAGTTCGATTTTGTAGTTCAACACAGGAGCGGGGCACGGGAATGTGGATGCTCTTTCTTGCCAGCCCTACACTGATCAGATGAGTGGGATCAGTTCACCGTGACTGTAGCTGCTGCCCACACCATGCTGGACAGCCAGGCCTACCAGGATTCTGATCACCAGCAGCTCACCACAGAGCAGCATAGCGACTCCGTGCTATCCAGGGAATGGTTAGGCCAGGGCAGGTGACTGGGCTAGGAAGAAATCTCAACATCTGGCCTGGAAACCGTTGGCGGATGGCGCAGGGGAGCTGCTACAGCTGTTGGTGCCCTGGAGCCTGTACCACGCCGTGTTAAGGTCAGTACATAGGGCTGTTGGGGCTGGGCACTTCGGAGTGAAAAAGATGCTCAAGAAGCTGCAGCAGTGATTCTGCTGAGAACAGTGGGCTATTTGTGCACTATTGCAATGTATGAATGGCTCAGAAGGGTCCTAGCTGGCAGTCCAGGCTCTCTAGCAGCCATACCTGGTGGGCGCCCCCATGGAGCCGGAGAGGGTGGACGTAAGGGGGCACGAAGTGGCCTAAGGTGTATGTTTTTCCTGAGCAGAACACCACTACCAGAGTGAGCAAGGAGCTACACAGTGACCAGGGAAAGAACTTTGAGGTGCAGGTATTTGACGAGGTCTGCCGGCGGCTGGGAATCATGAAGACTTGCACCACCCTTCTTCACCCTCAGAGCAATGGGCTAGTGGAATGGTTTCATCGTAGGAGAGCACTGGCTGCAACCCCACCGCCCTCATGTTTAGCCGTGACCTGTGGACCCTGTTGGAGCTGATGTTCAGCTCACCCCCTGGGCCAGAGGACAGGTCTTCCACCCCAGGAATTCTGATCAAGTAAACTGCCCTATCAGGAAGAAGAGGTGATCACACAAGCTCGACAGCCACTGGAGGGGTCCAGGGGAGGTCCTGAAACACATTTCTGAAGTAGTGTACAGGGTACAGCTGCTGGACGGCACAGGATGGTCGTGCTGCATTGTGACCTCCTGGCTCTATTCCAGTTCCCCTTCCCACTAGCAACCATTGCCAGGACCAATGGTGAATACCCCAGCAGCAGGGACTGATCAGGATGGTGGGGGTGGAGCGTTTGCAGGACACTGGGGGGATTCTGGGACAGTTAACCCCCAGAATACTGGCGGGTAGAACGGCAGGTTGGACTGATGCCAGATTTGTAAATAGTTCTCTATAGTCGCACATGTAATGTTAATATTGATTGCTGAACATAGTGTGTCCATGTTCGCGCGCGCACATCCACTGTGCGTGCTTAGAGTAAGCAGGACGATGGGTGCGATGGGCATGGTGGGCAGTGTGGCTGTGTTTTGAGTATGACTGGTGCGGGTGCAAAAACTGCCACCAAGGAGTTCAATCCAGATCTGTCTCAGGCATGGCTTGGTGACCCACTTTTACAACGTGAAACAAGAAAACACATTTGTTTTTTGTTTTTTTTTTTACAAGCTGGCATGTCCACACAAATGTGCAACATTTCATGCTTACAAAAATTAAGCTCTGGAACCATTCAAGAAATTAATTCAAGTCACTCAGTGCTGCCAGAGTAAACAAGTTAATTACAATTAAAATGACTGAGGCAATACAGCATCAAGAGAATGGCCACAGAAGCATGAACAGTCTGGGTGCAGAGCATGAGGTCATCAATTGTTGTATAGTCAGTTTCAGGGATGCATACGTTAGATTTGTTAATGTTGAGAATTTAACCATAAGGTTACCATTTTGGATATAAGTAACGCTTCTCTTCCCTCTCCATCAGTCTGTTGAGGGTGATTACATTAGTGATTACATTAGTGATTACATTAGTGATTACATTTTCACAGATTTGTGTTGCTTGCCGATAGTTAATTTTTTTGTTCCCAAATACTGTAACAATTGTTACAGCATTTGATTTCTCAAAAGTGCATTTTTCCAGATGCACTTTTTATGCTGCTGTCCTGTGTTACTGAGTGTTACTTTGCACTCTTTACTTTTGTTAAAAAAGAAATGCAATGTTTTTGACATTTATTTTATGAATAGTTGTACAATAAATCAATAAATAATATTTTGAATAAATGTATATATTATATTGTTTTATAACTTGTTACGGTCCCAAACCAAATGTCGGGAGCAATGCAACATAAGAAAAGGCCACAGACTTCGGTTTAACGATAGTTTATTAACAATTATTCACAATCAAAACAGTGACGGTTGAAGCCCTACCCTTACTTCATAAGAAGTATAAACCATTTGCCTACCTCCCGACCAAGGTCCAAAAGCAGACAACCAAATAGGTGAGTCTTCCAAAAACTAACTTACATTAACTGATCATAAACCAAAAGTGCAAAAAAGTTTGGCAAGCCATCAAAAGCATATGGAAACCCGTTTCCGCCAGGTGGTCAAAAAAATATAAGCCACGGAATCTCGCAATTGCGACTTAGTAAGTCAGAATTCCGACTTTATATCTGTTGGACTCATTCCAGAACATCGCAATTGTGACTTACTAAGTCGCAATTGCGAGATTCCGTGGCTTATATATTTTTTACTACCTGGCGGAAACGGGCTTCCATAAAAGCGACATATCCAAAAAACAAGTTAACAATAACCAATACCAAAAATATTACCAAAAAAAGAAAAGGTGCCAGCATGTCAACCTGGGGGAAAGTCAAGGTGAGCGAGAGAGCACCATCTTGAAATGAAGGTGGTCTTTATAGGTAGGAAGGCTGTTCTCAGCCATGACCTAATCCAATCACCAATGTCCAATCACCACCTACAGGACAAATCCACACACCAAAACAACTCAACCCTGTAACAAACTGAATAGGTTTCTTAACTGTTAGCCTTTTACTGACCTCTCAAAATGTTACTTGTAAGCATGAGAAATACAGTGCCTGCGTGAACATCATTTGCACGTTTTGAGGATATTAGGGCATAATGTGGGCTGTGTATTCATGTAGGATTATCTAAAAATCAGACACATAAAATCTACAACTTTTAATCTATCCCAAGAAATAAAAATTGTAAAATTGAAACTGAATCTAAAATATATAAGGAAAATAGAAATATACCTTTAAAATAAAAAAACCTAATAAAACCACTGTTACGCCCCCCTTGTTACCTCATTTGATTGCCTGATTGTTCTCACCTGTTGCTCGTTGAATTCAGCCTGTCTTGTGTATTTAGTCCATGTCTTGGTTACTTTCCCCAGATCTGTCATTGTCATTAGTTAGTGTGAGTGCAAGTCCGTGGACGTCTGCCCTTCTTGGTCCGAATAAACCCCGTTTACCCGTCTGTCCGGCTGATCTCGCCTGCTTTCCTGCTCGCCTGCTCCGTGAATCATAGCAACCACACCGAAAACGAACAAATAACTAAACTGGATTTCAAGCAAAAAATTGAAAGTTAACCTCGTACAGATTTAGGTGTGGCCCAAATTTGTTGATCGTGAACGATAAATAACACAAATTATCATGCTATATCTTCAGTAATGGAGGAGTGTCCAAACTATTCCATAAATTCAAACACAAAAGAGAAAATAACACAAATATCACAGAGTTAAATAAAAGGCCATGCTTTGCATGCTTTTGATGCAAGGATCTATTTGCAGACAACATCCTGAGTTCTCTCCCTGCTGTCAGTCTGTTTCCTTTGTTTTGTTTTTTTGCAAGTTTAAAGCCACAAATTGCTGCCTGTGGTATACAGACCAGTTCATTTGCTATGCCCTGCCATTTTGCCTACTGAAACAGTATACATATTCTACTTGTTTTATTTTCTGTTTCCGTCGACAGTAATTCTCAGTCAGCTACAGTAGTATTTTCTGAAGAGCAGGTTACGACTTTTCTGTAAAGCGAAGACCTCTGCTGATCCCAATGTGGCTCAGAGTTACGGACCACTTCATCTTATTTGATATTGCTTACATGAGTCTTTACCCACGTGTTCGTTCTTCTCAGGTTCAGACACAAAAAGAGCCCAGAGCATGCGAAAAGATCACTGCAATGATGTCGAAATACCAGTGACAAACCTCAGTGTGAACTAGATGCAGAGCTGCAGTCTTTTGTGTCCTTCTTTAACTGTGAGAAGAGTGAGGGCAATTTACAAAGCATGAGGGATTTATATGGAGGCCCATGTTAACTACTCACCAAATGTGGTGAGATCTTCCCTTAAGACTTAAAAATCAATACAAGAACACAGACAGTTGTACTTTTCCGTATTTATTTTGATCGTTTCAACATTCCTAGTCTTTTGCTACATAAGTGTGTATGAAAAGAGGTATTCGATTCTAATCTAAGGTGGCGTCGTAGTATGAGATGACCTCACCTGCCCTGTACTGTAGATCCTACAGGACTATCAACAAAGTCAGCTACTCACAACAGAGATCTGTAGGAGTGAAGCATGCACTGATAAAAAAGACTTTGGTAACACTTTACTTAGATACCTTCATAATGCATTATAATGGTCGGTATAAGAATTAATAAAGCATTACAGCATTTTCTATCGACAGTCATAAGGCATTATAGTGTTGATTGTAATACTTCATAAGCTCCAGTGAAGCTGTCATTTAAATATTGTGCCATTCCTGTACATACCTTCATAATCCATTACAATGGTTGGTATAAGAATTATTGATGTTTCGTTCCCCCAACTCTCCTCATACAGCTGCTCACCACAACTACTGCAACTATTCTCCCTCTATCCTTTGGTCGTTGGCCGCCGATCTCTGAAAGTCCACACTGCCACCTACTGGAAATACCCAGTCAATTACGTTGCACATCTGCAGTTGATGTTCACGGATGCACAAGGTTTCTGCAAGACATAAAAATCTGGGCTACACACCACATGCACCGACCACAGTCATCCGCAGCCAACTCCTGGTGATGAAATTTACGTCACGTCCCCTTGTCTGCAACTAAATCCGCACGTGGAAAACTGAAGTGTGAATTGGCCTAGCCAATACCACGTCGTCTCAGACAGGGGGCACCACACAGGCTTTGACTGGAACTACACCACGTTCCAAATTATTATGCAAATGATATTTTTCTCTGATTTTCCTAAATAGTCGATGCAAATGGCAGTCAGCATAATTTTCGAGTCATCAACCATTAGAGTATTATTCGAATGTTACTGAACAAAGTTCCCAATGATAACAGTATGTTATTCAAAAATAAAAAACTTAAAATGCACTGTTCCAAATTATTATGCACAACAGAGTTTCAAAACATTT
>JAODKE010000101.1:5832066-5842855 GCA_026779605.1 Mormyrus hasselquistii
TAGTTTTCCCTTTAATTGTGCTCACCTGGCAAACTAATTATCACAGGTGTCCAAGATTGATTTGAGTGATCCAAAGAATACCATACATTAGTTTAATTGAAAAACAAAATATTTAATCTTTATGACACTTAAATATGATTTGCATAATAATTTTGAACATGGTGCGGTGCAGCCTAATGATGAGCCTTTAAAAAGCTCAAACAAAACAGTTTTTGAACAGGAGAAGTTAGGGGTTGTATTGAAACACTGCTGCATGACCTACTGTAATACAAATCAGCTCTTTTCTGTGTGGCCTGATCATCAGGTACAGGAAATGTTTGGTTAGGGTTAGGGTCTTTGTAGGACCGTTAGCCACTTATTCATAAAGACCCATGTACTTATTCCAGCCTAAGATGTGAATTAAAATATTAAGATTGTGTTTTGGTTAATCCCACTTTTTACTCATGATTATGGTTTGTATGAAGAGCACATCACAGTTTAGGAAAGACTAATTCAGGATCCCTGATAATTCCACAGTAAACAAAGCGTCAAAAATTCACAGTTGCTCACAATTGTATAAAAGTATGTACACCCTGTAGTTCAGAGAAGATTATTTATATGTACAATTACTTAACAGGACACATGTAATGGACAGACATTACACCCGCAGGTAATGTTTACATAACACTTGTAAACTACAGTACCTGTAGACTCTGATGTTCTTTCCAAGTGTGATAATAGAACCAGAGAATACCTATATGGTGAATATCTAAATATCCATGGGTGTAGATTTGGCTATGGATGTTAGGGACGTGTCCTCAGTGTACCAATAGGATTGTTATGTTAGGTTTATGCAGCGAGGACTGATCTGATGTGTATACATGTAGTTCTGGCCATATGGTGGAGTACCTCACTAGTATCGTACGAGTATGATCCATTCTATGTACATGTCAATGAGTAAAGAATTCCATAAGCAAGTGCAGTTTAGGCAGCCAGGAAGAACAGAACACAATGAAACACCTACCAGTGCTACGGGAGCAATGCGAGTGTTTTGGGGGCCACATTGTACACCTATAAACCTTGGATCAATCACATATCGTCTCGTTCTTTTTACACACAGAGAGCTGTGAGTGTGAGTTGTTAATTCAGCTTTCATTTATGGTTATTATATGCCACCTACTGACTGTGGGAATGTGGGTATGACAGATACAGAAAGGTGCTATGAACCCGCAAGTCAGACATACTGGAGCGGTCAGGATCTGATAGTAAACAAATCCACTGTGTACTGAGACATGCGGTTCTCTCTACAAAATTGACTGCAACTCAATTCATTCTGGGTGGATTTTTATGGAATTTGGTATGTATAAATGTGAGAAATTGAACATGATGCTGCCTGCTGATTTAAATAAAATGGGGGCAGTTTAAATGTTAATTTAAATTATAATATTTAAAGTTTAAATGAACTGGGGCCAGATCTAATCAGCTCTATACCAAAATATTAAACTTCTGCTTATCCACAATTTGATCTAGGAAATGCTGGATCCCATCTTTCAATAGGTAACATGAAATGTAAATTATTTATAATTTTAGCTGTTGTTTCTCCAAAATGTAGATTTCTATTATATTGTATAAAGTTACCTAGTTACTGAAGTAATAATTCATTAATTAATTAATAATAAGACAAATTTTGTTCCAAAGACTCCAAAAGAAGAATATCCAGTTAGTTCATCTGGACACCCTGAAGATCTTGAAGACCAAAAAATCTGAAATTTGATTTTAATAATCATGCACTGAGTAGGGGCGCAGCATGAGAGTTTAACATTTTTATAGTCAAATTGAAATCATATATCACTGTGTCGTCTTTCACAGTCCTTGGCATTTCTCACTTGCTTCTGCGGCTCCTCAACTCTTCTCAGCTATCATTTTTTATTGAATTAATAAAATCATGATAATAAAATCATGAAGGGTACGATGATGATCCTATTAAATATAACACTTGGTGGGTAAATACTACACAACGCAACTTGAAATATGGTGAAATATATCTGTAGCCTAGTGACGACATAGGTATCGTAACATCGTACTGCGACGAATGACACATGTTTGCGGTGATTCAGGTGTAATCAAACTGTGCTACCAGTTGCATAAGAGTATAGCACCTACAATTATGTACAGTACGTATTTGATAATGATAATGAACAGCTATGTTACTGGTTTATGCATTTACTATACTATACTTTTTATCTTTATTTTAGAATAGGATTCTTCAAATCTGGACCTTGATTCCAAATCCAGGCCTTTTTATCAGTTCTCCCAGGTAGTTAGTTTAATAATTAATGATTCTGATTGATCAGAGGCTTCACACCTGACTGTCCCTTGGCCACCTGCCAGCCGGATCGCCCTCAGGGAAAAGCACCACCTGGCCATAGTGCCGTAACTGATGCTCCCTCACAATGCAGGTCATGTGCCTCATTCGGGACTCCTCTAGCAACTACTAATTCGACACAAAGTCAAACCAGCGGTACCCAAGGATTGTCTGAAGAGACAAGCATTGAACAGAGTAGGAGCAAGAACACACCCCTGGCGAACCCCAGAATCAATTAGGAAGAACGCAGAGGTTCTCCCTCCACTCTGCACAGCACTCACAGTACCAGTCAAACACTTTACAAAAATCAACAAAGGCTGCAAAGTCCCGTTTTCTAGTCAGTTGGGATGACACCTGACTTACAAATGGAAGCAAAGGTGACCTGCAATGCCAGGAGTACCGCCTTACCACCAGCCTGCGGCCTTCCCTTCCCTTCACCACCCGTGCAATTTTGGTGAGACTGGGTGGTTCACAGCTGATCGTAGGATCAGCTTCGAGAATTGTGGATCCAGAGATGTCCAACATGCTAGCTGAAGGGTCAGCTATAAACAGCTGCTTAAAGTAGCCGGCCCAATGGGTCACAACTGCAGTGTCATCCGTAAGGGCCATTCCATCACCCGCCCTGACTGCAAATCTCTGAGGAACAGATTCAGATGTGTGTAATGCTTCAATCCCTCAGTAAGCAGGACGTGGGTCACTAGACCACAGATGGTGAGTCACCTGCCCACAGATTCGTCTAACAAACTTCCTTATCTGCCCTCAGAGCATCACAGCCATCTTTCTCAGTTCCCAGTACAGACTGCAGTTGCCACCAAGATAATACTGAGGGTGCCCTGCGAGATGAAACATCTCCTTCTTGGAACACTGGCAACACCAACATAACCCTCGGCAACCTTCAGAGTCTTATCACGGAAGGTCTCCCACATCATATTACAGTTAGCGGTTGCACCCAAGTCTGCAAGTTCCTCACACAAACTGTGTGCAAACTCATCAGAGGCAGCTTGATCTTGAGGTTTGGCTAAGTCCAGCCTCATACTTCTAGAAGCTGGATCTAAGCTGAATCTTCAGAGTAGCATCAACAAGTTTATGGTCAGAAATTACAAACAGGGCACTTCTGTAGACCCTGCAGTTCTGCAGGAGCCTCCAGTGTCTGCCCACGAGGATGTGATCATCTTCCTTTGCCACACTGCCAATATTGGAGTACCAAGTCTAATGATGCGGATCAGGGAGTTGGAACCAGGATCCAATGACCCACAACCTCTAACCTTTCACATAGTCAAGGAAAATGGAAAAACTTTCTCCCCAGTCTTCACCACCAAGCAAAGTTGTGAGAAAAATGTCTCCCTCAATGAGAGATCACTCACCACAGTTGGAGAATACAGAGACAACAGACAAGACACCCAAGGAGTCTCATACTATAATACGCTCGTTGAAAGGAGTGACATTAGACACCATCGGAAGTTGCCGATCCGCTACAGCAACAGGTACTCCCTGAGTATGGCAGCTATCAGACTGACCAGACCAAAAGTACGTATACCCACCTACAAAGACCTGGCTTCTTCCCGGTCTGCGTACCTCAGAGAGTGGTGCCACTGAAACGCGGAGTTTACGAAGCTACCCCGACACCAGATGAAGATGGTCATCTTGCCGGAGAGACAAGATGTTCCATGCGCCTACCCAGATGGGTCGCCTCAAACTGGGACCCGAGTGCCGTCATGCAGCAGATGACGTTCCAGCACCACACCAGCCCCGATCACCAACAAGACTGACCCTATTGGCTCTCCGACGTTTTCGACTCATCTGGGGATGGAGCTCCCGAAGGCTTTCCCGCATCCTCTTCATGGTGTATGAAGCCATCCTGCGGGTGGTTGCAGCAGAGCGTAGAGTAGAAGAGTAGAGGAGAGTAGAAGAGTATCATGCTTGTTTGAATCAAGCAGTTGTGAGTTGTTTTACGGTGGCTGGAGTGCCAGTCCCCCCACCAAACCCCAAAGAAATTGCTTCTCTGCAAGTTGGGGGATCTCTTGCAGGGCCGGATGCAGTTTAACGTCAGGTACTCTTTCACATTATAAAAAATTACTGTAACTTCTGCAGTAGGCCATGCAATCTAGGCCTGTATAAATACACAATGATGTTTGCACAGTGACAAAATTGCCTATGACACATGATTGTATTCAGTAGCATTATGTTTTCTGTAGTGGTTAGGCTTTATTACATCGCTCTAAATTAATCTACAATGGACGGTGCCTACTGTGTTGTCCCCGTAAACTACTCACACGTAGACAGTGGGTACTTGGACACAAACACATACCATGGGCACAATAATTCTGCAAACAGGGACAGTGCTGCACCTCGCAGTTGAACTCCACCAACACCTCCAGCCAGAGAGCCAGCTGTTCTTTGGGGTAGCGGAAGTCCAGCACCTAAGTGAAGGATATGTGGTCTGTTCGCAACCGGAATCGCTGCCCACAGATGTAAGGACGAAACTGCAGGTTCCAGTTTATGTAGCGTATAGCTGCTGATGTACACGACTATGCATTCCCCATCGAGTGCTGCCTGAGACAGCACTGTGCCTAGCCCCTTGTTGTTGGCATCCGGATCCAAAATGAATGGAAGCTGTAGGTCCAGGTAAGCCAGCCAATAAGCACCGTTGAACTGAAAGTTGAACTGAAGGCTGCAGAGCAGGCATCCATTGAAACAAAGTCCTTCACCTCCTCTGGAAAACAATGAAGTGGTTTTGCCATGTTGCCAAGTTTCAAAACAACTGCCTGTAGTACAAGGGAATTGCTAGGAAACTGCACAGCTCCGCAACAGAGTGACGGAGGGGCCTGTCTGTCACTGCTGTGGTGTTTTTTGGATTGACAACCACGTCTCTGTGTGTTGTTCTGTTGTCAGGTTCTTACTGCTCTACTACCACAACTCCTGCAAAGTCTACATGGTTTCAGGAGGCACTTCCACCACAGAGCTGCTGTTCTCCCTGCTCTCTGACGAAGCTGCAGCTGTGCAGCTGGAGATAGCAGGAACAAGCAGGGTCCTCTTTCGAGGGCAGGGGACTGCCCTCTTCCTCCATGTGGTCAACTCCTCTCTCTTCCTCTTCCTCTGATGTATGGGCTGTGTCGTGACGGGGACAAGTGCAGGTACAATGGAATGCTTCTCTTTGTCTACCCTATTTTGCTCTCCATGAGACACACAGACAAGTCCGAGCAAGCTTGGGGGTAAACCAGCGTGCAGTGCCCCTGGAGTTGATTGAGAGCCTTGCTCAGGGGTCTGGAGAGTGAGAGTACAAGACATGAGGGATATGAGGGATTACAAGACACAAACTGGAACAGTTTGGAGGGCCCACAAGTGAGTGGAAACCGAGGTTTGCCTTGACAGCTAACAAGTCAAGCACAGAAAGCACCAAAGGCACCACACTGAGAGCAGCTCCGCCTCCTATTCTGCTGACAGTACCCATTTACCTCCTGAAATACAACAGGGACCAGCTCTTCAAGGTTCAGCTTAAGCTCGCAGCCAAGGACAATGACTGGGATGAGCCAATGGTCGCCATCCATCTGGGCCTGGCTCCTGACCGCTGAGTTCAGGAGGGTCTCCTCGACGTTGCCCCCTAAGCCATCTTTCAGTTATCAGAGCTAAAGGCAATGCTCAAGCAGTGGATCAGGAGCTGCGGTAGGGAGGTGAACACCCAGCACCTGTTCTGCCTCGGGTGGTGCCACAGATGAGAGTGACTGAGGCTGCTGGCCACCAGCATCAGTGCTGTGGCTCGGTAGGAGGAAGGGCAAATTGGGCCCGGTTCTGCCCAGAAGCCTGCACCAAAGCTACCAGGAGATGGGAGGGGCTTGGCATAGTGAGTGAGATGCTTCCCTGTCCTTCTGAAACCTTTCAGAAGGCAACTGTGCCAGGACCACCTACCCTGTCAGATGAGTAGACAACCTGCGGAGCTCCTTCCTGCCCTTCGCCATCTGTGGAGTCTGCCTTGATCAATTCCGTTCCCAATTAGGCAAGACGAAGGGGCCCACACCTCCGAGCTGGGAGCCCACTGCCACCCAACTGCGCTCTGAGACATGCCCCATGCAGAGAGCCATTGTCATCTCTGGATCCAGCTGGGGGAAGTACTTGTGTCCCATTAGTTCTGTCTTGCACATATTCATGATGACTGCATCATTGATCTCAGGAGCAACACCCTGGCCCTAAGAGGAACTATGGTCTCACTGCCCACCACAGTGCTGCCCAGTCCACAGGAGCTAGTCACTCCAGACCTGGTCGGTTCTCCCACCAGTTTTCCCTGCTGGCCCACCAGGCCCCATCCAGAGAAGATGTTAGCAACCAAGGAGAGCAGGAGCTTCTGGGGGTTCTGACTGGTCCCCTGCCAAAGTACAGCAGCAGTACCAGTGGGACATGGAGCAACTAAGCGGGGGAAACAGCCCTATGGTCAGCAGCAGATCCCCACAAAGTCGCGTAACACGAAGGGTCTGTGGCACCTGGGGGAACCCACACCACTGGCGACCAGCCACCCATTCTCCCCAGGCTCACCAGTGCCTGCTAACAGCCCCGTACCCCCAGTCTCCATCAACAGCTCAGCTTCACCAGCTAATAAGGACACTGTCCCACTTTATGTCTGTTTTCACACTTGCCAACTGTGCCACTTCAGTTTGCAGGCCTGTGGCCAATGAGTGGTATGGGAAGAGGGAGATAGCATTTATAAATGAGATACATTTATTTATAAAGCTGCTTATTTTATTGAATAAGACTTTACAGCTCATTAATTACAACTAAAATTATAACGTAAACAAATCAGTTCTTCATTCAAATCATGTACAACAGGATACATTTACATACATAGGCATGAGAACATGTTTGAAGCTTGAAGGTTAAAGTTAGATGCAACCACGGGCGTCCTTAGATCCAATCACTTAGGGCTATAACCCTGTTGGAGTCACATTTATGATGCACTTGCTTTCACTGTTTTGCGGTGAGGGTGTGTGCATTGGGATTTACCTGAGCACTCGCTATTGGAACTAGAGAGCAGGTGAATAGGGAGTCATTATTTCGGTTGACCGCTTACGTTTACGTTTGTAATTCTATGTCCTGTGCCTTGTTTTATTGTTTTCATGTTTGTGAATAAATAAATAGTTTTTGACAAGGTAATACAGACTATCTTTCATGAAGAACAGAAGGCAAGTCGAACAGACTTCTCTATTTTAGCCTCTTGCCCAAACATGCCCCAAGTATTTTATACCCGATTCTAATCTTTCTTCAACAAAAAAAAAGGCAAACCTGACTTAATCCCTGATCTTCTCAAAAGCTAGAAACTCCCCTGGAAGCTACTGATCGCTGCAACATAACATAAGAACATGAGAAATTTACAAATGAGAAGAGGCCATTCGGCCAATCAAGCTCGTTTGAGGAGAACTATTATCTAGCTCCGGTTTAAAGGAACCCAGGGTTTTAGCTTGCGCTACACTAGCAGGAATACTATTCCATACTTTAACTAAACGCTGTGTAAAGAAGTGCTTCCTCAAATTCATTTTAAAATGTTCTCCCGCTAATTTCCACTTATGGCCACGAGTTCAAGTATTTAAACTAATATTGAAGTAGCCATTTGGCCGAACAGCAGAGTTAGGATCCTGTTAGGATCTTATATACCTGGATCATGTCCCCCTTTAGTCTCTTTTGCTTGAGGCTAAACAGATTCAGCTCAGCTAACCTCTCCTCGTATGACATAACAGCTAATGATCGTAAACCAAATGTTTAACTTATAAAATCAGCTGTGCTGCGCGGTAGCAAATTTGTTTTTTGACTAAATCTATAGGAATAGCTACAATGCCATACGGTATCCTGACACTGCAGTACCGCCAACAGCCAGCAGAAGCACCTCAGCAATCCCACTTCCAGCAATACTGTTCAAATGTGTACTGATAGGTTAACAATGAATCGAAAATGTTAATAAAATATTTTTTGTTCACTAAAACAGAATAATACATATACATATATATTTATCAAGATCTGTATTTAATTTCACAAACTAGCAACCTTAACCTCTGTATGGTTTAGAAAGTGTTCAGCATTTAAGAGGTATTTCAGCTATTCAACGCTTACGGATTTTAAAACTGATATATATAAAACTGATATCTGACATCTGAAAGATTTACTGTCCCAGCTTTATGTGTTTCCCGTTTCCCATCTCCCATAAGCACTTTTCCAGTACAGGGTCCCAGTGGACCAGTATGTATATCATATTTACAAAAATCTCTCAATCTCTTATCTAGCATGGGGGCCAAATACATCAATAATGCGACATCAAGGTCTGAATAATCTGTAACATATGTAACATTCTGCAAAACGGCATTTTTTGAGCGACACATCTGCGATTCCTCTAATGTATTGTCAAAAGCGAGGGGCTTGGTTATATTGCATATGATAAAAATCCAGACTGGAAAATAAGAATATGGGTAGAGTGAAAGTTAATCTTGCTGTACCGATGCATCATGAAAATTTTAATGGTTCGCTACCGCGCTAAATGGGATCGCTACATTTATTTTCCACCATTATTATAGACTGTGGCTTAGAATAAAAATGCCCACACCGTAAACTCCCTTCATTTTTACAATATTTGAGAAGGATAACATTACCAAATGCTTTAAAATCCTTGTAAAAGATTAACAATTTTTACTTTACAATTTTATGATTGACATTCAAAGTCATTTCATATGAAACATCCCCCCTTCTTTTCACGGCCCCCAGGGGGCCAGAGCCTGTGCAGGCAGCACACAGCACCAGGCCACGCCTCACCCTGGACAGGATGCAGGGATGTCAATCAGCATCTGCATCAGACCTACATAACAAGTATATGTATACAGTATTTCTTCTATTCAAAGTACTATGAACAAGATTAAGAAAATTAGAGGTTACATAAAATTGCCTTACAAGGGATCACTAAATATAATCCAACTTCAAATCATGCATCCTGGTCAGAGTCGCAGGCGGATCCCAGAATCTGAGGAAGAGGAAGTCGGAGCGCCCAGAGCCGACAGAGGCTGTCGCCTTCTCACCCCCATCTTGCCCTCCTCTCCATCCCTCAGTCTGCACCAGAATGGTGCTGCAGCCTTTCAGAAATTGACAGAAACTGGGCCTGGTCAGCAATGGCTGCAGTGCGTGTTAAGGGGTGTCCCCTTCCTTACTTTTCTGCGAGAACATAGTTCAGATACTCTTCTTCTCACCACCATCATTTCAAGCAACATTTTGTGTCTATTTTTCTTCTTTTATACATTCATCTGGTCACTTTTAAATACTGAAATACCAGTTTAAACTCAAGTAGTAAAAAACAGAACTCTCGGTACCTGCTTTCACTGCTGACAGAAAGGCTTTCAGCAAGTGTTGTGGTTATCCTTCACTGGCATATAGTCACCACTAGAGGGCTCTAAACTCAACAATGAGGACTTGGAGAGACCGTTCCCCAGCAGGTCTGGAGTTAGAGTTCTACTTAGTGCTGTATCCAAATCAAGTCCAGGAAATGGCACTGGGAAATGAGGTAGGCCAGGCAGATTGTGGGGAAAGAGTGGAGGTCCACAAGGAAAGGGAAATGGGAGGACTCCAGGGGGATTAGTAGGGGTTGACGTCGCTTCTGGTGAAACCTCATCTTCCTCTTCATCCTCAGTTTGCTGATCCTCCGTTGTCGAGTTAGAATCTGGGTGTCTTGGCTGACCATGATGTTCCAGGGGCTCATACGAAGAGCTGCTTTGGATAGGTCCACTGTCAACCCCCCTCTCCCCAACTGAGTTACCCTTCACACTGCCCCCTACTGGCTGGTAGCTGAAGTAAACATGACAAGGCTCATAGCAGCTGGGGTGCGTGGAGCAGAAGTAGCCCATGTTTGAGAAGCTGGATGACTGGCTGCTGCTCTCCCAATGTTCTGGCAGTCTGGTGGAGTCCTTCTTGAACAGTGTGTCGGTTTCCTTGGTGACGGAGACTTCAACTGGTGAGATGTCCTCGGAATGTTGGGAAATGGAGAAGGACTCTGGGGGAAAAAGGGGGCTGGGCCATTTCTGGGGGGGAGGGATTAAGCAGAAAGTGAATCTCAGACTGTGCAACAAGCCCGTCAGTTCACAGCAATCTGCCTTTAGCCTGGAAACTTGCCATGGACTCGACAAGAAAACTTGATGTGGTTTTGCGGTTAGGCACCTTGCCATGCTGCTGCTTACACATTTTAAGACTAAAAGATAAATATTCTCCCCCTCAACAAGGCACCGATAAAGGAGCTGCACCAAAACTTGTTCATTTTGAGCAGCAGCACAAACTCGTATTAAATGAAGGCAAATTCTAACAGAACAAATCAGAAGCTTAAGTTTTAGTCCGGAATCGGCCACCATGTTACGTGTGTGTGTGTGTGTGTGTGTGTGTGTGTGGAAGCAAGGCGTCTCTTCTTTCAGTGCGAGGGATTCACAGAAAACA
>JAODKE010000101.1:5855597-5877607 GCA_026779605.1 Mormyrus hasselquistii
AGAGAAGAAAATTCTTTAAGTTCCCCAACGAACACAGACAATATTTTGAAAAAGACTTAAGAAAAAGTGGTGGGCTGGGGGGGGGGAGGGGCACGAGGACATTTTGTCAGGGGGAGCACAATCCCTTTGCCATGCCCTGGCTACAAACAGTATTGCTATTGTGCCTGATGGAGGCCATTTCTTTCACTATATGCGGTTTATGATCGTATACATTCATGATATGGTCGATCCCAGATTGCACAGGGGCTAAGGCAGGGGACAGCCTGGATGGAGAGACTCTTAATAAAAGTCTCACTTCATCATCTGTGACCCAGCATTGTGGGACATCATACATTTTTCAGTTCCCATGTAGCGCATTATAATCTATACATCTGCAGCACTCTCATTAAATGTGCCATAGAATGCATTTTTTCCATATCGTTCTTTGGTGTCTACATAGAAGGCATGTGCACTTGGTTTGGTCAAATAGTATCCAGAAGTGGTTTTACAGGTTCATTTACAACCGGAATGAAACAGGTGATTTTTCCTTATTTGGTGGATCCCTTAATATGATCATGATCACTGCTCTGATTTGGCTGGTTTACAGTGAGGTTCTGAGATGCCTCACACAGAACCAGCATACAAGGCTTGGACAATAAAAATGAAACACTTGGTTTTACACCACAATAAGTTATTAGTGTGTTGCAGGGCCTTATTTTGCAGTCAATATGGCATAAATTTGCCTTGGAAATGACAGAAGATACAAGTCCTGCACAGTGGCCAGAGGGATTTTGAGCCATTTCTCTTGCAGAACAGTGGCCAGGTCACTATGTGATGCTGGTGCACTGAGCTGGGAGTGGACTGGCATAGAATAAGTTCGGGGGTGTTGTTAAGGCTGTTACACAACAGTCTAGGAATTTTGAAATAGCCTGTTTCATTTGTTTTTTTTTTTTACATAATCATGAATTATATTTGAAAGAGGGTCTGACAAGCGCTTGAGATGCCATTTCCATTTACTGACCTCTCCATTTTCAACTATGCCAAAGTAAAGTCAAATTTTCATTCTATGGTACCTTTAAGATGGATACCATTCACTTGCCAAACACGTATGTCTTCTTTGCAATTTTGTTTGTGGCTGTTTTATTTAAATAATTGGGTAAAGCAGGGTAGTGACAGCACCAGTGCAAATAATTACACAGGCTACCTAGCACTGTGGAGCTGCTTTTTAACTCCTGCTAGTAGGAAAATACATTGGCTTGAGCTGGCACTGGCCACTTTGGTTGTTACCAACGTGTCCTATCTTCTTAATCTGACCACTGAATTATTCAACTTAGTAAAAAAAAAAAAACTGTCAGTTTCTCAGATAAAGACTGTCTTTCTCTGAACTTAAAACGTAAAACAGAGGCTGACTACTGAAAAATTGCCGGTTTCTGTGGTCTGTCGCTAAAACCACCTCAGTGACAGCGCTACACATTTTCACATCTACACATAAATGGCAGCGGCAGAAAAAAACCTTGTTTTTCTCTCCCCACTGTAAAGATTTCAATCTCTTTTCCATCTTTTCTTTGTGGCGAGGGACAGCTTTTGATTTCGGATGCTGACCTTTGATGTAACATTATTTTGCAGGTTCTGAAGCGACAGTGAGGCCGAATTCCCCTCTTCCTCTTTCTTTATCACTGAATTTGGTGGTAGATTAATGCGTAATGCGTTCGTCAGAAAGGCCCCCCCCCCCCCCCAAAAAAAAGAGGGTATAACTGCTACATAACTGGATTCAACTGCATAATAAGTCTTTTTTTTGTTCCTGGAAGGAATTTAAAGATCACACTGAAGACAATGAATGATCACGATGAATGATCATGATGAATGATCATGATGAATGATCCATTTGAAGCTGAAGCAAGACGTGATGTCTGCCTTCCATGAAGAGCTGAGTGGGATATGTAAGAACTACCTGGTTAAGCCATGGCATGAACAGAGTGCCTCAATTCTTGGTAGTTATTTTCAGTCCCACCCTGTCTTGTCCCACTCTAGAGCATACTTATAACCTGCATGGAGGTTACATAACAAGGCGTTGACAACTTGAGAACAGCCAAGGTCCTCCAGTCAGTTTCCTTTGTTTTTCTTGCACCTAGAAAAGCCACAAACGGGGGTTTTTCATGAGGCCAGGCATGCTGGCTGCGGCGTACAAAGCTTTTCAAAGAAGCATCAAAATGCTGATGACCCCAAGCTTTGATGCGAAAGAAATACAGCCGTCAAAAAAATTGAGACCACTCTAAATTTTTAAACACACCTGCACTTTTTAATCCTAGTATTATCATGATTCTGCTGGCAGAAGGTTATGCTGAGCAGCAGGCTGCTTCCAGATTAAACATTTTTAAGACAGCAGGACACAAGAACAAGGGAGAGACTGGGAACGACCAGAAACCAGACAGGTAAAGGGCGGAAACAACTTCCTAATGCCAGAGACGACAGTCAACTTATCCGACAGTTTCTCAAGAACTGGAGGATGACATGCAGTGATCTTCAAAAGGAACGAGAAACATTAAGTGCAGGTGTGAAGTGCACTGCTAGGACAGTTCATAACAGGCTCCTTGAAGCAGGACTGAAATCTCATAAAGCAAGGAATTAGCCCTCCATTGATGATAAGGGGATGAAATATATGCCTCCTCATTGAACATCGTTGTTCAGAGAAACTACTGAACATTATTTTTCAGAGAAACTACTTAGCTTATTGAATAGCTTCAAAATGTGTGAAGACAAAATCTCTTATGGAGCATGAGTGGGTAGTGGCTGTGTTGTTGTAGGATACTGTCAGGTAATGGCTCTGCTTGCATGCTGTTATCTGTGTGCACTCTTGTTATTTGTGTGGGTTCCTTCTGGGAACTCCCAGGACTTTCCGTTCATGAGAAATTGGGAGCCATTGTTCTCCCATGGCGTGTAAATGTGCACGCGCACCATACTTGGTGCCTAATGTTCACCGTGAATGTTCCTTCTTTAAATACACAGCAACACAGTAGTTGTGAAATAATAACTGAATGTACACTATATGGACAAAAGCATTGCAATATCTGGCAATTAAATCTATACAGGAACTTGACATCCCATTGTAAATTTATTGGGTGCGTGTCTAAAATAAATTTCCCCTGAGGGGATGATACATTTTCCTATCTATCTATAAGGTCATTTCTACAGTTAAAGTTTTTTTTTTACAATCACGATTCTTATTTTGAGAATACGCCATTTTAACATTCAACCATGTATCTTAAAGATCCCCCCCCCCCCCACTTTGTGAACTATCATAGATATTCCACAAAGAGTCCACATAGAGAGTCCACAAAGATGGCTACACCTGAAAAGAGGGGGGGGGGGGGCAGTCCATCACAGGGCATATAGTGGTATGAGGCTAAATTGCAACCTTTCCCCCCCTGAGTCACCACACCAATGACTGGAATCAGCTCTTCTTAGGTTCATTTCCATCAGGCCCTGCTGATAACAGCAGATACAGGATGCCAGCCAATGATGGCCCTGCCTGACAACTCTGGAGAAACGCAAACCCAGGTCAACCCAAAGTCTGTAAATAAGTCTCCTTATTGTAGAATCACAAGTAGTTAGAAGATGGATGGATGGATGGAATATCTACAACCAAATCTAATTTACTCATGACCAGATTATCAGATTATTAATGGCATGACAAAGATTACAAGTTATACAGTATTGTCTTATTTTCTGAACCATCTCAAGATCACATAGTTTAACTGATACATTCAAACAAAGCTCCATTGATTCACACAGATTTTGTACTTCAAGGAAAAAAACCCCATTGTCCAGTGAACTGTATGATATCCACTGGTTATATACTCACATAATTTACAAAATCCTGCAAAAGCAGTTCACTGGTGAATCCGATTTTTTGCTGAAGAATGTGTTTGTTGTAAAGCGCAAAGTCCGGAGCATTCCTGCATGCTGCAGTCACACTACAG
Source organism: Mormyrus hasselquistii (assembly GCA_026779605.1). Lineage (NCBI taxonomy): Eukaryota > Metazoa > Chordata > Actinopteri > Osteoglossiformes > Mormyridae > Mormyrus > Mormyrus hasselquistii. Next base: position 5,859,557 of record JAODKE010000101.1, read on the forward strand.
CTGCATGAAAGATCATGGAATTGCTTTATCGTTAAGCTCTGGACTCTTATGAGCACGTTTCACAGATAGGATCTCTGGTGCTGAGGAAATCAGTCCCCAAAAATCAACCCAACCCAAAATCAGTCACTGATATGCAGATCAAATGAAGAGCAACAGAAAAAGGGAAACATTCAATGTGATTCTCACTGCAGATTGAGGCTCTACTGGGAATTTAAAAAAATATCTGCCACCACTTACTTTCCATCACCTTTATTCTAAAAATGAGGCCATTGTGGTTCAGAGCATTTCCTCAGAGCTGAAGAGCGCAGCTCTGGGGCGAAGCGGACGGCATTTATTTACGGCCTTGTTCCAAAGCTCCCCTGTACTCGCTCCACTTCACTGTAGCCAGTATCAAAAGAAGCAGGAACTGGATTTGATAGAGTGCTTTCTGATGCAGATTAAATAAAACTGAATTGAACTGAAGACTGATCATAATTTTTGGAAATGAGTCTGCATGCCACCACTGCTGCGTGTCAGAGAAGGTGCGTCACCTCCATCCGAAAAGATGCAGAGGTATTTTGGGTTTGATGGGTGAATGAGTAGCAGGAAGCCATCAGCAAGATGGTGCAGACATCGTGGCTTCTGTGTCACACACAGAATATTAAGGAGGCTCCTCTGAGCTGGAGGAGGTTAGGGCCTCTAGGTGGAGGTGAGCTCCTCGATCCAGCCAGTCATCTTGGTGACGCGGGTGTAGACCCCATAGTAGTGGGGGCGGCCACAGCCGATGCCCCAGCTGACCACGCCCGCAAGGAACCAGCGGCCAGAAGACTCCTGGCACACTAGCGGACCCCCAGAGTCTCCCTGCAACAGCGACACAAACAGATAAGTTGCTTGAGATTAGTCAGTTTCCCACAAGCCAGCTCACCAGTGTTCAACTGCTACACTCAATACTTCAACCACAGAGACTTAACCTCACTACCACTCAGAGTTTGACAACAAATCTAAAGGGCTGCCAAGACCATGAGAGCTCTGCCAAATGCTGCCTCTGACCAGCACAGCTAATAAGTTTCGATGCTTTCTCTTTTGCCCTTATTTTTATTCTCTCTTATTCGTAGTTTTTAATTTTCCTCTTAGTGTTTGCTATTATTTGGTCTTGTTTTACAAAAAGCACTTTGAATAACGTCTGCGTTTCCTATACAAATAAAAATTTGCATTGATCTAAAAAAAAGAAAAAAAAACCCAAGTTCATCTGCTGGCAGCTCATACCCAAAATAAGACCCTATATCGCTTAACCGAATGTTTGCTGGACTGCAGGAGGAACCTAAATGACACATTAAATGCAGTAAAAACCTTCCTCCACCTGACATGCATCCTTGCCACCGTCACGGAATCCAGCGCAAATCATCCTGGGAGTGATCCGGTAGCCGTAAGACTTGTTGCAGACGTCCTCGCTAATTAGCCGCACTCCCACCTTCTGCAGGACATTGCTGACGGGACCTGAGGAGGCAGAAAGACAAAGTTGTGGCTCATTCTGGGCTGCCTTATTTCTTGCCACCCCACACAGGGATCTCTAGCAGATGCTGTTGGTGCTGTGAAGCTCTTGTCTTTTAAAGAGAAAAAAAAACGGCACTTGGCAGATGTAGCTGAATTGGTGGAGCGAGTGTTTTATAGCATTAATGTAATGTAATTTTAAATTACCATCCAGAGATGATAGGCCAGATCTGCATGGATCAATTAAAAAATAAGCCTGTTGGCAGAGGTGGAAATTTCATTCCAGAAAGTAAAAATCCAGACCACGATTTTGTTGTCACCTGAGTATAGGAGGCACAGTCACAGAGTATTCAACTGGCTGGCAGAAACAAAATCTTGGTCTAGATTTGTACTTTCTGGATCTGAAATGTCCACATCCACTTATTGGTATAAGTATCATCGTTTCCAGACTGCCAGGTCTGATGGGGAAAATGGAGGTCCTATGCTCCTGGAGGTCCTATGCTCCTGGAGGTCCTATGCTCTTCCTGTCTAGCCCAACCAAAACATAGCCAGCGCTGGATCCCAGCAGCTCTCACCTCCTTCCTTCAGCGACCCCCAGCCGGTCACCCAGCAGAGCAGCCCCGGCTCCAGGAGGTGCGTGGGGGGTGGCAGGCAGACGGGCTGGGCCAGGGTGCGGGGGGACACGTGTCGCTCCAGCCTCAGAAGAGCCAGGTCGTAGTCATGCGTGTCATCGTCGTAGTACTGGTGCAGGTGGATCTCCTTCACCCGCAGAGCTTCCTCGCTTTGGCTGCTCCGGTTCAGGAGCAGCTTGCCAAGGTAGACTGTCCACACATTGGCGGAATAGAAACTGGGAAAGATGGGAGAGGTGTTACTTCAATGATATAACAGTTCAAAGTGCATCAATCGCTAAATTGCCTCATGTTACCCATCCATCCAGTCTTATGATCTTAAGATCTGTTGCAAGGTCCTAGTCAGCCCACTGGGAGCTTGTGCCAGTACACAGGGCAGGCGACAACCTGGACAGGATGCCCGGTCATTACAGGGCACACACACTACGGTCTATCTGATGACATCAGTTGTCCTAACTAGCATTCACGCAAACCCTGGAGGTGTCAAACTACAATGTTTCTGTGCCATTACTGTTAGTCTACCAGGAAACATTTCAAGTCTTTCAACATCTTTACGGTCAATCGATAGTTTTATTCCGGCGCACGAGTTGCGCAATCTTTATTATTCTCATCTCCAAAGACACCAAGATTAACTGACCGTCGTCTTGGCAGCGTACCTGTCGTCGTAAAAACAGTGAGCCGCTGAAGCCACCCATTGGCTAGAGATGAGAACCCCCCCACAGAGGTGCTGACCTCTGAACTGCAGGCTTGCCTGCCATGGCCACTCCCCCTCACTGGAATGGAGCCCGCCCACCACACGGCTTGGAAAGTGTGGGAGCCCACAGTCTGGAAATAAATAAATTGTCCACACACAGGGGTAAACCCTTTGCCTATCGTACTTCACTTTGTGCCTTGGAGGATGATATTGAGATTGTCTCCATGGGCCCCATTGACGTCTCACCACAGTGTCTTTCATCAGAGGCGTCTGGGCAGTCCGTGACAAAGTCACACTCCGGGTTGGACTTTTTGATGCAAGTCCCATCAGCACACTTGTAAGTCATTTCCGTACAGTCCACACCTAGCCGCCCAGCACAGACACAAACTTTCAGAAGCGGACACCGCACAGATAACCATCTACTGCATCTGACGCAGCACAGTGAACTGTGGTCACTATAGATCACTGACCAAAGCATTCACAATTGAGGCATTCGGATTAAAAGGAACAATCATCCGCGCGCATAACCACACATGCAGCCTTCTGTAAATAACTTCCATGCGTCAGTGAGACACATCGTTGAATGAGACGACCTTTTTTTCTTGGTGTACCTGCAGTGCAGCCCTCCTCATCCATTCCATCGTGACAGTCTACGTGGTGATCACACAACTTGAAGTAGTCCAGGCACCGGCTATCCTCAGGACACCGGTACTGGGCGGTACACACTGCAAATTAAAAGTCTGGGTAGTCATGTGCGATATTGCCCATAATGCTCAGATGGCTGCCTTAAAATATGCACCCAGTGGGACATGACTTGATTAGCATCTCAAAAAACAGATTCATTGCGATGTGTGTGGAATATATGCATATTCTTGAGCCTTTGAGGTGTTTGCCTTTGTGAGGAACTGTGGACCCTCCCGAGTGTTCGGAACGAGATTTTCAGGCCCATTGCTCACTGGTTGAGTGATCATGGAATATGGAAGAAAGCCTTGTGGAAACTGGGAAGTCTCTTGGATCTGAGCCTGTGAGGTGACGACCTGGTGTCACATTCCCTGCTCATACTACTGTCAACCTTACCGCAGTTCCTCTCGTCCAGGCCGTTGGGACAGTCCCTTATGCCGTCACATGCGGGGACACACAGCCCATTCACCGTGCACAGGAACTTCCCTGGACAGGCTGGAATATAATATTCTTTACTTTTGGAATGGACATGCTTTCATATATATATATATATATATATCGGGCTGAGGCTGCTGTCAAAAGTACCACACGAGTGAGGCAGATAAGCCATAATTAGCAGACAGCTCTCAAGGGGTACTGCTAGGCTATGCTTCCAGTGACTGAGCAGACACACTCCGTCACAACATCGTTATCAAGCCATGTGAAACACTCAGTAACTCACATCCCTTGCATTTCATTATTTTAACACCAGCATCACAGAAGCCACTAATGGGCGATTCGTCAGCTGTTATACAGCTAGGATACATAGCAACTAGAGCCAGGTTTGCTCCTCAGTCACCATGGTGAAGGGTTACCATGTCAATATTTACGCCGATGAACTGCACTGATGTACAGCAAAAACAGCAGGCCTCTTGGGGTGATGAGGGACTCAGGTGCTAAGGCTTGTTTGTGCAGATTCTTCTCTGTCCGACTGTTGCAGGTCTGTTCAGTCTCCTGATCAGTTCCTACCTGCACCCCGTGAGGCTGTCCTATATTACCCATCTAAATACCAGTGTAGCACAGTCATCCTCATTCCAAAACGGCTGCTTTTTGTATTATGTACCACCCCGGTGGACCCTTGTACCTGCCCACTCACCCATGAATAAGGAAAACCTCATCCCCAATAGGCCATCGCTGCATGCCCTACCCCCATGTCACATGACTGCTTACCATCCTAACCGCAGGCATCAACATACAATACACAATTGTGCAACCACTCACGCTCTGATTGGTTGAAAAGGCTGTAGTGGACCTGGAGCCCAGGGCCAGTGAGTGACACCTCTGAGGTCATGGTGACCGTCACGGACGTAGAGACGAGGTACAGGCGCTCAGCGTAAGGCTGAAGGGTTCGCGTACCGCACAGTCTGGATGAAGAAATGAAATGAGAGAACCGGCAATGAGCTGGACCACTGCGTACTCTGCTGAAAAAACAGCATTTACCAGTATGATTTGCACATGAAGCTGGTCCACCAGCACCAAAACACAGAATATGTCAGTATAAACAGCACGCATTATGCTGGTTGTACTGGTCTATGCTAGTATTTAGGCAGGGTGTAAGGAACCAACCATCTGCAGACAACTACAGATGCGGAGTTGCATTTACATCGCTGTACTTTGTGTGTTGGTGACCGCTGCCTCGGCAGATGAGTGACTCATAACAGAACATTCAGTGCTTCCAGAGGACAAATACCTGCGGTTCTGAATCACCCACTGGCCCTGAGTACAGACTTGGTCGTAGTTGGCTTTGCTGAGCTCGTACCCCTCAAACTCCAAAATCAGCCCAAAATCCAGCGAGGGAACCTGAGATGATATGAACAGAGGAGAGTAAGGGCAGCGGCAAAATTACAGCGGCTTGCAAACCTCTGAGTATCCCTGGCCAAGGTTTATGTTACGACGAATTGCTAAGCAAGTCCAAGATGAACTTATATCCAAAAGGCAAGTTAAAGGTGATGCATTTTCATAATATTTTAAACATCGGGGGCGTCGCACAAACTACATTTGTGGGTAGGTCAGACAAGTTTCAAAATAAGAAACCGGAAAAGAGCCTAAAGCAGAAGTTTGGGCACTCTGTGTGATCAGTACTTAGTAATACCCCCTTTGGCAGGTATCACAGTTGGTAAACACATTTTAAAGCCAGTTAACAGCTTTTCAGAGTAGAACAGTCTGCACAACCAATGCCTGCTAAATTCTTCCAGAAGGTGTTCTGCAGTCAGACGGGGGTATGGATTTACCTTCCTAGCAATCCTACGAGAAGATCTCTTGGTCTTCCAGACCTCGACTTGATCTCCGCCATTCCTGTTAAATGGCCACTTCTCATTTACAATTCCAACTGAGGAAACAGGTAGCTGAAAATGCTCTGCTATCTTCTTACTGCGGGCATCAGCGATTTAGGCAGCTGCTCGGAGGAGCCCATGGCTTCCGATTGCCGGGACAAGGTTTGAGGAGTCAGAGTATTTATAAAGCTTTGAAATTTGCTTCACCTGGCCTTTCCGGATGATGACTGTGAACAAGCCAAAGCCCTAATTAAGGTCTGAGACCTTGGTAAAAGTTATCTGAGAGCTGATACTCGTATCTCTTTGGGTGCCCAAACATCTGTCTGGTGCTTCTTTCCTTTTCCATTCTAGAATTGTACAAAACAAAAACAATGAACTAATCTTGCTTAAAATGTTGAAAAGAACATTTCATCCCGAATTTTATGCCTTTTGGAAATTAGATCAATCTTCTACCCAGTTAAGTCACAGCAACAGACATTTTGGCCAGAGGTGCCCAAACTTATGCAGTTTTGGAACCTGTGTCCTGAAATTTCAAGTAAATAGCCGACTTGGATGACCTAGTTGAATTCCCATTGCGATGAATCCATTATTTTGAGCGCGCTTTATAGAGTATAGCCTACAGAGTTACTAGGAGATAAATGAATTCACTATTGATTTTTATTGAGGTATATTTTGAGCTCATGGAAATCCCACAGAACAGTCACTCTGTAGGCGTCGATGGAACATTGCTAATTCAGTCAATGTCTGTCTTGCAAAACACCGTTCCAGGGTAATGCAAGACAAAAAATAACATATTAACCATCACAATCAGCACTGCCATCGCACAGTGAAGTGGCGCAAATCATAATGACACCAAGACTTCTTCAGCAAGAAAGTTATCTGCAGTCAACTGTTTTGAAACAGAAGAAGACAGTCTTCTAAGTAACTGATGACAGCGGTTTCAGTAAAAGCCATGAAACGGGCAAATTGTCATGTCTGTGAGATTTTGCCAGAAAATAGTAATGAGATTACTAAACAACAATCACTCTGTGATGTGGATCAAGGCCCCATGATCAAGTCAGGCCTATAGATCCTTTTCTATTCGGCCCTAATTGGATCTGCTTTTGCTGCCCCTTTTAAAGCCACTTCAAATTTTGTTAAAATTAACTATTTAGTGTCTTGTTGAACAATTTATTTTTCAACTGCTTATGTAATTTTCACATGGGCGTAAATTATTGATTATTGTAACCCCCTACAATAATCAAAACCAGTCAATACAACCCCCTGGACCCCCTTAAATGGGGGGAGACTTCAACACCCCCAATGCTCAACCAAAAGTACTGCCCTTGAGTACAGGGTAGCTGGGAAGAGTGTAAGGCAGGGGGCATCGCAGAAGGGCTCTCAGTTCATCGCAAGGCGCACGCTCACACTTGGCGGGAAATTTAAAATCACCAGTTCATCTAACCACATGTTTTTTGGCCCGAAGAAAAGCAGAGTACCTGGGGCAAAAGGCAGGCAAGCATGGGAGACGCTCCAAGCATGGAGTGGGGACAATCCCCCACCTCTGAAGATGTATAGCTACAGTGCTAACCGCTAAGCTACCACAACACCCATATTATTTCATCAGAACGAGAACGGCATCACACTCCATTATAGTGGGGTAAACGATTGTGTAGGGTAACTTGCGGGAACAACCTTACCTCTGCTTAAGCTCACCACCTACGTAACCTTTACTGTAATCGCTTCAGCAAAATGTACGGCTATTTTCTAAATATAAATCTCGTACATACGACTTAATGGTACATCTCATAGTTTAGCGGTGCAGCAGTGGATGAATGCTTACTGTGAATGTCCAGATGCACTTAGTGTCCGGTGGGTAGTAACTGGGGTAGAAGGGCGTTTGGAATCCGCCCTGGACATTAAGCACGGGCTGCAGGCTGAACGCGGACGAGCAGTCTATGAAAGAAGGTGGGCAGATATGGGTCACGGGGATAAAAGCGATGAAAGTCTTTGCTCACAATCATCATGAGCAAAATAGAGAAGATGTACAAAGTCACTATGACTTTTTGGCTTTCATAACATCATTAGCACGTATTTCATGTGAGTCTTTGGGTGCTCTGGGTGAAAATACGAGTCCGCAAGTGAAGCCAATAGCAGGAGTGTGGACAGGCAAAAGGTGCTTTTCCACAGGGAAGCAAACTTCCCTATTGTATGAGAATCAAGGGATGTCCTGGGTCTGGGCTTTGACATTGAGGCCTACCACGAGAGGGCCAAGCCTGAGCGGAGAGGGAAAATGGGTCCTTGTAGTTGTAGAGGCCCTGTTTCCACACCACGGTCATCCACTGGTCTGAGGACAGCACCCTGACGACCTGCTCCAGACGACTGCACCGGTACAGACTGGGGTGGCAAAGGGAGAAAGGAACACGCCCCAGGGAATGTTCTCTCATTCATGCTGCTTATGTGTGACGCCGCTGCTTCCATTGCCGCCTAAGTTCTAAGATTTCCAGAATCGTCTTTGTTTACATTACATTACGATGTCATACATAGACTTTTTGTTGCATTTGGGCCGCCTGTCTCGGCACTTCATGTATGTATATCAGCACCATAGTCCTGCAGAACGTTATTTTGCGCCGCTGCATGATGCGTGACTATATAAGGTCGGTGCGACAATAAAACCCCACTTCACTTGACTTGATTCATCGGTCAAAAGGTGAGGAACCTGCAATGCAATGTGGATACATCTGCTTGGTGGCTAAAGTGTAAAACTGAACGATAAACGAGGCTCAGGACGTCCCAGACTGCCGAAGCGCAAGGGTGGGCGTCACTCACGAGGTGATGAGCCGGGAATCGGTGGGTGTGGTTGAGTCATACACAGCCAGGCGGTCCCGGCAGTCGGGGAGGAGCCACTCAATCCGTAGCTCCAGCTGGGAGCCTGCGAGCGCCTCCAGGTGCCAGATACAGGAGGAGCGCTGCGTGTTGGGGCCCCGGAGGGCCACCGGGGCCCCAGAGGGCACCCACTGGTACCTATAACAGTCTGAGAGGAGTGGTGAGCCACTCAATGAGCACCATCACACAGTGACACCTAAAACACATCAGCTCTCATTAGATACAGGCTCGGAGTAAATAATACGTCATAAAAAAACGAAATGAAATGATACTCAGAAAGAAATGCAATCGTACCAAAGGAGGCTTTTAAAAGATCTATGTCTTTGGCATCACACTCTGCACAAATGAAAAAAATGAAGGAAAACATATTAAACACACCGAGATTTATTATTTACAGTAAAAAGAAATATTAAAACTTGTTTTGAGATCATCTCGGTTTGGACTGAGCGTGCTTAGTACTGGATCTCACCAGTTATAGCGAGAGAGGGTACGGACAGCAGATATCCCTCGAAACTGGCTGTGTCACCATTCCCAATGGCCTTTAGCTTGGTGTAAAGGCTGTTATTGACATAATCTGGGGTGACCTTCTCCACAAGGCTCTCAGGCACCGACAAAATAAGCCAAAAGTACACCACCACACTGCCCTCCCTGCGGAAACAGCAAAGAGCTTCACAACCATCGTACTTACATTTGGTTATTAGCCACTCTGAACCTGCACCTCCACCTGCTTGCTTCTTCACGTCACTGGGAAGTTACAGTTAACCAGATTGTACAACTGACCTGCTCTCACTCACTTACCCAAAAGCAAACACACCAGTGGAGTTGAAGTACCAGGACAAGTAAGTTGATTTTACAAGGTTCTTCACCTGATAAAAAGGAAAACCACTTCTTTCAAAGACGGGAAAGAATACAGCTATAATATGTCATAGTACTTACAGCCTCTGGCCCGCTCCTGCACCGGACCGGGCCTGGCACGCGGACCAGCACAGTGAATTTTAGCACATTAGCACTTTAGCATCAAATGGGGACTAGTTTAAGCTGTATGAACAAGTTCTGAACGAACTAGCGAAGGCCACTGGTAAAACGGGGCGTAACTGGAAATTCTGGGCGACCTAATAAAATGTCACTTTGGACCCCTACTGGGGCTGACACTCTGCATCTGAAGTAATCCAGGTCCCCCACAGTAAAATTTATTGAACACCAGGTAAATTGGATCCCAAGTTCATTAACTGTTATTTCTCATATTCAGCCCCTCCCCCCCCCTCCTCCATAAAGCTCTGGCCACTCCAACCCCCCTGACTATGCGAAAAATACAGCAGGGGTGGCACAGGGGCGAGCTGGGCGGCCTCGCATCTCCAGGTGTGGTCCTCTGTCTCAGGATCTCTCTCGGTGTACGGGGACTTGATATCTTCCCCTTCGCATTCACATTCATTCGACCATCAGTTACCAAACAGGTAAACCTGCGGCTCCACATTGCTCACTGTGTGGCTGTGTGAGCGTATGCCTTGTCGTGGAACACCATCCCGTCTTCGGACCCCCCCCCGGCTGACCACACCCCGTGTGTGCATGCAGTCAGATGTGGCCCCGGGCGGCAACGACGGGGGCTGACCACGTCCTGCAGAACTCGAGCCTCGGTCTTGAACTCCACACTGCTGCGGGAGGACAGCTGCGTGGTGAAGTTTCGGTTGAGGAGGGATATGGCGGCCGTATACTGCTGCTGCATTCGTGGCTCCAGCACCATCACTCTGTAGACTATGACGGCGAACCAGAGAACCGAGAGACAACAGTTAGACCCTAAACATCTGGGAGAGTGTTTATCACCCTGCCTTGGAGAGACTTATGGTTAAATATAATGGTGTCCAAAATGGCAGACGCAGGGCCTAAGCCAGTGTTTCCCAACCCAGTCCTTGGGGAACCCCAGACAGTCCACGTTTTGCTTCCTCTCACCTCCCAGCGCACCTGTATTCGGTGTTCCTGATTGGCTGGGAGCTTGGAAGGAGCAAAAACGTGGTCCAGGGTTCCCCACGTACTGATTTGGGAAACACTGGCCTAAGCTACGCCGGGGGCGGAATGGGGGGTGACAACCTGAAAACTACAGTTTCCACACAGCCAGATTTTGTTGCATTATCTCCTGGAAGCTCACTGCGCTCACTGCATGTAAGCTGCCTAATCAAAACATCTGGCATTGCATCAAACTCAACTTACTTAGTACTTTAGAACCTCAACATGTTCTAAAGATGTTGTTCCCAGTAGGCTGGTTTAGAAATGCGCCCCTTGAAATGAAACATTCAAATGACTCTAGCTGCGGATACATGCTTGCAAAAATGCCATTCCGCACTACCCCCCTCCCCCCCCAAGCTGTACCAAACTACTGTTTTAGCATTTGTAACCTTCCTGCTTGCGTCGACAAATTTAACAGGTGCTTCTAATAAATTGCCCAGACTGAACACGAAGAGGGATGGAATACATGATTGCGGTCAACTGAAAATATCAAGATCGTGAAAAGATACAGCACACTGCGCATTTTGAGTGTCAAACTCAAATGGGGACAGAAGCTATAATACGGTGTGACCTTTCTTTCCATTTCCGTTTCCTGCCTACCTAGAAAGTACCAGGCGAGGAAGCCTCCCCCAGCCAGGATGAAGATGAGTGTGACTGGAGGGGCAGCTACCAGCCACCTGGGAGGCCTGCGTCCCTGTGAAGAGGATGGAGCACCGTTGTGATTCGCCTCCGTCTGGGTAGAAGGAGAAGCAGCTTTTCAACAGCAGCGTAACAGGAAGCAGAACAATTATCTTTAGCCCCACTAAGAATCACACTCTCAGAAAAAAAGGTAAAAGTTTGCACTTTTGCTTGTCACTGAGGCTGCACCGTGCACCTTTTAAGGCAAATAAATGGACTCTTAAAAGGTACATTTACCTACACCTTAGGGTACAATTGGCAGACCCTTGAGGGTACAGCCCCAGTGACAAAGGTACAAATTTCCACTCTTTTTTTCTGAGTGCAGAACGAGCAGGCAACCATCATTATCTGTAAAAAACAGCATATACCAGTATGATCTGCACATGAAGCTGGTCCACCGGCACCAAAACACAGTGTATGTTGGTATAAACAGCACGCATTATGCTGATTGTACTGGTTTATGCTTTTTTTTTTTTTACGTCGGGGTTTAAGGAACCAACAATCTGCAGACAACTATGCAGAGTTGTATTTATATTGCTGTATACCTGAAGCACTTATTTAATGTTCTTGCATCTGGAAAGAATGTGTGTGTGTCGCTAATGGTTATAGGCCATGTGTGTGTGAATATATCTGTCAGTGAGACATACTTCGGCACAATGGTACCCTTTCACCAGAGAAAATGCATTCTGCACCTGTTAACCAACTTAATGAGATATTACAAGAACAGGACATGAGTAAGTTGCGGATGCTTTTAGCATCAGTGTATTCTACTGCTTTTGCCTGTTTACACGAAAATATCTAACTGAAACCTTTTCAAGAGGACCAAAGTTACTAAATACTAATATCGTTACTAAAAGCAATAATAATAATTAAAAAAAACATTCCGTTAAATTCCTATAATACACGAGGGATTATTTAATCTGTAATATTGTGCTCGTTAGCGTTCTCCTTGTTAAGGCTGGCACCGGTTACATAGCAGCGTCTGCTCCTTAGGTTAGCTGGTTATAAACGCTTACGTGATTTTCCTCCTTCATAGTCGGAATGGACGCGATCCTTGCATCACGTGAGTTCAGTTCTACTGACCCGTTCTCCAGCGCCATGCCTACTTAGATCATACTATTTTAGAAGGTCCATTTCCAACAAAGTCGTTATTCTTTCGAGAGAAAAAAACACGTTCTGCCATGCAGATGGACACCACAAAGGAAGGAAGCCCCTCTTATTTGTAAATCCAAAGTTCATTGTGGATCAATATTTCTTAACAACTCAACCTGAAATTCTCATCCTGGTATTCTGTTTTACACCATTCGCCACCGCCAACACAACGTTCTGAGTTGCTAATTTGTAGGGGGATGAATATCTGAATTACATCGACAACGGTAGGCGTAATTGTATGTTCTTTCCATAGACCCGACTTTTATGGTCGGTGCACAATAAACGCCTAGCAACAATGTCACCGGGGAGTGCAAAGCTGATGCAATCTCCAGGGACTATATCATAGGGGACAACTGTTCTCTACTTTGCTGTTCGTCTCTCTTCTGGTGTTGAGTAGAAAAGTGTTTGTATGTTAAGCCCAAGTGACCAATTTAATGTACCAGATATTAAGGTATTGTTGGCTATCTATTTGAATAGTTTCATGCAGTTGGTAGAGGTCACTGGAGCGTAGAACCGAACAGCTTGTCCTTTCTTGTACGACTTTATCTTTAAGCGTTCACTTCTTTTTGCTGCCATCTAGAGTTTTTATTTCAGCGGTTACACGCACATCTGGGATAAAAAGCAAGTCGCGCTTTGAAGCTCCGTTAGAAAGACGCACGAACTGCGGAAAGTTGGGCTTCCCAGGATGCGCTGCGGTCTCACGCTCCTTCACCCTGAGTCGCTTTGATCGCTCGCATGCCGAAGCGGCCCTGGGGGTTTCGGAGGTAGAATGGTGCCACCTGACGCGGGCTGTTTCTTCAAACAAATCTGCGTTTAACGGAAGAAAAACTCCTTTTTGTAACCGGTCACCCAAGAAGATCACAGGAAACTATAGAGTAGTCGGAAAGAAACTCCTACTACAATTTGCCTAGACGATTATTTTGCACCATTTTTTCTTTGATATGACTGATATGAGACACTGCATTAATATAATAGTTTTAAGTCGATGGTTAGTGATAACTAAAAACTTGCTTTGTCTCTATGTAGAGTCCGGCTAATGAATAGGCCTATATCCCAATTTATTGTACATTAGTACAGCGTCACGTAAACTATACTGGAAAATTATGACCTTTTAGTGACGCTCTTGTATATCCGCGCTGGCTGCATGGCCGCTTAGCCTGGTGATTTTTCCTAAAGCCCCGTGACACGTCACTCGGTGACTCACGCTGCTTGTACATGTCGTCTACAGAAAAACTCCTTGATCTCTCCCCGTTTCCAAGATAACAACCGGCATGCTGCCAGTTAACTTCTGAAAAATCAGTTTTGCGGCTTAGTTTTGAAACCACGTCATTGTCGCTGATACACATTTTCACATCTTCAATAAGTTGACAATACTTGTGAAAAAATCCCTTCTGTCTTTCGTTTCAGATGTTCCCCCCAACCCCCCACCTGCGGTCCACTTTCTCGGTTTCTTTTCCTGTTTAGTAAAGAGCAGACGTTTCATTTTAAATGTTACCTTCAACATGTTGATATCGCTTTTTTTGCAATTAACCACCAACCAGGTAAAATGGCGGCCTAAAGGAGGTCATAATAGAATGTGGGAGTATGCAGTGTTTTAATACTTTCATTTAAAGGTTTCTTGTTTGCTTTATTTTTAACTCCTTAACGTTAAAAACATAACGACTTAACACTGTTCAGATGAATATTAGTGGAAGGCAATTTGCTACAATAGGAAATGTGTCGTTTCTGCTAAACACTATAGGTCTATAGTGGCCATTAATGAAAACCTACGGCATGTGGCCGACAAAAAATGCTAAGAGATAACCACACACACTTCATACCAAAGAGTAGTTTGGCAGCTCCACGTGGTTCTCCACCAGGAGAATATGGTAACTGTAGACACATGGAGCCGCAGGGGCTCAAACCCTGGTCTCCAGGTCAGTGCTGTTTCTGCAGTTCCGCTATTTTCTGGCAAATCTGAAACCCGGTGGCAGTGACAGTTGTGGGCTGCGATTGATTTTTGGGCACGACATTTGCAGGACTGTCGATGTTTTGTGTCAGATGGGAAGCAGAGTAGAATGTGCGAGTCTGAATTAGGCTTCGTATCGAGGGGGGAGGATCACGTGGCATCTGTTCCCAAATATATCTTGGAAATTTGCTCGTTCTTGTGGGTTTTTCTACTTGCATTAATAGTCCCGGCATGTGTTTCGGGGGCGATTTTGGGATTTCATTATGCCTTTAATGTGCGTCTGTCTCAGTTGTAATTTGGCTAAATACTGGATCACAGAAACCTTGTCAGTGTAAATGACTGTACAAGTGCACCGGTGGCTCGGTGGCTACCATTGCGGTCTCACACCCACAGCCCCCTGAGCTTTTGAATACTCTCACTCTTCGGAGGTTCCAAAGACAACAATCTAGAGGGGACTGGCATTTCTAAATCGATAGTAATATTTACCCTGTGAATAATTTTCTGCGTACACCCTCGAAATAAAACAGGTAAATAAATGTATGTAATTTCATGTAAATGGTGTTATACAAGCACAAGGTAAGTGTGGTTCCATGGTGTAATGGTTAGCACTCTGGACTCTGAATCCAGCGATCCGAGTTCAAATCTCGGTGGAACCTTTCGCTTCTATTTTGGGATCGATAAAGTACACCTGTTTTGGACATGGTGCGTATGTGCGTGTCAGTCGCTTGCTGCCCTCTTCTGGAACAATTTGACAGATAGCAGTACACTCTTGACACGTCTCTTTTCCTTGTAATCATACGCTGCAGAACAGGATCCCTGGTGGTCTAGTGGTTAGGATTCGGCGCTCTCACCGCCGCGGCCCGGGTTCGATTCCCGGTCAGGGAACATTATTATTTCAGTAACCAGTGAAATCCTACGTTTGAAAGAACGATTTCACCATTGAGTGAAAGAGAAAAGCCAATAACCCTGTTTGCTCAATTTCACTCTCTCACTCTTATAGTTAATCTCAGAAGGAATGAAGATCAGCATTGAGGGAAGGAGACCTGAAAAACAACAATTTGAACAAATGCAGTCAAAACAGTTACTACACTCAAGAGAAATGGACAGTTTTTGTTCCATGTGATTGCAAAAAAGTCCATTTATTTAAACCCTACGTTACAACATAAAAAGTCCAATATAATCCAAATCCAGAACAAAAAAAAAGGAAATTTAATTCAAGGAAAACTGAAGGAAAGACTTTTGCTTCTGGCCGACAATACCAGATATCCATGCTCAAAGGACACTTGTGACATTAGAGAGTTTCCATGACGACTAAATACCTAAAGTACAAGAGTGGAGCCTCACTGGTGTGAAACTAAGACTCCATTGTGCCCTGAAATTTGCCGGGTGTTTGTTCAAGCGTTGACTTAAAGGTCAAAGGCCAAGAGAAACAGAGGTGCTGCCCATCATTCCTGCGTGTGTTTGGGATGGATTGGAGGAGTCCGACACTGGAGATTGGGCTCATTCCAGTAAGACTCAGTATCTCTTTGACCAGTCAATGGGCTGGGCCCTCAGGGTCCGATAGCAAGCCGTGAGAACGTAGATAAGCTGCGTGTAGAGCGACACCACTGGGGCCCGGGAGCGGAACCTTACTGCGTACTTACCAGAGCATCGTCCATAAATAAAACGTAAACCAAGTAAATTAATATAAAAGGGGATTCAAGTGAGTGGTAGAATCGATTTTTATGTCAGCAGTGTGGCTCATCTAGGACCACTGTCCATATTAGTCATTTATATGACTAGATTATTTACTGGATTTATTTCTTACACTTTTGCAGCACCAGCTTCCAACATAAAACAACATCCTTCCTTTGAATTAAGTAAAGTAATGGATCAAATTTTCACATCTTCACCAGTACATCCATTCGCGAACATCTGCATCTGTGCAGGCTTAGCAATGCATTAAGACAGCAAGGGCTTGTCTGCTCTGGGTGGGGTTCCCGACCCCCAGACCCAGGAACTCAGGGGGTGCTGTGGAGGCGTTGGATAATTTCCAAAAATAAACTACATATTTTTTTAATGATCCCTCACATCTGTGTGTTTTGTTCACATCTGGAAAAATGAATTGGAATCTGAAAAAAATCTGAAAAAAATTGTCGACTGAAATTTCTGTATGACAGTCTGCAGACATCAAAAGGTTGCAAACCCCTATCTTACTGGATACGACTTGGAGGGAAAAAAAAAAAAAGCATCAAGATCTGGTTCTGTTTCGTTGGTTTTGTACCCCCCAGTCCAGAGATAGTGATCTATGCCAACACACCCTGGTCTCAGCCTGAGGCACCATGTGTCCCATCAGATAAAATTCCTCTCCTAAGCATGTTGCTTCCAGAAAAAAAAAAAAACCATTTATCTAATAATATTGACCAAAGACCCTGTTATAACACATTCTTCTGCTTTTCAATTTTAAATATCTTAGGTCTAGTAATCCTTTATCACTAGTCAGAAATGCATAGTTCAATGAACTTCACAGACATCCTCTGTGAACTTTCACAGCCTCTGGAGTATGGACTCTTACTAGTGATCTGCTCAGTAATGAAACACAGAGGCATTACTAACAAAGGCTTTCTGACACCTCAGCACCCGTTAAAACTGCTGGACGAGTCATGTCCATAGAATAGAAGACCTTCACCCTTTGTGTGTTTACCTGCTGCGTATCCGTTAGCCTGTCATCCCCAGCCCCTCACCCCGCAGCCCCCGTAAAATGTGTTTCCCCCTCCCCTCTGAGATGACGTACTCCGGCGGGGCCCTGGCGTACCACTCGGACCAGCCGCCGTCATACACCGAGGCCCCCTGGTGGCCGCACAGGTAGGCAGCCAGTGTGACGTGACAGGCGGTCATCGCCGAGCCTCCGGATGCACATACGGGCCGCGCCAGGTCCACCCCGGCGTACCGGAAGAGCGCCGCCAGCTCCTTGGTGGGACGCAGACGACCGGAAGGATCCAGGAAGGAGGAGAATGGCATGCTGATGGAGCCAGGGATATGTCCGGGCTCGGTGTCTGTTAAAGGGAGGCGGAGGGAGGTGACAGGGAGCCCTGCTGATGGGATGATGCTGCTGTGAGTCGGCCCGCCCCCGTTGGGCACTGCCAACGTCACCGTGCGGTTAGTGGGCACAGAAGGGCAAGTGGGGGGAAAAAAACACAACAATGCCTGTGGGTGCATTTCATGGTGTTTAGCTATTCACAGCAGCTTTAATGTTTCAGTGCTTCTCTTGCACGCGTGAGCTAGTTAGTTAGCAGATACTCAAATGTGTTCGTTACATACGAGTCGACTAAATTTATTTTCTGGGAGGGGGCTGAACCCAATCTTGTTTGTTGAGCCAGAACATCTAGGGTCTGCCGTGTGTGTGTGTGTGTGTGTGTGATATACAGACAACCTAAGAACGTGATACAAAATCTACACAGTACCACAAGCATGCAAATGGAAAGTAAAGAAGTAGCAAAAGCAGACATTATATAATATATAAATATATATTAGATATATATGAAGAAAAAAAACATCAGTGACTTAATGTATTCATGTCATTCACCAGAGCTAAATATTTATTTTGATTACTGTATGCACAATCTATTGAGCCTATATTTA
>JAODKE010000101.1:5877707-5897267 GCA_026779605.1 Mormyrus hasselquistii
TAATGTATTCATGTCATTCACCAGAGCTAAATATTTATTTTGATTACTGTATGCACAATCTATTGAGCCTATATTTACAAATGAACCTTATCTGAAATTTAAATTTTTGTTCAGAATGGAATATTGATGCAATTTGACCACCTGGACTTCATCGCCATTGATTAGCTACGTAAGTACTAATTGTACACAATGGGGTTCCAAAGCCTTTTTTTGTAAGCCAGCGGTGGCCAATCTTATCCGCAAATTGCCAGTGTGTATGCAGGTTTTTTGGATAACCTTTAGGTCAACTGCTCAAACCCAGTTGTGAGGAGTCTTCAGCCAATCAGTCTTCTAATCAGTAATCTAATTAAGGAGTTGCAGAGAAAACCCGCCTACACAGCGGCCCTTTCTGGATAAGATTGGCCACCCCTGTTCTAAGCAAAATTAAAGCCCGTTTAAAAATAATCTACCCCGCTCCTGGGGTATAACTGAATTAAAAGATTAATAAAGACTATCATGTGAACAATATTCCCTACAAGACTCCTCGCATTTGCCGCGTTTCGACTAATTGAATCAATTGTTTGTACGTTTAACGCATCCCAATATTCAAACTTAAATTACGGGAAACACGCACAATGGCATGCAATTGCAGGTGGTTATAAACCACCTGTTGTGTGCATTCTCTTTAATGAAGGGACGGTTGATACGTACTGTCCATGGGTTCTGGGTCGATCCCACGAAATCGGCCGCATGGTCTAGCGTCCACTAACTGGAACACCTTGCGGTCCAAATTGTCCAAGACGTCCTCGTACGTCTTCACCCAGGAGTGGTTCATCTCGGCTTGGAAGTCGACGGGCTCGGGCTTACGGTATCCGCTGGTGACAGGGTGTCCTTCTTGGAGCCAGCGCTGCAGCCCACCGTCCAGCACGGACACGGACCCGTGCCCAAAGAGCCGGAACATCCACCAAACCCGCGAGGCAGAAAAGCAGCCCCAGTCGCTGTTGTCATAAACCACGACGTGCGTTTTGTTCCCGACCCCCAAGCTTCCCACATAATCCGCAAATTGGCTTTCACTTGGCAGCATGTGATCAAAAGGAGAGGTTTGGTCGCTGCATCTGTCTATGTCGAAGAAAGCAGCCCCTGGTACATGTTTAAGTTTAAACTCCCTCTTTGCGTCGCGTTTTAATTTCTGCAGATACCAAGAGGCATCCAAGATGCGAAGAGCGGGTCCGACCCGGTTATTTTTGACGGCATTTGCAAGCCACCTTGCCCCTACCAAAGCGACTGTTTGAATGTGCGCCATTCCCGATTTTCCAGACGGAAATGAATGAGCAGGAAGGTCTAAGGCACACAACGAGATATATAGATGCACTTTGTGTAGGGGCGTAACTCCATGTCAGACGAAGACCCCTATTTTGATTATAGGTCTACCCGCAATATGTATACACCCAGTTACAAAACTGTTTATCCGGTCGATTATTATTATTATTATTATTATTATTATTTTATTACTACTACTACTAATAATAATAATAATAGCCGACTCCGGTTATTTGCCGAGTGTCTAACTTTTTGCCAAGCATGGCCGGCAGGTGGCAGTATGCAAAGTTCAAGCTAGTAGGTAACGCTAGTAAACGCTAAACCGACGACGAAGAGCAAGCTTCAGCGGAAGTTAAACTCACGTGTGGTAGGAACGTATGGGTTTAGCTGAAGGAAAATAAACATTATTGCCGTTTTATTTCAAAGAGGAGGGTACTTTATTTGACGAAAATATGTCTGCATCAATGATCAGGAGAGGACTTGAGCTTTTAAGCAATGACATAAAAGGTAAACAATTTAACATTAATTCATGCGGGGTTTAAGTTGTTTGGGGAGGAGGCAAAGATTTTTTTTTTATCTCTATAGATATGGCAGGTATCGAATAAAGATTATGACAGACATAAATGAAGTCCAGTAAATATTTAAATTTACTATATGCAGTTTTGGTAACGTAAATCTGTGGCGCAGGTTTTCTTTGTCACTTTGTTGGCGTTATACATCATACATTCTGTGTACACAAGCTAGCGGTTCCCTGGCCACCTCACCTCAACTTTTCTGTTTCTCTATTTCTTGATCTCCCCACGTTTCTTATGTTAATTTTCCTTCTGGTTTTATACTACCCGAGATGCTGTCGGTGGAAAGAAGAGTAAAAAGAAGCTCAAACCAGGAGAAAGAATCAGAGATAAGAAAGATCAGATCAGCTCTAACAAACAAGGTGTCACCAAACAGCTCCGCCGACTTCGTGGACGACCAGGCTCAGCTAAGAATCGGGCCACGGTTAAGGACAAGCGGATTAAATCTGCAGTTGGTTGGTGTCTTTTTTTATGCAGTATGTAAAAGTTGGCGTGGGTTTGCTCCCGCAAAGACACGTAGTACAGTGAACCGATCTCTGTAAATTCTCAGTAGCGCGTGTGTGTGTTCCCAGTGATAGACTGGCAACTTTTCCAGCGTGTTTCTGGCTGTGTTGGTTGGGGTAGGCTCCAGGTTCACCATCACCCTCTACTGGATAAGTGGTTGAAAAATAGATGGATGTTTGGATTTTATTATAGTAAGACCACAGACTTAATATACTTTTTTTAGAAAATGACGAGTAACTGATTTTTGTGTTTTTTTTTTTTTTATTATTTATTTAAGAGGAATTTCTGAAAACACAAAAGAGTCATCTAAGTGAAAATCTGGCCTATTTCCGGGGAACAGAATGCAGACCGACTCAGTCGGACACAGCAAAGGTTGGAATGGTTTTTGCATTTGGTTTTGTCCTTATATCATGATGTGTATGTAGTTTGTGTTGAAATACACTTTGCTTAAAAAAAGTTTTTCAAATGATCACTATCCAGCGTAGTGTTGCAGTGGTAGGAAAGACAGTTTTTCAGTCCCATGTCTACACAGCAAAATGCTTGTATTTAGGAGGATGATGAAGATAACTACTGACTTTCATTAACCAAACAGATACTGCTTCAGAACAAAAGCCGGCAATCCCGCCATCGGCCTGATGTTCCTGCCAAGAAACCGAAGGGGAAAATGTCCTTGTTCACAGAGGAAGAGTTTCAGCAGTTCCAGCTGCAGTATTTCGGTAGAAAAGTTGAAGACAACAAATAAAAGACTGCAGTGGCTTGGACTGTTTTTGGACGGATTAGCAGGGACCTGCCTCTTGGGTCTTAGGTCTTTGCCAAGTCAGAAATAGGAGAAAATAGTTTTTTCCTGTTTAAATTTAGCTTGTTTTGGTATCTTGTCTTTGTATGTCATTTATAAATAAAGAAAATTGTGCAGATGAATGATTCAGGTGCAGGACCTAATCATGCACATTTAAAATAGAAATTGTTTAAAAAGGTGACATTTTACAATAGTTTTTTTCCTCTTCTCCTTCTGTGTTGGAATACTGAAGAGAAGGTGGAGAGTGATTGATTACATGGCAGAGTGAAAGCCAACACCTTTACACTTAATGGCATTTTGACAAAACATTTAATGCTGTTTTACCCCAAGATAACAATATCCTAGTCAGTCTATTTAATATTCAGCATTTGAGACTAAAAGCACAGAAAAGAAAAAAAATCTTATAACATGCAGTCGTATACTAACTGCATGTATAGTACAGTTATGCAGTTAAAGGATCAATGTACCTTGAAATACTCAAAACTTGGTAGATTTACACTTCATTACATAGTTGCTTGCTAAGCGGCAACAGGTTTGACCGACTCATTGTTTCTGCAGCCGATATAACCCTCCTCTCAATCTCACGCAGTGGGTTTTAGCACCTCAACATGTTCTTGACCTCCAATCATCGATCCAATGAACATCAGCCCAGCGTTGTTTTTGATAACAGTGTCTCCCTTGTTATTAACAGCGATTATCCCGGTGCAGTTTCCTCTCAGGTCTTCAGCTATGACCCTCTGACAAGCTTCCCGCAAGCTGTACTCCATGTCGTGATAGAGACTGGCCACTTTATGAGCCGCCATACGGCTCAGTAACAGATCTCCATTGCCAGAGCAAACCACGGCTAACGTGCCGTCCGCATGAACCCCTGCCCCCGCTACCGCCGTGTGCCCGACTTGACCTTTCCGCTCGCCGATTGTCCCACCCGTGGAAGCCGCAGCGGCCAGATTCCCCCAGCAATCCAGAGCGACGGCTCCCACACTTTGCGGCCAAGCATTGTCACCGACGCCCTGCACTGATAATTCCTTCCATATACTGCTCTGGAAGTACTCATCCCCTATAAGTTCATCGCCTTCTCCGAACTCGCTCAGAAAATCCACCACTCCCTGTCCGGCAAGTAACGCATGGGGACTGTTCTCCATGACTTTCCGTGCAGCCTTAACTGGGTTCTTCACACCGTGCACACAGGCCACCGACCCGGATTTCAAACCAGTGCCGTCCACTATTGTCGCTTCCATTTCACGCCTCCCTCCCCTGTTCAACACGGAGCCCTTACCAGCATTAAACAAGAAGCAGTTTTCCAGTGCAGCCACACATTTCTGAACTGCGTTGAGACTGCGTCCCCCTCCTGCCAGCTCTTGTGTCCCAAGGACTAAAGCTGCCTGCAGGGAAAATTGAATCATACCCACAATATTCTCATCCATTTGTATCTCCTCCATCGCTCCACCGTGGATGATCAAAGTGAAATCAGAATTCAGCATAGCATCGGAGGGGACCCCCTTCTGGTCAGCTTGGTCTGACCCCTGATGACTAAACTGCATTTGTAAACCACCGCGATCAGTTCCACCTAGGCCTTCTACCTCCTCTTCCTCCAGCAAGCAATCAATGGCTTCCATCTGTCCAGCAATGGCATACCTAAGGGCCAGAAACTTCATCACCTTGAGGTCTTCCTGTAAATTGTCCTGAAGCTGACTTAGGATGTTGGCAAAGCTGCCTTTGGCATTGATTGCCAGACAGACGCTGTCCTTCTTCCCAAGGTACGTCAGAGCTAGCTGGTCAAAGGCATATACATTTCCCACAGCACCATTCAGCCCCTCTGTGATATCTTTTCCCGTGACATAAACGGATGGACTGACAAAAAGATCCAAGAACTTTCTCAGAGGGTTTCCAGGGGACAAGGCCCTGTGCAAGGCAGCTAAGTGTGGGCCTACACTTTGGCCCTTCTTCGTGACCTTAATTAGACGTTTGTGCTCCTGAAAAGCTACATGAAAAAGGCGAAGAAGTGCCTTCGTGTATGGGGGAGATTGGCTCGTGCCCATACAGGACATCAGAGTTCCAACTAGGTGCCTGGACTGCGTGGTGACGGGATAAGTTGGATCACAGCGGCCATGTTTGTAGTGACGCATGTGGGTTGGCGTGACGAAGATGTAGCTCATGGCAGAGTCTCCTACAGTCTGCCTGAGAGCCAGCTGCAAGGAGAAGTTGACCCACGCATCAAATAGGGCCCTCTGACTTCGAAGAGTGGCAAGGAAGTCTGGGTAAGATGGAATTTCAAATGTGACAATCACATTAGTGTCTTTAGGGGAAGGACTCGGGGAGGAATGGAGAAGGTTGGTGAGGTCAACATTGAGCGGCTTTGCAGCAAATAGGGTTCTAGGGTTGGGTGATCCAATAGTCCTTGACAATGGTGGGTTGGGGTCTACGGTGAGTGATTCGGAAACACACCAAACACTATAAGTGATGAGTCCAGCCACCATTCCATCCAGAGCACTGTGCTCAAACAGCATGCCAGCGACACCGTCCTGGAATACCACCAAATTCACCACCTGGACCAAAGACAGAATAACGTGAACATGACCACCGGCAAAATTAAATATGACTACGTGACTATTGTCAATTTCCCACTATGCTAGCAAGGCGGAGAACAAGGCCAAATTTCTTTGCTTTTGCATGACAATCAGGAAATGGTTGGTCCTTCTAATCACAGGAAAATAGGGACAGATCAGAATTTTCATAGGCAATATGACACCATGATCTTCAGCAGAACGGTATCCCCATACCTTATCGTAATATCTGAGGCAGTGGCCGTCCCCTCTGCCCAGCCTCACTACATTGAGGGTCTCGGCCAGGTTGGCTGGTGCGCAGCAGTCCTCAAGGGCGACGGCCAGCACCGCACTCTCCATCAGCCCAAGCGACGCCCCCACAGCTTCACCTCCCGTCTGGATCTTCTCCCGCACGGCACACCACTCTTGTCGGGGCAGGGCTGACAGGCTACAGAATGGCGAAGGCTCTAGCCCCCTGGCTGCCCCTGGTCGGCATGCCGCCTCCGCCAGCTGGGCGTAGATGTCATGCACAGACAGCGGTGACATTGGTTCCCCCGGGTTTGACTGGTGCAGGATTTGAATGGGGAAAATTCCTCCTGTACAGAGCAGGATGGCGTGGAGGCTCTCAGGATACACCTGGAGCAGGAAGATCATGCAGAATGTCCAATAATACATAAGCACACCAGTCTGGCAAGAAAAGACTTTATTTTATTGAAATCAACTCATAGAAGTCATGAATACCAGAGGGTGTTTTTGTCTTCCACTGGCATACAGGACCCAGGCCGTACCTGAGCCTTACCGCGAAGAGACACTAGCTACAACACAGTTCCAGATCACTTCAGTTTTCCACTCCTGAAGCTCAGTCAGCTCAGTAAAGCTGCTGCGGGGTTTGGGGAGCGACAGTAACGTAAAACTGAAGAGATGCTTATTTACTGTTCACACAGTGTACTTCATGATTTTCTATGTGCTAATTTCCGCTAGAACGTCTGTGAGAATCATCGTGTCATGTCAGCGTCAAACACTAGCATATTTAGCATTAACTTGCATAACGAATTCATTCCGTTCAGCCATTCTATAGTACTTTTCCAAGTAGTAGGTTGGAAATTCTCCGGTTCCGAGTCATCGAGAATGCATCAATGCATTGTGATGTGCGATGCTACTAATCTATGCATATCAACATAGATCACTGTTTATTTCTTGTCATCGTGCATTTTGACCAATCAGATGACGCTGGTGGAATCAGCTTGGTCTTGTGCTTTCGGCCCCTGCTATTAGTACGGCTCGCATAATTTACACTGGAAAACTGGAAAACCGTCTCTCTGCAGTCTGGCTCACTTTTGGTGGAAGGGGAAAATGCCAATAGCCAGCACCAAATGCCAGTAGCCAATCACATGACCAAATGATTGGTCATGTGATTTGAGGTCAATATGTTGAAATGTATAGGCAGGTACTGTGGGACCATCCTTTAATAGACGGACCAAACCTGAATGCGATCCTGGCTCTTTCCAGGGATGCGGGTGGCAGCAAATACTTCTGACTGCTGGGTTCGTTCAGTTGGCTCATCTCTCTCCACCTGCCAAGGCTCGCTGTGCAGCCTGGCCACGGCCCAGAGCAGGGTGGCCACACGCCCCAGCTGCACACCCTCTCGCTTGGCGGCCTCGACGGGAGGCAGGATCATGGGGATGGACCTGGAAGAGGGCAAAGAGTCACGGCAAGACAGAATGTAGCTCTTGAACTGTGCTGTCGCCCAATTCTCGCAGCCTGCGATGGCAGCGGATATTCGCTGGTGGGCCTCTTGCAGAGCCTCCTCTTCATGCTGAAGGGAATTTATGTACTGGGGGTATTGCTCTGGACTCAGAATAAGCTGAAGCACACGGCTGGCCTCCTTCAGAGTGACCTCCAGCTCTGGGGCAGGGTAGTCTGGTAGAGACATCCTAAACACAGGGAAACAGTGAGATAGGCAAACAAGAATCACATGGATATTTAGCTAAAGCATAGACTTCTGAAGGAGATAATGACAGGCATTTAATGTGGCATGGATGAATGTTTCTTAAGAAAAGGAGTACAAATGAAACTACAGTTCACATAATGATGCAATTTGAGTGATATACACAGTTACACTCCTGTTGCCTTTGGAATGTGCCCCATGCCACATAACTATGTTTAATAATTAAACCTAACATATCCCTCATTGTATTTCGAAATTATTTAACTTTTCACAGACCCTGATAATCTTAATTCTTAAATTCGAACTATTATTGACTGTCATGGCTTTTTTCTTATTTAGTTAATGATTCTAGCTGAAATAACTGCTGGGTTTCATTCGCCTGATGTGAGAAAGCAGGGTCTGACCATTAATTTTCATTTTGTTAAAGATGGAGTAGCGCGAGCAGAAAGGGGAACCATTATGCAGAGAATGGCGCCTCTGTTGCCCTATTAGGATGTGAACAAGTTTCACGCGGTCATTCTGCATTCCAAGAATGAAAACTTCTGTTTTATCTCGTATTTTAATTGAATGTTTGCAGTAAGAGAGGGCTACTCTTTGGTCTATAAAACATGCACAGAAATGTCCACCTCCACAATGGCAAATGTTCATCCTCTAATTTTCTAAGCCAGTCTGCAAAACAACAATCATTATGAAAGAATATAGATCTTTAAGAAATGTTCTATGGTCACTTTCTGTTCTGTATAAGCTATACATATTACACCATCTGCAGGAATTATTCCAGCCGTCATTGAGGCTACAGTGGGACAATGGCATTGAGACATTTTTTCACTAGTGTTAGAGCCCCATCTATGGCTTGGAAGTGAACAGAAATTAAGCCAGACAGACAGACAGACAAACAGACAGATAGATAGACAGACAGACTTATACAATTAGAATAATTCTTGTGTCAATTCCATATTAACTGTGCAAACAGCAAAGCTACATTTTCATTGGTCCTACCTTGCATCACTATTGTACTATGAATGTAAGATCTATTTTTCTTTCAAGGAATACTGCAAATATTTATCACGTTGCAGCTAGTTGTAAAATAATGGCAACATATTTCAACGCAGACATGCACACAGAGCAAGTGATAATCCATGGAATATCCCCAATATTCCATATCTATCCATCCACCCTATTCCATATCTGCTTATTCCGCGCAGGACCACAATGAGCCTGGAACCACGCCCACGGGGCAAAAATTAGGGGACTCCCGAGACCCCAGGCAAGGTCATCACAGGACATAGACTCAACACACAAAACACGACACAATCTAATGTCAGCACTTACTAGCAGTACTTAAACTACATAACTAACTAAATATATATTACTCAATATAAACAATAATGTTTTAAAGGAATCTATCCAATATCCCAGTACAGAAATCATATTTACTCACCTCACAACCAGATACAGATAGAGATGATACAGGAATGCAGCTTGGTAACTGAAAATTGACTGGACTGAACACTGGGATTTATTGTATATATATCAAGTGACTGAAGTGACGTCACAATGCCCCATTTCAGCAAAGAACGCTGATCTGGATTCAGCAGCACACACCAATGTTTTGTTTGTTTTGGAAGGAGACGAGGAAACACCCATGATACGCAGTATATGTCTAGGCAGCAGGTCGTCCTATAGTGCGCCGGAACATTCCAAAGAGGCTAATTGCTGTTCACTGTTATCCTGACCAGGGCTACCCAGCTCTGGTTCCTATGGGTACCTGCATGCACAAGATTTTATACCAGCACCCATAAAGGAATCTACTACACTTCGTTAAATTTGCAAGGCAAACGATAGATTTGCCATGAATGTGAAAAATTCTGCTTTTTATCCAGGGTCTTTATACGCACAAGCTGCTGCAGAGTAATTCATAGCTAGTTAGGACGTCCATCCAACATCGCTTGATCCCAACTGGGGTTGTGGGTGCAGGCAGGAACCCATCCTTGGGCAGGTGCCAACACACCACAGGGCACACACAATTATGGGGCCAACTTAGATTTGCCAATTAACCTACCGCACACACTTTTGGACTGTGGGAGGAAACTGGAGCTCCTAGCAGAAGCCAACGCATACTGTACAAACTCTGCACAAAACGGTCCTACGCCCAACCCAGGAATCAAACCCAGAACCTTCTTCTTGTGAAGTAGCAGCGCTAAGCACTGTGCTGCCTGCAAATTGGGGCATTTGGAACCAAAATCCTCAAACACTGTGACCAACAGTCTTAAGTGCCTATAACCTATCAACAAATTCGGTAAGACACCAAAAATACAATACAGTTGTCCCTCGCCACTTCGCGCTTCGACTATCGCGGCTTCACTCTATCGCGGTTTTTTATATATTCATTAAAAAGTTGATTGAGAGTGAAAATCATACATCGCTACGCATGGGAAGCATCTTTGCTCTTCATAATTAAATGTACAATAATAATAATAATATGGTATTTGTAATGTCTAATATGTCTTATTTTCTCTTATTTAGTCTAATATTTTGGGAAATACGAGTGTAATTGTCATGACCTGCCTGTACGATCCTCTTGTGTGCCACGACCCCTTATTAACCACATGTGCAACCCCGATTGTGACCAGCTGTTTTGTCAGTTTGATTGGTCTGGTGTATTTAAGTCCACGTCAGAGTCTGTAACCCCAGGTCTGTCAATGACGTTTTGATGTTACATGGTCCTGTGTCCTGCATTTGCAGTGATTCCAAATAAACCCTTCTATCCTAGTTCCTCGTCTCCCTGTTCCTACTTCCGCGTTCAGCAGTCATAACAGTAATGGTTATTTCATGTCTAGAGGGCCCTAATAATGTTAAAAACCGTATGTAGAAGGTCGTAAACAGGTTTTCTAAGCTCTAGCTACGAAAATATTCGATTCATAAATAAAGAATCCTACTACACGGAATCGCGGTAGAGTCAGGAACTGATTAACCACGATAAACAAGGGTTCGACTGCACAGGAAAAGCCCTCTATGTCTTTCTAGATTTCTTTACTGTAAGCTAATACTCAAATATTTCAAATTCTCTTTATTACTATGCTAAGGAGAAAATTCTCTGTGTTACAAAAACTGTTTTAAGACATTATGCAATATATTTGACTTATTTTCACAGTCTGGTTATTCAGCAAGGCTGATACCTCCAAAAACTGCTTATGAGCTGCCAGATAAGTGCACACATATGTGTCTGTGTGTCTCATAGGAAATCATTAGCTAAATGCTAATGGTAACTACACTTAAGCACTACCTGCTTGCATGCTTGGTGCTGCGAAGTCTTTAGAAACAACAGCACAGCGAGACAAGTGTTACCTGCCTTCAAAAGGTTTAAAGTGAAAGAACACCACACTTCTAATTTCAAAAACTGGTTTATAGCAACATATATACAAAAACCCAGAACAGTATTTTCAGTAGCAAAACTTAAAAAGATTTTTAAAGCAGATCTCAGACCCACAAACATGAGCATTTAGGCAGTCATACCCACTGATGATCCATTAATAATCCCACAAAGACCAATGGTCCCAGCTAGTGCTTGTTGCTTAGTAGTAACAGAAAACTTCCAAATACGTTTATTTTGCCACTTGTTTCACCCCCCTGCATATGTGCCTCAAATTTCACCCCAGCATTGATATGTAGCAGTACACATTCTCATTGCGGTCAAAAATAACTCACAATCATATGCATAATTAGTAAATTGTGTCAAATCATTTGTTCAAATAATACACTCTTCTACTTTGTGGGCGCAAAGCCCACTCGGTCGGCATCTCTGTCAAAGACAGTGTAGTAGCGCCCAATGAAGACATCACCCAGAATCCACAGGGGTCCGGCTGGGGGGGGGATGTCCATGGCCATGAGCCCAGACAAACACATTGTCTGTCCCAAAATAGTCTCCTAAAATCAAAGTCAAGACAAAGAGTCTGATGTGAGCTGATGCTCATACAAGTACATATTCACACTTGTTCATGCATCCAGTACTGTAACAAGTATACAGCTATAGCCTAATGCACACACACCGACTTATGGGATTAGTCATCACATCAGTCTACCTCTTCTGGAGACACAATTACCTTCACTACGTAGTCCTCTCCTGTGAGATTGAACTGCTTCCCCCCAAGAGTGAAGGAGATGACTGGGAGGGATGGGATCTTCTTGCAGTCAATCATGTACTAAGAGACGAGGACAAATCAAAATAATAGGACATCCATGTTGTTTCATTACATAAAGTGCAAATGACCTCGGCGGCAATTTCATAGACATGGCTAAAATGATACAAATCAGCAGTGCTGTGTTTGGCCCCCATTCTTCCTTACAAATTCCTTACCTCTCCCATAAACAAAGGAAATGCCCCGACAACTTTCTGTAGAGCACGGACCTCTTCAGCAGGGCCTGTGATGAGGGAGGTTCCCGTGTCGACAATTGCCTGGCAACCACCCTTGCACAGCATCAACTGGTTGCCAACGGCAACACTGCAAATATGGTTGTGAAGAACAGACCAAAATAATGCATATAAGGTACCAGACAACTGCAACCTTCAAGCCAAGCCAGATTGTTATTCTTAACTATCTTTGTTAGATAATGATTATCTTTGTTAATGACTTTAGAATTTAGAATTAGGTGATCAGTGGTCATTGTTGACACACCACAACAAAATGTGCCCTCTGCATTTAACCCATATGTCATCGTGACATAGCAGGAGGCAGCTAATTCAGCGCCCAGGGAGCAGAGCTTGGGGGCTGTACCTTGCTCCCTAGCCATTGAGCCACCACTGCCCACCATTTAGGGTATTTCCCATGCTAAAATGACATCACTTGGAACGATTAAACATTAAAGATTAAACTAGGATGAAACAAGTCAAGCTACTTACCCATCCATTTTGATCTGCCAGTAAGCTTTGCGAGTGACATTCACGTAATGCAGCTCACCATCATAGTATTTCTTATCCGTTCCTCCGAACATCAGCTCACCACCCACAGGAGCTTTAGGATTCCTGATGGACAGATATCAGCCAAGGTGACACTGCCGCGCTCATGCTTCTTAAATGCACCATTCATGTTGTCGAAGGGTTTGGTTGAAAATGCAGACATTGCCTGCTATGATTTGCTTAAAAGTAGAAGCTGGCATTTATTATTATTTGATTATTATTATCATCATCATCATCTTAAATCTAATTATAACCTGGACAAATCGTTTTTAAAACAGCTTTTTTCTCAGAGTGGTGGATAAACTGCTTAACTCTTAATTGGCCACCTGACATGTATATTAAACATGTCACCCAAATCACCCACATCAATAAGACGTGATGTGTTGTTACACTGTAATGTCAATGATGCGGGTTTTATAACCACTGATATATACTATTTACTACTGATGTACTGACGGATTTATTACCGACTTATAAAATGTGATGCATTGTTGAACTGTGATGTGAATCATATGGGCTCATAATCACTGATATTAACTTTAAAAGATGTATTGTAGTTTGCATTTTACCAACTTTTTATTTTTTATTTTTACATTTCGATATTTATGCCATTTTAAGGTGCTAAGTTGTGTATCAATATGCAATGACAATAAACTATCTGTCTATCCTAACATTACAGCCAATGTGCACCCAGCCAATCCCACATCATTATTTTTTTTAAAAAGTAAAGGGTCAGCAGAGACCTGTTGATGTAGAAAGAGAAGATGTTCTGTGGCAAAATCTTGGCAGCCATGACAGTGTCGAAGACGGGGGTGATGCCATCAACGGAGATCGCGGGGTACGCCATGCCCAGAATGCCGTCAAAACGTGCCAGGGCGAACGCGATGCCAGGCTGCTTGACCGCTTCTGCAAACTGCTGCCCCCGCGCTGCCAGACCTGCCACCTAGATTTGGAAGCAAGAAAAAAAAAATCCCTAAAAAAGCACAGCCTAAGAGCCCGCTTGGTCTGCACAAAAGTCCTCTCATATACCACATACACAGCATGACGTTCACAATAACAGTTCAGATAAAGTACTTCTTCAATACAGCCAGCCCACGGGAGGGAAATGGTCTGTCTCCTTAACCACTACTCCACTTAAAGGTCAGATCTCAGAAATGCACTCTGACTAGTTCTGCTTTTTTGGGGTGCATCACTTCAAAACTTGGCGGAACTGAAAGATAAGAATTGTAGCGTCAGCATCACCCAGAGGACACGCACCGAAACTGTGTCCTGGCTGATGAATCCAGACAGGCTACCCCTGCCATAGCGAATGGAGAATTCTGTGCCGTTCTTCACATAGGAGCTGGACTTACTGGAGTCGTACCGGTGGTGGAGCCCTGAGCATGTGGGGGGGAGGCGAAAAACTGTATCAGGTCGATTACACCACAAACTGCCAAAAGAAGGCGGCGTGTGACAAAAGCAAACCCTGCAACCAGCCCGGAAGCACAAAGGTTTCCACAAACATGCAGAAATCATACAGCCAGCCAACTTACAGCAGGCGATATTCAGGAAGGAGCAATGCATGGAAGGCACCCAAAGATTGGAGGATCCGGTGTCAAAAATCACAGTAAAGTTCTGCGGGGGGGTGCCAATACTGATCACACCATAATACTGCATCTGGAAATGGAGCAACAGTGAGGCCCATTAACAAGCTTCCTTTTGCCCGGGGAAAGTACATTTCGGTGCTTAAAAGAAAAGTATTCCTGACATGCCCCGAGTCAAACTACTGCACATTTCCTGAACTTACGTCCATAAATTTTTTCAAGATCTCCACGGGAAAAGCAGCAGGAACTGAGGATTGGTCTCCATCAATTCCTGATCCATCCCCAAATACTTCGGCCCATTGCTTCTCAGCAAGCGAGCGCAGTTGCTCTGGGGAGGTGATGCCGTTATCGTAGAGAAGCCACCGCACACGGCGCGTCTTGTATAATGGTACCCTGCAGGCGTAAAGACCAATTACCATAATATAGCAAGGAGAGCGACCTGCAAATTCCCGCTGCTTCCTGTGAAGCAAGTCATCGGATTATCCTGCAGAGTTATTGTAAACCTACTGCATATGATAGCAGTTATAGAAGGGCACTTGAATACTGAAATAGATTTTATCTGGATTCAGAAGTTCACACTGCTGTAGTCTAAACTAAACTTTAGTAAACTCTGTGGCGTGTGTATTTTACTTCCGCAGCGCAGAGGAATGAACGGATCAAAATTTAAGTTTAACGTCGAATTAAGTTTTAGATAACTGTCATATATAGGCTATAAAGTACATGTCAAGCATACATAGTACGCGTTTTAACTGTAAATTGGTTAAAAATGCATAATTTTACCTTATAAGAGCATCGTTGGAAACTAAAATAATAATCGAAACTAAAAGAAAATATAACTTATGTTGATGCATCTTTCAGTCTTGGCGAAGCAGAAACCAATAAAACAGCACGATTTGCTCGCTGAATGTTAAACTCCAATCTGACGCAACTGTGTATCGTTTAGTCGGTTGATTTACGTTGTCAATATTCGAAAGCTCTACAGCTTCTTCCCTTTGTTTTCCATTTTGATTGGCTGGGTCTCGTAAATATATGCAACGCAATTGGATAAAAATTAGCTTCTCTCATTTTCGTACCTCGAGTCACGAGTCGAAACTTGGAAGTTCCGGAATTTAACAAAATGTTGTGCGGTGTTTCTACAGTGTTTTACACCTAATTATTTTATATCGCCATAAATTTGCTTACATGAAATCATTCTTGATTACGCTTGCATTTAAACATGTTCTCTTCTTCGACTTTTTTTGCTTTCCATGATGTGTGTTTATTCTCCATGTGCTCCACGCAGTTAGACTTGGCGCCCACTAGAACAGGGGTCACCAACCTTTTTGAAACTCAGCTACTTCACGGGTACTGAGCCATACGAAGGGCTACCAGTTTGAAACGCCCTCCTAACCTTATCTAAACTTCATGTATAATAAACGTTTGAAATGTTTTTTTAGATACTGTCAAATCAAAATAAATGCAAATGTAACTAAAGAAGCAACAGGATAAAATTAAATTTTAGACGCTGCTCGCTGGTGAGTTGTGCTATTTTTAGAACAAGTCCGCGGGCTACTCATGTGGTCCTTGGGGGCGTCCTGGTCCCCGCGGGCACCATGTTGGTGACCCCTGCATTAGAGTGACCATATTTTGCTTTTTAAAAAGGCAGACACCGAGGGTAGGACGCAAGGAGAGGCGTCAAAGCAACAAATATATGCACACAGGAAATATTTTGACCTTAAAAAGAGATGTCAACACGAAGCAAAGCGAAACCCTGGACATTTCAGACATTTTATGTACCTAAAAAAGAAACCAAATCCAGGAAAAAATAGAATGTATGATCAACCTAATGGCCGTAATGTTTGAGTATATGTGCCCTAATCTATTGGGATTCTATCCCGGTATTACCTGAGGTATGCAGAAAACTACCATTGAACGATTGCACAACAGAATACAATTACTTGCAATTTGAGAAGTCTTTTGATATGCTTTAGAGGGGAGATCCATCATTAAGTAAATACTATTAACTATTAACAAGTAATATCTTAAAACCCTCAAACTGCCTCCTAAAGTTTTCCCATGGTGTGATTCTAAATCCAGGCCAATTTTTTCCTGATTTCACAAATTACGTTTTTCCAAACACTGTCTTAAAATACAGTAAAAGACATATCAGATGACGCAGCACAAGAGCTTCCTATTACTATTGAAGACTAACACAAAAGGTTCAAAATCAGCTTTGGGGAAAGGTCAAATATTTCCTTTACAACTCCATGAAAATTAATGAAAAGATCAACAATCAGATTTTTTGTATGTTTGTTCATGATGATGTCTTGCATGCTAAACATCAATTGAATTGTGGCCAAGAAAGCATTCACAGCATATGTAGGCCTCCATTGAGACTCTTGGCTGCTAAGCAAGAACTTGACCAGCAAGTGGCATGAGTGGCATTAAGTTTCTTGCCAGAGTGGTAGATACAGCCTCAGTGGACAGGGTAAGGCCAACACAACCAGGAGCAGTAATGGAGTGACTAACCTCTACAAAAGAACTGAGGGCCTTGCAGTTCATGAAGAGCATACATTATGTTTTTATGGGATGTATGCAAAAATATAAAGATGCCCCCCGTAAAGAAAAAGGTGAAATGTGTTTCTCTGGTGGAACCTTCTGGCAACAATGATAGAGCTGCATGATGCTGATGAGCAGACGGTCAGTTGGCCCTTGCATTATAAATGAAATTGAGTTGTACGAAAAGGTCGTATGACTGAGTCAATTTCCAGTAAAGTTTGGCGTTATGATGGTTGACATCCAGTAGGTGGCAGAAGCATTTCCTGCTGATGTACCACCAGTTTGGACGTCCATTACATTGGTACATTGTTCCCAATGCTGTTCATTTATTTCCTGTAAACAAAAGAAAAGTGTATTCACTTCGCCACCCATGGGGTTATTTGAGTTTAATCACAGTGTTTCCCCGACCATTATATTGGGGGGCACCCAGCCCGCCCCCCCCCCCCCTTGAAGGACAAGTTAATTTTATATAATTATATCTTCTATATAGCGCCAGATCACAACAGAAGTCATTTAAGGTTTTCTTTCCTATAGAACATTGACGTTTCATTAAACAAACTAAATAGCCTTATGTTATTTATCTTATCTACACAACAGATTGTCATTTTTGTCTCTACACGATCGCGCGCTTACAATTCTCCTCTGCTCTCTGTATCACACATGGCGGAGTTCAGCCCCGATACGCGAGCACAGACACGTGCGCGCACACACAGGTGAGCACGCTCCCACCAGCGGACAGTGAGCGCGCGTCGGAAAATATGCCTCGTGAACTATCTGAAAAGCAGGCAAAAATATCTGCGTTTTTTTTTTACTGCTGTCATTAAAAGAAACACATGAACACCATGAATCCTGTCGGTGTCCGTCTGCCTCCCCCCCAAAGCTGTAAACCAAGGGGAAACACTGAATTATATAGGTAAACCCTACTCAATTATTTGGATAATGTTTTATTGTTTTTTCATCAGGTCTTCAAAGCCTATTAGGAATCCTATTTTCTGTAGACTCAGAAATATTTTTTAATCCTCTGCAGTGGTGCGAATTGTAATCCTTCCTTGGTCTGTTTGGTTATTGTAAAATAGCTTTTTAAACTTGTACAAGTGTGTCACTAGTACATATCGATTAGCACAATGCAACTAAGCACTTTCCAGGATGGCACTCCTGCATTCAGAATCGCCAGCAGTACTTCTTTAGTCCCTATGAAGAGCTGCTCAGGTCCAGAGTAAACATTCAGGTTTTCAGTTCAAGAATAAATGCCCCTCTTGAGTAGGGTGACCACCTAATCCATGTCAGGGGGGACAATATGAGCTACTTCAGGTTTTGCAAACTACTTTAAAACTGAAAGGTTCCTGTACTCAGCTACATTGTTTGGTTTGTCTTGTAATATTACTGGTTTGATTCCTTGACTGAAAGGCTCGTCCAGCTGTTTCACATTAACATTAGTGACAAATGCATTCCAGTGGTGGGAACTCAGGTCACTGACTGGGATGGAAAGACTGGGATTCGACTTGGACTTCAGCGCAATGACTTGACTCTAGGACCCGACTAGAATCCTATGACTTGAGAAGAGCTGAGGTTGCAGTCCCCGTCTGGACACCATAACATTCATTTCATAATTTTAGTGTATAATAATCCTTTGCAGTCTACATTTTCAATTGGATGAATGCAAGGTCTCCTGTTGGAAAGATGCATCACTCTCTGCATATACATGGATGTAAAAACTGTGTGAGGACAACCGTGAGTGGACATTCTCTTTTCAACCTATCTATGTCTATAATGAATGTATCTTACGACGTACTGTGGCAGGTTTTTGCTGCAGCAAGTATCAATCACTAGGGGTAAAAATACTGACATAAGTAGGGACTCAAGTTACATAATACACAACGTGACTTGGACTTGAATTTGATAACTTGTGACTTGACTGCAAAAATGATGGAAAGCTTTGGACTTGACTTGAACTTGAGGGCAACTGACTCAAGACTTGACTCAGACTCGCCAAGGAATTACTTGTTCCCATCCCTGGTGCATGATTATAGGAGACTGACCAATCAGCACACAACAAGAATTCAGCGCTTAAGTGAAATCCAGGTCTTTTTAATTGAAATGGTTGAAATAGTAGTTTACAAACTCTGTCGTAGCTCACAGTGTCCCTCCTGACACAGACTAACCATGAGCAACTTTCTTGAAATAGGTCACTACTTTTTATCACACTTTGTAAATGATACTTCAGGAAAGTGTCTGAATCACGCCAGTCATACTACTAAAAAATTCATTTCGTTTCTGTTATTTTTTTCATGTAACCGCTCACTCTGACTGAAATGCTCACTTCTCTGCACATACTTCTAATACAATGTATCACAGAAGTTTCTTCTGAATTTTACTAACTGTTTACTAACTGTGCTATTTGTGTATATTGTCCAGCTGCTCAGAATAATGCAGACCTCTTAATATCAGATCCCAGACCACACCAGAAGCCCCCTCTCCTGGATATCATTAAGCCTCAAACCTTGGGCAAAGTGCCCTCATCATACCGGAGGGAAACTTTGGCCCAAGGTTTGGTATTGACACCCAGGGTGTGGGACAGGGCCAGACTGAATTTCAGTCCAGGAATGTCAAACCCTAGACTGGCCTCCAGAGCGGGGGTGCTGTCAGTATCTGTGTACGTGCGTGTTAGTTGGCGAGCACAGAGCGCAGCTGTGGAAAAAAAGCTGTCTGAAGCTTTATCTACTACCCCCCCCCCCCAACCCCCCCCCCCCCCCTCTTTAAAAGAACCCTTTTACCCCCCCCCCCCCCCCTTCTAATCTCAGGGGGGGAAAATTTGTTTGT
>JAODKE010000101.1:5910056-5950649 GCA_026779605.1 Mormyrus hasselquistii
ATATAAAATATTTTTTTATCATTTTAAAATTCAGCCCTGATTCCTCTGCATGCATATTTTCAAACAATACATTCATTAAAATATGCATCATATTATGTAATTTTATTTTTTTATATGCAATTTGAATTTAAAAATTCAGAATCTGAAGAAAATACAGGTATGTATGTGGATGTTTTACATTTATAAAAATATATTTTAAGGAAAACAAGGCATCATATTTCAGTAGCCCTGCCTTAAAAGCAATTTCTCTAAATAAACACTTTATTTACAGAATTATTAATTATGAAGCTTACCCCATCTGTCCGAGAATCCAAACATTCCAGCTCTGCTGATTCCTAATTAATCCCACAGGGTCTCAACTGCCGGCCCTAATTAGCTATCTGTTAACATCTTAATTATTATGTGGGAAATTACTCCTGGGATGAAAAAATCTGAAAACTTGCTGGCTCCTGTGGATAATGTGGGATAAACAAGTTCCTAAGAAGGGAGAAATGAACAAGACTCAATCCTTACCCTCAAAAACGAAGCTTTAGTCTTCCAGCTAACCATAGCTAATGCTGCATATATATAATTGTTCATCTTATAAATATATGTATGTATGAGTAATCATGCAATAGTGAGAGCAGAATATGGATATGGAAGAGATGGTGATAAGCTTCCTTCAGCAAAAGCCAGGGTCTCAGCTGAGTCAGGCAGTACTATTAACAGGAATCTTACTTGTACTGGACAGGAAGTGACTGGTTGAGTCTTGGCTGAATCAGGTAGAAACATGAACGGGATCCTTGCTTAGACTTTGGCAACGTGTACAGCCACGGAAGTCCAAAAACGTCATCTTGGACATGTACAGCAGAGGGTCGATGCTGCAACTAAGGTCCATGATGGCGAAGACGACGATGCTGATCTTGCAGTTGAAGTCAACGAAGCTGTAGAATCTGGAGAAGGGGAAGAGCAGCACAGCGGGCAGGTACAGGGCCACGATGATGGCCAGGGCGATCATCACCATCCTGAACGCTCTTTTCTTCGTTGGGTGCATCTCCTCTTTTCCAATCACCGAGCGCCTCAGCACCCAAATGATTGAGATATTGCAGAAGACCATGATGCTGAAAGCCGACAGGATCAGCCCGGCAAAGACTTCGTTGATGGTATTGTCGTTCACGATGGACTTTGACAGGGCATAGGCGAGGGTTAGGGCCCAAACAAACGAAGACAAGGCTATTCTGATTTTGTTGTCTCTGACTCTACTGAAGACGATTGGATGGACCACAGCTACATAGCGGTCCAGGCAGACACACATGAGGAAGAGAGGAGTGACGTCCTTGAACCCGTACGCTAATCGTTGGAAGTACCAGATCCGGTCATCACCCAGGAGGAGACGGTTTGCCAGCTCGATGGGAGTCACTAAGCCAAAAAAGGCATCAAGGAGCGCCATGTTGAAGATGAAGATGTCGGAGGTGGACGGGTCAGCTCTCTTCTTGCTCACATGCCACATGACCATCACGTTTGCGGGGATACCCACTACCATGTTCAACACCTTAACCAAAAAATAGAACACAAAACCGTAAGGCTCTGATTCACACACATCAAACTGGTACCAGAGTATGGGTCCAGAACTCAGAGTGGTGCTGTTGGCTGGATGACTGCCGTTGACAGAGATGTTCATTCTTACACGACGTGCTGTGATCTTGAAGAAGGATCCTTAAAAATAGAGAGATTTGTTTACTACTTTCAGCTCATTCTTCCTTCTGCATCTGCTGTTCAAAACCATAATTATATATAAACAATTTACAGAAAGATTTGTCTTTACTGATTTTGTCTTTCACACCACATTAAATTTCATAATGTAATCAAAACAGAAAACAGTAAAACTATGGTGTTGTTACTGTTTCATTCTCTTATTTTTATAATTTCTCTATAGCAACATCTCCAGAGATTATTTCATCAAAACTTTCTCATACAGTCATTGTTCACTAACTGACACACAGCACTTATGGCCTTATTTAGCATGCTGAACTGTGCTGGTATATTTATTAAAATACCCTAAATAAAAGCCTTACCTGAAAGACAGGAATGTCTTTCATCAGAGTTTCCGCTAACACTATCTTGTAGTCCTTTTCTTAGTATAGTGAAAGTTCACGTGGGGTGAAAATATATAAACATACTCTTGGGAGAACAATGGAAAAAATATTTTTTCAGTAACCAACCAGATTAGTAGTGAAATGGTGCAAAGTTTCCACTGTTTGAGGGTGCTGATGTAATCCCCCTTGTACTCGATCAGCATTGGTCGATATTTCTGGTGTCCATGTGTGTGAGCGTGTGGGGCGTGGAGCAAAGCTGCCTGTTTATCACTCACTTTCATGGTAGGGCAGGGGCGGATGGGGTAACAGGGAGCAGATACCCCCATCCCATCACTGCTTGCTGTTGTTCACTGATGCAACCGAAGCACTGAGCACGATGTGCGG
The DNA here is from genome assembly GCA_026779605.1 of Mormyrus hasselquistii. Lineage (NCBI taxonomy): Eukaryota > Metazoa > Chordata > Actinopteri > Osteoglossiformes > Mormyridae > Mormyrus > Mormyrus hasselquistii. The sequence continues at coordinate 5,912,516 of JAODKE010000101.1, forward strand.
GCAAAACAAGTGATGCAACCCAATATGGACGCTCAGGTGAGATATTTGGTGTAACATGTCGTAATGTGTTACATGTACGTGACATCGAGGTGTGACACAGTAGGTGCACTTGGGACTGACTTATCAGGTGGACTGTAAGAAAAGCACCTTCTGGGACACCCAATCATAGCATGTCAAGCAATAAATCGTTCATTATCTTTGAACTTACTGGGCTGAACACAGTTTGGGATGAACTGCGAAGTCCATAGACAGGGTGAGTTAGGGGACGACATGGACTTCTATTCAGTTCTCCATCATCACTTAGATATGTATTATAATATAGTTATTGTTAGTTAGATCGTTGCTATTGTCGTGATCAAGGTGTCTGAATGAACGAATGGTGACAGAAAGAATCTTCTTTCTGCTCCTTACCCAAAGAAGCATTTGAATGTCTGACCAGAGGCAGATCTTAGGGATGCCCAGAGGTCTCCTCAATCATGCCCCCCCTCCCCCATGGCAAAAAAAAAAAATCATAGACAGCAAATATCTTCTGTATTCTGGCTACACCTAATAACCTCAGCCCCAGCCGTGTTGAGGGACACTGTCAATGCATGTGATTTGAGGAGAAACAGCCCATTCGGGGAAACCAGACTGAGTACGGAGCTCAAAGCTCTCGTCAACAGTAGAGTGAGTTTATAAAATCTGAAGTTATTAATAAACACGAATGAAGTGAAAGGCAAAGTGACCCAAGAAGAATGTCAAACAGAAACACACAGGAACTGTAGAACACAAAATACAGTCGTATAATCATAATATTAGTCTGCACTCACAGTCCATCCTGCCCACAGTGTTTGTAATAAATTAAAACATTTGTACAACACCTTCATCTCAGCAAATAAGACATTAATCTCAGCATACAACAAAGCATGACCTAATGACTGCAACCACTGCCAGATGTTTCGGTGCTGTGTTTGTCTCACTCGTCACCATGGAAACCGAATCACCTCATTTTAAGTCGTGTTTCTGCTTGATTTACTTTGGCGTGTATATCACACTGAACAGTTAACGAGAGAAACGCATTCAGCAATATGCCGAGTACTATTTGCCACCACTTGATAGTGTGCGCTGTGGAGTTTGGTATTGATTGCAATGTATGAGTTATAAAGGACTGCATTTGCCTATGATAATTTGAACCGGCTTGCATGCTGTGTGTCCCGTACTTTCTGTGATATGCTCCAGGCTTGCAGAAACCATCTACTGGATACATGATATGAATTTTGGCCACTGCTTAGCCCTGTAACACATCACAAATAAATATTTTACTATTTCGTCTCCAATTCTGGTTCACGATGCTCCTGAAGATGTGCAAGTCTTACGCATTTCGGGGTGTAATGATTCAGCTTCTGGGACCCCAGAGCAAAAGCTCCACCCAGCAAAAACAGGAGATTATGCATCGGTGGGTGACAGTCTGCTTCCAGACTCACTAGGGCCCTCTACTGGATATGCGGTCATGGATAAATGTGTCTCCTTGCTGAATGCATTGCATATGTTGCACAAAATGATGAAATGCAGAATTTAAAGGCAATTTGGAAACATCAGCCACAGCATGTCTTTGAACCATAACAGGAAACCTAAATACAGCCATACTGACAAACAGGGACATGCAGCTCCCCACACAGGGTGGACACTGAACTGAGTGAACACTACACCGCCCTATTAAAAGACTTAAAGATAAACCAGTTAATTGACTCTTTGAATCCCACCTCTGGTCTGTGAAAGTGATTAGCTGCCATTGCTGCCACACATCACAGGCAATAAAATTGTCCTGTGCATTAAACCGCTATATGACATCATGACATAGCAGGGGACAGTAGCACCGCAGTGGTACTTTGTTGAGTAGGGATTTAAAGCAGCATCTTATAATTACAGGTGTGATTCCCTAAGTATTAGACCACCACTGCCCCTGGTAGCATAATTACCAGGAGTGGGGTTTGAACCCACGCAGACACATGTCCATTGGATCTTAAGTCCAACGCCTTAACCACTCGGCCATCCTGGTCACAATAGGTCGCGGCTGTATCACTTAGCTTTCCATTTTGAATCTAAAGTGAAGTTTATTAGCGTCGCTATATGTGCCCATAGCGTTAATGCGTTTAATGTGTTTGCGATCCCGGTGACAGACCGGGACCTTACGTCATATCCTACCGGACCTCTCACTCTCCGCTCGTGTATGTTTACGGGTGCAACGTCATGTAACTGTTCTTCCATTATCTGGTTTTTGCATTTAATTGTATCCTGTACGTATGTGATTGTTTACAGTCGTTAAAAAAATCTTGACTTCTCTCTATAAAACACCCCTCTGGAAGCTCCCAACCTAAACCAGTAATAAAACTTCATACGGGAGTTTTTGAATTCCAACCAATCAGATCATTGCTTTTGTTAAAAAAAACCACACAGGGCATCCAATTAGCGCGCAGTAGAAGTTTTTCAAAACGACGCCCGCCATTTTAATGTTGTTGTAGTTAGTCGTCGGATCGAAGTAGTATAGAGAGTTTATTTCTTAAAAAAAAAACAAACAACAAAATTGGATATACCACCTGTAGCAGGTAAGCTTAATTTATTACGTATCTCAATTTGGTAGACTTTCGATGAATAATCTGTTTTGCCGTGACTTTGGGCTTTTTGAATGTATCCAGGCACCAGCTGTAAGCGTGTTTCTGGTTTTCTTGCGACAGTAATACAGTAACCCTGTTGACAATCTAGCGTCTTTTTAGCATTTCTTGTCGTTTAATTACTGCTGGGAATTTGTTGTGTGCCAGTTATATTGCAACTGCCCTGCTTTAAGGGGATCCCGAGTAATTCAGCGATCGGAGTGTTTTGTGTTCATGCATGGATGTATAGCGATTAATCTATATTTTACACCTTTCTAAATGTTTTTCGGACCTTGATTCCGAACAGGGAAAATGCTCTGTTGGGGCACAGTTATGGCCACTGTCCCTTCTGGAAAATGTTAAATGTCGTTTGAAATGGTGCTCAAGGTACTGGGTGTCGGGCTTAGGCGATCCATAACCTGACAGGGATGGGGTGACATGGGGAGCACTTCTCTGCTACACACACACACACACACACACACACACATATATACTTCTTTAAAGACATGTTATTACTGGGGCATTATTACATGTTAGTTATTTCTCTGGACACCTGAACAACAGTCTAAAATCCAGACTGTCCCTGTCAGACCAGGAAGGCTGGTCATCCTACACAGGAGGTCATATTATTCTCGTGTATAGGGTTTGGACCTGATACTGAACGGGCCACTTGTGTGAGCTGTGGTCCTGGACCCCCAATGAGACCCAGCCTGGGTGCTGGATGAAGCCGAAATGGGTTGATGAGGCAGGGGTCCCGTAAGCCGTGTTAATAGACCGCTTGGGTTTGGCTTTACTGCATGGTCTGAGGCATTTCGCTACACACATGCGCAGCGTACATTTGTATATGTGATCCGTAAAGTTGACGTGTGGATTCTTTCCCCGAACCGTCATGTCCACCAGGGATGGAGTCTCGCTTCTCGCACCTGCGCCAGCCGGACAGCAGCGTCTCCATGCTGCGCGTCAAGATGTCCCGGCGTCGCTCGCAGTCCCAGAAGGAGAACCGGGACAGGGCCTTGACCCGGCTGCGACGCCTCGACAAGCTGCCGGAGCTGGACGCATCCGCCCTGGACGTGTCGGCCGTCGGTCAGGTGCCGGTGTGTCGCCAGGAGACGGCGCCCACAAAAAAACAAGGGAGAGGTGAATTTGCTTCGCCCGGAGTTTGTCTAATCTGTCTGATCTTGGAATGGGGGTGCCTGTGACTGGTTTAAAATGTAAGGATTGTATATGAGATGACTGACTTATTGTGTCAAAGCCATGCATGTTTCAAGTTAATTATTGGGAATGTGCACATGGTGCATTAGAATGCTGAGTCATTAAAGAGTCTTAGAGTGCAAAATATGACAGTCTAAAACTAAACATGTAATCGGTGGTTTATAAAATGTAATGGATGTATAACGCGTATGTGCCGTGGACATGCATGGGAATGTAGCGCATAAAACACTGTCTGTTATGTTTCCGATGGTCTGGTGTGTCCATATGTATATGTATGTGTTGTGCAGGTTTCTGTTCTGCTTTGGCAGTCGGAGGAGCATTAGAGCTGGGATTCAGAAAACCTGTGCACCCTGTGTTGTGCTGGGACCATCGTGAGAAATACTTCATGCCTGTCTCTCGGTCGTTTTTTTTTTTTTCCCCCATGCTGCTCAGATCCAAATGCCGCTGTGGAGGAGAGGAAGAAGATGCTGACCCGTTACAAGGAGGCCAAGGAGTTACAGAAGGAGAAGGAGAAGAGAGAGCGGGAGAGGAAGGGCGGTGTCTTTAAGGTGGGCCTGTATAAGCCCCAGCCCCTAGCCTCTCTGTCCCAGGTGTCTGGGGCTCCAAGCAGGGCCAAGGTGAGTCATGGTGTCTGGCTTTTCCAAATACACACTTGGCTCTCTGTTCAGACTATCGCGGAATATTAACTTTGGTGGTATCAGACACAGGTGTTCAATGTTTTATTGTTTGTATGATTATAGAGGTTATAATCAATGGTGAAATGTTGCTTGTTGCTTTTTACAGTATAAATGAAACTCCTGAAGTCAGTTCATGCACTGGTGTTTCATCTTGTGTTTCTGAAGAGTGTCACAAAATTTTTCCGTATTAGAGAAACCTCATTTCCAGTCTCTCTCTCTCAGCCTCTGGTACCAGCATCAGTGCCCGCTCCATCCAGCCGTGTTACGCGCTCGATGAAGCAGCAGCCGGTCCAGAAGGTGCTTGAACACTTTCTCAAACTTACTTTGCTCTTTTCCTTCTCAGTCGGTGGATTTTTTTAATATTGGTCACATTTAGTATCACAGTCACCAGAAATGTTCTTGCCAATTTCCAGAGGTGGAGATTTCAGGTCCAGAAAGTACAAATCCAGACCAGGATTTTGTTTCAACCAACCAGTTGAGTCCTCTGTGACTGTGACACTCTGTACTCAACCGGTTGGTTGAAACAAAATCCTGGTCTGGATTTGTGCTTTCTGGACCTGAAACCTCCACCTCTGTCGATTTCTGTTATTGCCTGCGTGGGAGCCTTCAACCGCTGGCTCGGTGTCATTTAAATTAATTTATTCTCTTTTCTAATTGCTCAGATTGCCTTGCCTGTGACGCAGAAAGCTGTACCCAGAAAAGGTTTGTGCACCTGACTGTATTTGGGTTTCTTTCTCTCGTTTAGTACTTTATATATTAAGCTGTTTCACACGAGTCTTTACCACTGTGTCTCTCCTACCTATTTAAAGTGGAACCAGCTGTAGCCAAGGCACCTGCGAGTAGAGCAAACAAACCCACAGAGCCCTCATCAGGAAGAGGCAAAGCGACAGCAGGTAACATGGAACCCTGCTCCTGAAACGTTTGATTATCCATATTCTGTTGATGTAGACGTTTTTTTTTTCCCCCCTTGTATTTGCAGTGGGGGCCGCTGTTATTACACCAGCAACCAGACCTGCCAGTGATTCACAGAGCTCCACCCAAGCAGCTCTGCAGAAGCCAGGTGTGAGAATGCAGGTCTTTGTTCTGCAGAGGTGAACTGGATATGTTCGTTTTAGTCATCCAGATTAAAACCTTGGCGTAGCAGAAGGTGGTGATGCGGACAGTAGCAGATCAAAGTCAGTGCTAATGGAACCATATCTAAAGGTGCAACTGTCATGCTTTTCTCTCCCCAAAAGCTGGCCCAACGACCAGAGCGTCCAGTAAGCAGCACATGGAGCCCCCTAGAGGCAGAGCCAAGCCAGTACAAGGTATGACATCCTTACTGTAACAACCATCTTTTGTCCTGGAGTGTTTATTTTCCTGTCATCTTTTACAGTATTTTGCCTGTAAATCAAACAAGTAGACCTAAGCTTTACTGGACTGATAATGCTATATGGCTTTTTTTTTCTTGCCAGGCAAAACTAAGATGCAAACCAATGAACAGAAGGTGAGTTTTCATCTTTATATTCACCAGGTTTCTCAAAACGGTGTGATGAATGGAAACTGTCAATACCAATGATGACGTCTCACATTTACCTATTTAATTTAAGCAGGCAGATGCACTGTACAGGTGCATCAAAACATTGCTTTTCCCACACCGGGAGTCGAACCCGGGCCGCCTGGGTGAAAACCAGGAATCCTAACCGCTAGACCATGTGGGACACACGTACAGTTTGAATATTTAACGTTCTTCTGTTTCAGGCTGCTTCCTGCCATCCCCCCGCAGGACCGGTGCGGGGTGCCAGGGCAGACGTACCTCCCGAGCCCCCTTCTTTTGCACCCCAGGGCTTTGTGTTCCATGCGCCCGCTGGTCTGAAGCCCTTCCAGTGCGTCCCCCTCACTCCACGCTCTGCCGATGCCTTTCTCACCCCAAGGTGCCCTGCAGCTCTGCGTTTGAAGTGCTCCGGCTTAGAAACCAGTCTCTGTATCGACCTCGTATTTACTCATCGCTGTCCTCGTCTACAGCGCTGCCTCCCCGACCTTCTCCTTTCTCTCCCCTGTGGTTTCCCGGCCCTCCGTGAAGCCGGCTTCGCCCCCACCTCCTTCTCCCCCACCTCTGTGTCGGACCCCGTCACCCCCTGCAGGTCTGCAGGAAGCACAGCACGACGTTGCCTATTTCAGGTGAGGTCTCGCTGCCTTGTGAATGTGTTACCCGGCTGTGAGCTTGCTCCTGTGAGCAGCCCACTTTTCCTTAATAGCACAGAATAATAAGCAAAGTTGTCTAGATATTTGCTGTTCAACCTCTGAATTTGGTTACCTACTGAATGCATTATCGGTTTAAAAACTTCAGTAAACAAGTATTGAAGGCTTACAGTCTTTCGGGGGCGTCTCTAGGCCCCAGACGTGCGATCTCGAGTGCGCTTGGGGTGTCCCCTCTGATGTGGTGCCCCATCTTCTGCAGGGCAGTAATGGCGAGTGAGACCGAGCGGCTGAGCGGACTCTGTGAGCAGTGGGAGGCCCGAACCGAGGACGACTCCATCCCGGAGGAAAGTGAGTATCTCCTGCTAGGCAGAACTGAGGGATGCTGGTCCAGTGAGGATGGCTTGCTGTCTGGTGCCGAGTTAATCTCTCCATGCTCATAATGTTCAGGTGCTCAATTGCATTAATTAGTGACGAAATTAATCCAAAGCACTGAACGATCTAAATGAGATTCAGTTTATTTGTCGTGATGTTTGCTTACGATCCCAGTTAACTCACTTTTAAAATTATTTAGCTTCGCTCATCAATGAAGGGCTCAGTTTACTTTGATACCATCCAGGACTGATGTTCAGATGAATGACTTATTGAATCCCTCAGTCAGGGATGGTATGCGGACTGCCATTGGCCAGGCCCGCCTGCTGATGAAGGAGCGCTTCAGCCAGTTCGAAGGCCTGGTGGACGACTGCGCCCTGGGGCGCGGTGAGAAGATCACCACCTGCAGCGATTTGCAGGGCTTCTGGGACATGGTGTACTTCCAGGTGCGTGCGCCAGACTCTGTCCCGCTGGGGTGTCATATGTGTACGGTGAGATCTCCAGCACGTCCTTGAGAGAGAGACATTCTTGGCTCAGGTGGAGGATGTTCTGAAGAAGTTTGACGGTCTGAAAGCAGCAGAGTGCAGAGGATGGCAAGACGAGCCCAAGCTTCGGCCCCGTCAGAAACGGGCCGTCAAGGTATGTGAGATTTCAGGGGAGCGCTAGTCCTCGACACGAGCTTCCTGCAGTTTTGCATCAAAAAGTTGCTTTTCCCACACCGGGAGTCGAACCCGGGCCGCCTGGGTGAAAACCAGGAATCCTAACCGCTAGACCATGTAGGACACGTAGAGTTTGAATTTAAACTGTACCACTCTCCCAAGCTGTTACCATCCAACATTCTTCAAAATCTCTGCATCCGTTTCTTGTGTATAGGAATTTAGGAGTTTTTATTTTGTTACATTTCTCAACCTGTGACGGGTTTAAATTACGTATAATACGAGGGAAAGCGGGTTATGAGTGTCTTGGCGTGATTCTGTGCAGAAGGTGGCCCAGACGGCCCCAGCTAGCAAGAGCGGGGGAGAGAGCGGGGCGAGCGCCGCGGCCAAGAGCCGGCTGGCTGCGGTCAAGGCCGCCATGAGGGCCAGGCGGGCGGCTGTGGCCGAGAGTGCCGAGCCTGTCGCCGATGCCCCTGCGGACGAGGCAGCGCCTCCAGAGCCCCCGGCCTCCGCCGTGGTATTCCACGGGGGCTTCTTCAGGGTGGAGAGCCCAGCCAAACTGCCGGGTGAGTTTCTGCTCTCTCTTCACGTTCTTTCAGTAACTTTTAAGGCTTCCACGACTCAGTCTTCCATGGTGTTTCTGTGCTTGTAGGTCTTTTAAGGAGATCGGCTCGGCTGAGCGCGGCCGCCTCCCCTGCTCCCGCTTCCACATTCACCACTCCGGCGAGGCCTCGGCGATCTGGCGCGGTCAAACCTTCCCCTGCTTGCCAGCGGCTCCACACCCTCTCCTCCCCAGCGAGCACAGCCCCTTGTCGCACCCCTCATTCCCTATCCCAATCCACCCTCCCTCAGGATGACACACAAACCGATGCCCCTAGCGCCTTCCGTTCGCCCTCAGGTCATGTGACTCAGGAAGGTTCCCTTCAAAATGGCTGCCCTGCATTTCAGGTAGCCAGTGACAGTAAGCTGTCCAGTTTTTCTGATGACCATTTGGAGCCTGATCTGGCCGATGCCCCTTTGCAGTTGCCAGAGTCCCCCAGACTGGGCAGCCCTCCCCCCGCAGAATCGGAAACTGGCGTTGAGCCGACACAACTGGAAGAGGTTCAGAGTCTCATAGCAGAAGCAGAGACGGATGGTCAGGCTGGCTTAGCTGCAGAGGTGGAATGTTCTTTGGGTGACCTGTCAACCAAAAATTTAGAACAAAGTTCAAGCTTTCTTCACTCACCCTCTCGTAAAGTGAATTCCCCCCTGGCCAGTGCCCAAGGGCTTAGTTTTACCCTGTCCCCCGCCCCATATGAAAGTGCCCCAGTAGATGCTGGGCTCACTGCCCTCAGTGAGTTGTCTGTAAGTCCCCCCCAGCCTACCTCCTGTGCCGCCCCTGATTCCACACAGCGCCCCCCAAGCCCCACTGCAGACGTGGACATGAGTTCAACCCCGGACTCCTCCTACGTTGAGGTAAGTTGCCTGTCATTCAGTCATTTCTTCCCCCACTATACCAATCATGCTCCTGTCCACAGGAGGCTGACGGTCGGCTCATTGGGTGTAGGCAGCGGTACCCTTTCCATCCCCCTCCACCTCCCCCCCGCCTCTGTACCCTTTGGTTGCACACCTAACAGCGCCCCCTGCCTGTGGGCATGTCAGTACATCACAGGCCTGGACTTCGAACGCTACCTGCGGCCCCCGATAAGGAGCAGCCTCTCGCCTCGGCGGCCGGCATCCGCGGAAGCATCGCCGATGGCTGTCGACGTGAACGCTGACGGGCCCGGGCCCCAGCCGGGAGAGTGGCCTGTGGGGGGCGCTCTAAATCACATGGGTGAGGGTCATTCGTCCTGTCCCCACGCCAGGTTCTCACTCAGTTTCTGGCAGACTGTCATTCAGCTGTATATCTCTATTGGCACTGGAAAATGTACACTCAAAACTTGTTGGTAAGAGAAGGAAAGAAGGAAAGGTAACTGGTCCAGTTGAGAAATTGAATAGAGCCTGCTGGGAACTGGATCTGAGACCCCGGTCTGTGCAGTTGCAGCAGGGACAGGGCTATTACCACAGTCACTGCGGGACGTGTGGTGTGAGCTTGGTTTCTTGGCCTGTTTGGAGTTCAGTCCAATCAGCATCAGCCACACGCTAAGGCTTTGACCCCTTCGATCCATCAGGTCCATCCGCGGAGCTGAGCGCACTGGGCCCGCCGTTGGTGCAGCCGGCGGAGGTAGGTTTGGCCTGTCGCCATCACCGCATCTAGCTGGCAGTGTTGCTCCACGGGCTCCATCACACAGGCTCCTTGCGTCACCCCCACCTTCCCGCCACCTCTCCCTCCCCAGCTGCCTGGTTCCAGTCTGCTGCTTTTCACCCCAGAGCAGAAGGTGAAGGTCCGCCAGTCAGTGTGCGGGAGGGACCTCATGATGTTCACCCCTCCCTCCAGCAGCTGAACAGAAGCGTGTGGCCTTTCCTTTGGCTCGGTGAAGGAGACCTTCAATAAAATCTTCTGCTGTGATCTGCTGGTTCTTCCTTTCAGATACAATGTAGCTTCCCAGAATGCCCTGCTTTGCATTTCGAATAGTGAAATATATATATATTTTTGGTGTTTGCCTTGTTCCCCTGTATTTTGTACTTCACCTTCATAGACTCAAACATAGACCTTTTACCTTTTTTTTACAGATTAAACAAGTAGCTGAAATAAAGAAATGGTCCAACACTCAATTGACAGTGGATCGATCTTTTTGCCTCAGAAAACTGGTCAATGCTGCGAATTACAGTATGCTTTAATGCGATCATGTTCAATGATGATGTCAGATCTTGCATATATGATTAATTGTATTTTTCCTCTTTTTCTAATTTAAGTAAATGTATCAATTAGTGTCTTTGTAAGCGTCGATCATCTCACTGGCTGCCCTACACGAATGACTTTTGGAGTTTTGCTTCGTCTGCATCGGTCATCCGAGAAGCGGTTAGACACACTGTAGACGGCCTTGCTGTTCATGCGCTGATTGTGTGACTCTGGTTATGTTATCCTTCAGTGTTTTTCTTTGCTGTAGTGCTGATTTCCAGCTCCACACAAGAGAAAAGGCCCGGAATGAGCATGGGACCGCTTTTCAATGCGAACACCTTATCTGACTATAACACTGAAATGTACACTTTCCTGGAAGAATGGCAAAGGACCCACCACTCCAAAATGAGGCTCAGGGCAATGATTCTTAAAGGTTAATCAAAAACTCTCGTTTTTATTCACCGAAGACACAAATGAGATGACAATTTGTCCTCTTGGCTTACATAACTTAAATATATAACAAAGCAACGATAATAATGAGCATGTGAATTACCAGTGAAACGTACCATAGATCTGGCTTGTGACTAAGGGGATAAGCACTTATGATTGACCCCCCCCCCCACCTCCCAAGTTAAGGCGACGAGTCCTGTTCTTGCACAGTGCAGTGGGGGCTGCAATCTGACAACTGAGAGTAACAGGGTTAACTACAGTAAATACGTGGCATCAATTACAGCTTCCTTAGACATCTATGTTTTCCCAATTTACACACAAAATATTTTAAGGGGAACAAAAGTGCAATTTCAGAACAGTCACCATATACGCAGTACAGTGCAAAAGTTTCAGGCGGTCAAAAATGTTTAAAAGTTATCTACATGGGTAGTAAGTGTGAGAAGAATTTCTTCTGTTCTCCAGAAAGTTACCGATATCTAGTTGGATGGCTAGATGAACACGCTTCAGTTCCCAAACCTCTCCTCAGGGGCACCTCAGCCATTCCATGTGTTTGTTAAATTTCACCCTCACCTCAGATTATTAACCTTATTAGTTATCGATTAGCCAAACATGGTACAGATACCAGAAATACATGGTATATAAAATAAAGATGTATTGGACGGTCGCCGCAAGTACTGGGGTGACTTCAGGAGAGGTTTTGAAATGGCTGACACACTTTGACATACATGAATTCATTGTTTTACACCAACATAAAGATCATCTAAAAATCATTTCCCTTTACTGCCTAAGACTTTCACACAATCCTGTATTTTCCTCTTAAACAGACCCTGTGGCGTCTACTGTTGTTCGGAGGAGGTAGAGCAGAAACGGGTCAAACACGTAGCCCTACAGAAGTGAGCGTGTCAAACACCACACACACGGCAGACTACAAATGTCTCGAGTCGTAAGACAGAAAAAGTCAGAAAAAAGGGACACTTGACACGTCACCGACGAAATTTCTGGGCCATCTCTCAGAGAGGCGCCAGACGGAGCACGTCCAGAACACACCAGAATCCGTCACCTGCGCTCTCCCAATTTCGGGACAAAACAAGCTACCTGCTCGCAGCGTTCGAGCCAAACCGCCTAAATGACGGTGGCTTACGGGACAAGGTGTACGAGCTCATCCGACCAGAACCAGGCTGTTTGGAATCAGACTGTCAGTCGAAAACAGGTGCTGAATTCAAAAGGCCATCTTCCCTCCCCTTACAGGATTAAGGGGGCCTGGAGCTTATCCCAGGCTGCACAGGGTAGAATAAGTAAACTTTCTAATTGTTCCACCTTCTACCAGGTCTGGACTACTGTAATACTGAATTTACACTTCAAGGCAAAAGAGTGACTCTATAGATCAGTGAGACACAGTCTCTGCGAGAAACAAAAATGAATACAACGCTTTTAAATAAGACATGAAACATCCTTCCACTCTTCAAAATGACTAGTAGCCCTTTGTCATTAATAAGTATATACAAACAGACTCAAGATATACAGCAAGTGCAACAAATGGACTGACTCCAAAAAGACACATTGAAGGAAATATTTTCTCATATAGTGCAACATGCCAAACATTTAATTGCATTATTTTAACTCGGTTGGTTCGTATGTGTACTTGACCCCCGCTTCCGTTTGTCGCTGAGCGGATGTGTGTCTGCTTTTGTGCTCCTTCAATGTCCAGCATGACAGAGCGGAATATCAGGCCTTATTTTTTGCAAAGCCAGCTCACGGGCAGGTTTCTGGTGTCGCGATCCAGGCCAAAATCCTGCTGATGCAGGTGTATAGCAGAGCTAAGCTCAGACGCACCCTGCAAGCTTTTACATAAACCATACCACGTCCTATTTTTTTATTTTTTTTTTTTGCATAGAAAAACGGTGACGACTGTGGATATCTCCAACCTGCCCCAGGACTTGAGGCATCCCCATTTCAGGCGAGGGGGGGGCACATCATTTGCTGGGGGGCTTTCCGTGTACCCTGAAGCGGTACACGCACGTGTACTCGGGGTGACCCCAGTTAGTGAGAATGCGCAACTCAACCATGCGGTACACCTTCTCCACGGGTTTCTAAAAAAGACACAGAGAATACAGATTAAAATCAGCTTCCTCACGCACCCCTCCCAGAAACGGGGGCCGACACACAGACACTCGGCACATTTTGCATTCGGGGTCCCTGTGACCGCCAGCTGTTACGAGCCACTGACCGGCAGTTTGAACGTCTGGATGGGTTCTCCGTCCTGGTCATACGTGAACTTTCCCAGGAGAGCGCCCTCCTCAGTCTCACTTGTCATTCCCTGTTCGGGGGGGGGGGGGGGGAAGACACCACAAATGCAGAAGCAGCATTTTCAAGGCACCACAAGTGGGGGGGGGGGCGCTCATTCCAGTTACTCACGTAGACAGAGAAATCACGGGGGGCGCTGTCAATGTGGCCGGTTGGGGACAGGACTTTGGGCAGGTGCTCCAGGGTGACATGGGTAATGTGGACGGGGTAAGACAGGGCGATGACCAGGAAGCCTTCACTCCCCTGGAAGGCCCAGCACTTTCCTGGATAGAGGTCCGGCTGCAGGAGAACGAGAGAGATGTGGGGGGGGCAGATTAATCATCTACTCCAAGGTGAGAAAGGGAAACATGACAAAGCTCTGTATTCAACAATCGTGGACGATATGTGCACAAAAACACTGGCTTTGTATCCAAGGCGATGCTGGAATCACCAGGAGAATCTGACCCACGGTCAGTCAGAGACAGACAGGCAAACGGACAGAGACGGACGGACAGAGACGGGGGTGTTTGACGGTCAGGGCTTCAGCCGGACCTGGATGACGGTGCGCGGACTTTCCGAGTGGTACCACAGCGGCACGCCGAAGAGGCTGACGCAGGCCGTCCTGGTGTGGTAGGTTGCCGAGCAGCGGGTGTTCAGCACGCTGGCTCCTGTGGAATAAGACAAGCGCTGGGACCGGCATCCGCCATATGGCCGGGAGGGGCCAAGCTCTTAAAAGCCCAAACCTCCACTTAGTGCCAGGGATTCTAGCACCTTAAACGGCGGAACGAAAAGCTATTCAACTCTAACAACTCACTGTGATCATAATAATGTAGAAAAAATTAATATCCCAAAAAAATAAGAGGACCGCAACAATACGATTATTTCTGCTATTAAGGTTACGTAAAGCATAAAATAATATACGCATAAAGATGTACAATTAAGCAAGTGTTTATCTTGGTCAGATAGCATCTCATTAAAGGCTTTGCTTAAACTAGACAAATTACTCAATACAAATCCATTCACTTAACAGTTAATCCTCCCCTTAACCATGAGATTAAACACAACAGAGCTTTAAATTGTGTTTCAGATCTTCACATATTTACACCTGGCTTACAGCTATCTGTATCCAAGACACAGAACTTGGAATGGCCAGACTCAGGAAGACCCACAATGCACCGGGCCAGGGTGGGGGGGGGGGGCACCTGAGGACTCCAGGGCGTAGTCGGCCATGCCGATGCTGTCTGCTCTGTACAGGCTCAGGGCTCTGTGCACGATCTGCTGCACGTCCTGCCCGGGGTACAGAGGTGTATCAAAGGCGAGTTTAACCTGCCCTGCGCCCCCACCTACCCCATCAGAGAGTGAACCACCCCCACCCCCCCGTCAGCATACCTGCACTGTGACAGCACCCACGCCCTCCCCCTGCAGCGTCTCCCCCACGCTCCTCCAGGCGTCCTGCTTCTCCTGCTCCCGGTCTTCCGCCAGCCTTTGCAGCAGCTTCCTCTCCAGGCTCTCCAGCGCCCCCTGCAGCTCAGGCCGGAGCACGACGGCTGCGCTGCCATCAGACAGGTGCTTCAGTAGCCACTGGGTGAGCTCATCCTTCAGCTGGGAAAGAACAGGAACGCATCACCGCAGATGCCACAAATCTTCAGATGGTGGTCAATATATTGACAGTCATGTGATTTCTGTGTAATAACCTTAGTACCTTGGCACTGACTGCTTGTTGGGACTCCACTTTCCGTTTCAGCAAGTCGGTTGTCTCATACAGGGAGTTGACGTCGGCCCTCAAGTCGCTAATGTGTTTGTCTATTTCGGCGGTTTCCTGGCCCAGCCGACTGTGATGCTCATTTTCCACACTAGGGGGCGACAGGCACCCGGTCCTTGAAGCACCGCTTTCAGAGAATTATAGCAGGAACCGCCTCATGACTAAGGCGACAACATAACCACTGCAGAGGCAAACCCACCTCTTCAGCGATGACTTCAGGCCACTCAGCTCAGTTGTCAGCACCTTGAAGAGACACACCCATCACACTTCTGGCCTCGACTGCACAATCCCCACGGCAACGCCCGCAATCCCAGTGGCCACACCCACTTACCTCTAACTGCTGATGCAGCGTTTGTCTGTCCTGTCTTAACAATGAAATCTCCCTCTAGAAGAGACAGAGAAAGGCGGGGCGGGCAGGGCAGGGTGGGGGTCTAATTATAATCACACACTGAGAAACATAGTGTCACCTGTGTGCCCCTCCCCCCCCTTTGAACCCCCCCACTCTGTATAATAGGCCCTGGCAGCTCCCCATGCATCACTCAGGCACAGCTTCCTCCTCTCTCACCCGCACATTCTCCCTCTGCTCCTCATCGTCCTGCCGCCTCTTCTCCTCCGCCTGCCTCGTCTGCTCCTTCTGCAGCAGCCAGCGTGTCTCTTGCTCCGCCAGCTGGGCGTGGATTTCGTTCCGGAGTGCCGGCAGGTCAGGGGCCGCAGCTCCTTCCTGGGAGCGACGGGGAGACAAATGGGCGAAAGAGGAAAGAAAGAATGGAAAGAGGAGGAGAGGTTGAGAGGAGAAAGAGGAGCGTGGAGGGAAAGGAGAGCAAGCAGCACCTCCACACCCATCCTTTGGGCAGGTTTATATAAAGCGCTGGCAACACAGCAGACTAGCAAACACAGCAAAGTTAATTCCACTAATCCACCCGTCAGTCTAAATTAAGCAGAGAGTTTAACGTCTACACGACTTCTGACAGCTTTTATTTTATGATGTGGTTGAGGCTGATACCAGAAAAGACACAGAAGAGGTGTTAGATTAAGGGGAAGAGAAAAAACAGAAGGTGTCAGATTAACGGGAAGAAGAGAGCATGTATGCTGACAGAAGGACAGGGGGCTCGGCCAATGGCGCGGGACACCGCTCGGAAGGACGGGGGGGGCTCGGCCAATGGCGCGGGACACCGCTCGGAAGCACTGACCTGAAGGATGGTGGAGCTGGGCTTGTGGTGGGTGGGACCAGCCCTTCTTCCACCACTGGAGGCGAGGAAGCCAGGGAGATAGGGGTACCAGTACCACACGCCTGCATGCAGACAGGCCAGAGTTTTAGACTAGTATGGACCACACACACGGCAAATCATCAGCCCTGGTTTAGCACACCAACTGAGCACGCTGCCCAGTGACTCGACACAATATCCTGAGTGACTTAGCACAGTAATAACATAGACACTGTGCAGAATTCTTATTCAGGGAGACGTGGATATAGAGGTGGATCAGCATGGACAACCAGGAAACTGGCATAATTTTAGTCTGATGGTGTCAAGATGACTTATTCCTGTAATCTGATAGTGTAAGAGTCCCCCGTACTGAGGAACGGTGAGGGTACAAACACTGTTTCAGGACATGTTTTGGACGGCATTTCGATCTTCGTACTTAAGAGAGAGAGGCTTAAATTTGTGTGCTTTTTTTTTAATAAGCAAAGGCACAATGTTCTGCCATTGTGGCAACCTCCACAGGTTAAGATGCCACATTGATTTACCCAGCATGCAGTTCTGCATTTGGCTGAGAAACTCACCAAATGCCAGGAAGAGGAAGAGAAAGAAAAGCAAGATCGCCTTTGTCACGGCTGCAGTCCGTCTGCAAGGAAATATCAGTCAGTTCCCTAAACTGGACAGTGTTGCAGAATGAAACACAGATGCGTCCACCGGCATCGAGGCGATGCCAGAGATAGGGAGACGGGCAGGTAGATGGATAAACAGAGAGATAAACTTCACTAATCTTGCAGTGACACACCGACAGTGTAACGCATACCGGGGCACACTGACACGCACACACGAGAGAGGCACTGACACGCACACACGAGAGAGGCACGCCCCACTACCTGCTGAGCAGGAACACGTCCAACAGCGAGCAGCCGGAGGTGAGGCCGTACCAGGCCGTCCCCAGCCACCAGAACAGCATGGCGGCCGCTCGAGCTGTTAAGGACAGAGAGATTAATAACGGCAGGCGGCACCACGCTGGCCCGACCCGGCAGCCCTGCAGGACGGCATTCTGTACCGGAGAAACAAACCGCGAACAGCAGGCTTTAACAGGAACGGCTAACCACTGCCGGGTGCGTATGAGCTCACACCTCCAACCGCAGCCATCTTTAAAAGCTTACAGCACTAAGACACTTTCCATGTGGCCACACCCGGGACTCCACAGAGTTTGGACTTGTTCGGATACGTCGCTGTAGCGAGTCTGACCCAGAGGCAGGTTTCAGCGAGAACTGCTGCTGCTATGAGGACTGGGTTTACCTTTCGGGTTTTGGGTGCATGTAGAGCAAAAGCCTCCTGTATGACTAACCCTAGCTGTCCAGCTCCCGCATTCAGCTCTATTGACAGGCCTCCGTCCCACAAGGGGGCGCCACTGATCGACGCAAAAGGCGTATTACCCGGAGAGTGCATTGCGTCGCTGAATGTGAACTCTGGTCTGGCAGAGGGCTGGGCTGAACCTGGGGGCACAGAGGAGGCAGAAAATCAAGCAAAACCAGATGCAGGGAAATTGGCATGAAGAAGATGAGAAGAATGCAAACATGCAGCACCCAGACGACAGGAAAGCAGAGATGCGGATACTCACTGAACCGCTGGCCATAAACTCCCTCCTCCGAGGAGGAGTATCCAGACGAGTGCTCTTGGACCTCAGAGAGACTGCTCGCCCCGGGGAGCGCAAAGGAGGCCGGAAGGGGGGCGTCCACGCCGGAGCTCCTTACAGAGGAGGAGGAGCTATTTTTCAGGGGTCCTGAAGACCATGCGTAGAATTTAGAGGGACACAAAACGACACGTGATGCTTTATTTGCCGTCTCTACAAGTATGAGTACGGCCACACGTGGATTCTTTCATTTTCGCAAATCACGATTTCACCTTGCGATTCTATGCCGCATGCGCAATAATCACCTGGGCTTTAGACAGTTTACATACGGCCACAATGTGGTAAGTAGATAAAAAAATATTAATGAGATGTGCATTATGATGCTCAAAAATGACCATCCTCTATAAATACAGTGTGTCCTTATGCCAAGTATATATGCCAAGCACAGCATGCTTGGTACACCGTGAAAGGGATGAGCACGGACGCAGTGGTGAAGAAAGGGACAGCCGAACCACCAGAACATATTTTAAGAGAGGAGATACTGTGGATAAACAAGGTAAAAAATACGTCGGATGTGTGGTGGTGCTTTTTGGAGTTTCCATATACCTCTCATTAATATTTTAGGCGCGATACTAATCTGCTCATCAAATCGTGGCTGTATGTAAACATCCACGTAGTACCGAAACGCCAGCGTCTGAACAGATCTTTACACCCGTCATAGAAAGCCTGGTGCTCACTGCAGATGCACCATATAACCGCGGTGTGATTTTGTGCAGCCCTAATCCCATCATGCACTGCTTTATATGGAAATACACACATATACAGCTGAGAGTAAAGCTTGGGTCTGGGAATCGGCTCAGGCCATTTATCTGACACCCATGAAGGTATGGGTTAGGTACAGGCTTATGTCCCACTGTTCAACAGCATTTGGCGGCTGATTGGCGGATGGAGAAGTGGGTCACTGGCGTTCCCAGATCCACCCTCGGGTACGACTCACCCCAGTACCCTGTTGCCTCCTCGCTGAACTGGCCCACGGACTCAGCGGAGGTGACCGTGGACGCATAGCGTGACGATGGCGCCTTGCGACCCCCCGGCTTCTTCTTGAAAACCCTGCCAGAGGGGTGGGGGGTGTGAGGCGAACACAGGGAGAGGAGGAGGGCAGCTTAGATGGGGATTGGGGGGTGCTGCATGCATGCTTCACAGATCTCTCCATGCTGCTCTGCGGCATGCAAACAAACAGCTTCCCGCAATATATATATATATCCACAGGGGGGCACTCCATACCTGATAGGACTCTCCCTGTAGGAGACCTGGCCTGTGGAGCCGGTGGAGCTGGTACTGGCGCCGTCGTCGTCAGCCTGGTAGTAGCCGGTAGTCACGAGTCTCGAGCTGCGCCGTGACATTGCTGGGGGGGGGAGGGGGGTCATTAACTGGGAGGGCAGCAACAGAGGACACACAGCACCAGAGAGGCGTGGTTAGCGTCACTCCTACCGCTCCCACTCAGCCACTAGTGGGCGCTCTCAGCACGCCTCTCCGGGCACCCATGCGATCTCCGAAGCCTCTGGGCCTCGGTGTTTGTTTGCGGCTCCCTATGTGTCGGCGATGAACTCTGGACCCAACCACGCAGCACCGGGCTACGTGGCACGAGAAACCCGGCTAAAGCATCTGATCCATCAGCGACAGCCCGTGAGAATCAGGAAGCGGCCTGTGCCCCAACATCTACTTAACCAAGCTGGTAGCAGATCCAAAGCCATTTATGAGATATAAAAATATGACTGCAGTGTGCGGAATGCTCATGGCGTGAAGCACTGCTGCTCCTTGCTCTGCACGCATCCCCCTAAGCAGGACCCCGGATCAGCCACAGGAAGCTATGCTGGGCAAATCCGCGGCTAAGCTAACGGGAATGTTTTCTCTGATGGACACAGCTGGAGGGGGAGGGGGCGCTAAGGCCCAGAGAAGATGGACACCCCCGTACCCCTTGACATAAAAAACGAGATGCTCAGGCTTGCTGACATATGGGTCATTGCGTTGTAATTCAACGGATTTCCAATATAGTTCGCCATCACCATTCTTGGTTTTGATGATGAGTTACACATACTTTCCAGACCTCAGAGTTATTATTTTTTTAACAGCCAATGATTTCCCCCTATACACCCCGGGGTTTTCTTATGAGTATTATGTTATTACTATGGCTTCACAGCTCAGCTACAGCCATTTGGTAGCGAGGATTTGCCGGATTATTTAGCCTTTTTAAATTTCTAACCCAACCTTACATGGCCCGCCGACCCCTCCTCCACACACGACGCACCCACCCCCCCTTGCTTAACCACAAACAGGCGCACACTTGTGACCCCCGCCCTGCCTGCTGTGACCCAGCCATCGGACTGTAATTCAGAGAGATGTCGTGAGCCTGGGGGGGGGGACAATGCCGCATGCCCACATAGCGTGACTTGGTTGCAAGTTCCTCATACTCGATTAGATGGGGAAACCACAATACAGCGAGACGGAAAGAGAAGGAGAACTGAAAGCACTGGCAGAGGGAGAGAAAGAGGGCATTATTAAGAGAAAGTAGGGTTAGGGTGGGGTGGCCAAGCACACAGGGCTACAGATAGCGTTCCCTCATTCCGTGCCTCACGTTAACAAGTGAACGACAAAAACTCAGCTAAACGAGATGACGCTCACGTATTATTATTATTATGGTTGCTTAGCAACACTATCAATTATTATTATTATGGTCGCTTAGCAACACGACCAAATGTGCCCTGCGCAGCTGATACTTTTAAGTCATCTGTAAGGTTTCAGAATGTATAGGTTTCTAAAAAAATAAAAATAAATAAAAAGGGGGGGGGCTTCCCCAATTGAGATCCAGATCTGCGACGCTGCCCCCACTCCCGACCCGGATCAGTGTTTAACACGCTGGAAAGCCACGCGTGGGGATCGACATCGATCCGGGGCCCAGCGAGCGGCGAAGGGCGGCCGACGGGGCCTGAGACAGAAGGCGCATGCGCATGCGCAGACGCACGTGGCCTGGCGCCAGCTTGATGCCAGCCCGGGGCTCGAGCCGCAGGAACGCGCCCGCGTCAGTCTATAGATACCCTGCCAGCGGGGTAACGTTACAGCCGGTAAAGAGGGCAGAGCCGGCCCCTGTCAGAAACAAAGTTTCACTACACGCAAAGTTTCACTAAATTGCTTACACAGGTAGGACACTGAAATAAACAAACAATGCGGACACAAAGAACCGTGCGAGGATGGGCACTCTGCTAAACGCCCTGCGAAACAGCCCGAGCCCGAATGTGCAGCAAAGACTCGCAGGCAACGTAACAGTTAAAAATCCGTAAAGATCAGTTCGCTGTCAGGACCGTCAGAAAACACCAACATGAACAGCAGATCAGTAAAGGGTTTTATGGCCAATTGGATAAAATGACATTTTGATATACTTACTGCACACACGCGCATAAAGCTGTGTCCAAAACCACGTGCAACGCCTGCCCTACATGCAAAATTCAATATTTCTAAAAACGTAGCGGTGTTTCTATATTTACCAACACAGCTAGTTGGCTATCAAAAGTACTGCCAACACGAAGCATCGCAACAAAAAGGCAGCTACCTTTACTTCGCATCAGAGCAGCGCGCATACAATACGGTCGCGCCATGGCGCGTTATTACTTAGTCATGTTTAAAAACTAGATCCTACGGTGAATATCTTATTTAACGGGGAGCTGGCCGAGCGTCTTATCTTACCCAGTTAGCCACGGGAGCAGCCTTCGGTGCGTCTAAGATGCGCTGCGAGATGTCAGCGTTATGCTCTCCGGATAACACGGATAGCTGCTCTCTTCAATAACCCACCGTCACGCTGGAACTGAGCCGTTCAACCTCAATTTCTACTGATCAAACAAGCCAGTTTGAAGTAAACCCGGATGTCTGATGGGGCAACAGCGCACAGTGACAGCGACAGGAAGACAGTTACACCAGAATACGAAACAGCCCCTTTATTCTATTTTTGTCGGAATGTAGACAGCCTCTTGGGCGCCCTCTTGTGGTGGGGATCTCCTATCGCCCTTCTGTCCACCTCCGGTTTCCTGTCTCCTGCCCTCTCGCTCCACAATTAGTCAGTTATTTTGAGTTTGATAAGGGCATTATTATTTATTTATATTCTGTAGCATTCCATATTTGTATAAAATTGTATTATTATTTTGTATTTATGAATTATTTATTATTATTTTATTTTAACTATTGGTGAAAAGGATACGCATAGTATTTGGTCTATATCGCGTTTGTTCTTCTGAAACATCTCCATTTACTTAACATGAAGTAAACTTAGGCCTATTAAAAGAATATGAACTATTTAGAATCCACGTTCCATGACCATTTGACACCCAGTTAATCGCAGCGTATTCAATCACACATTAACACACTAGAATTAGAATATAATATCTCGTTGTTATTGCACATCTGATGTTCTGTACAAAGTCTAATAACAATTATTTTTATTTATATTTTCGTTTTTCCGAGCACTTATTCTGGTCACGGTCAGAGGTGGAAATCTCAGATCTAGAAAGTAAAAATCCAGAACGCAATTTAGTTTCAACCAACCAGTTCAGCGTAATCAGTCACAGTCACAGAACGCTCAACTTCAAGATTCAAGATTCTTTATTTGTCACATGCATAGTTATACAGGTACAACATGCAGTGACATGTATCCTGAACTGCTCATACTTACAATGTAACTAGAAAATAAATTGTAAAAATATACTCTAAATAAATTATGCAAAACAGAAAAAAAGAAAACCTATGAATTTACAGAGAGAGTAAATGCAATTTTACTGGGTGAAAAGAAATACTGTGCAAATAAATCCTTATAGCCAGTTTAAAGTGCAGTGCGCAGTGTCAGCACAGCAGTGTGAGGTTGAACTGATAACCATAACACTATGACTGGGAGAGTGGCATGTCATGATTGAGGAGTCGAATCGCCTGTGGATAGAAATTCCTCCTGAGCCTCTCCGTCTTGGCCATAATGACACGGAACCTTCTGCCTGAATACAGGAGTCTGAACAGTCCGTTTTTAGGGTGAGACAAGTCCTTGATAGTCCTAGCTGCCCTAGTCTTACATCTCCTGATGTAAATGTCCTGCATGGAGGGGAGAGTTAACCTGCAGCAGCGTTCAGCTGCCCAGATCACTTTCTGGAGGGCTTTCAGGTCCTGCACACAGCTGTTCCCAAACCAGGTTGAGATGTTCTGTGTGAGGACGCACACCACAGCATCCGAGTAGAAAGCCTTAAGGACAGCAGGGGAAACCCCAAACTTCCTCAATTGCCTCAGGTGGTACAGGTGCCGATTCCCCCTTTTTATCAGAGCACAGATATGCTCAGTCCATGTCAGGTCCTCCGAGATGTGGATGCCCAGATATTTAAAACTGCTCACCCTCTCCACCGTAGTTCCATTGATGGTGAGGGGTCTGTGGACATGTTGTCTCCTTCTGAAGTCCACCACCAGCTCCTTAGTCTTGCTGACGTTCAGCTGGAGGCAGTTTTCCTGACACCATAGTGCCAGGTTCTCCACTTTGTCTGTATAGGCCGACTTATCATTGATGGTGGTGAGGCCCAGCAAACTTAACGATGGTGTTGAAGTCATGTGTGGCCACACAATCAGAAGTGTAGAGGGAGTAGAACAGTGGAGAAACAACAGACCCTCGTGGAATACCAGTGTTATGCTGCTGGAGATACACCTGCCCATCCTCACTGTCTGAGATCCTTTCATGACGAAGTCCAACACCCAGGCACACAAGCGTGTGTTGAGTGCTTGATCCCTCAGCTTTGTGAACAGTCTATGAGGCACTATTGTGTTGAATGCTGAGCTGTAGTCAATGAACAGCAATCTCACATAGTTACCCTGCTTCTTATCCATGTGGCTGAGAGTGGTGTGCAGGACGTGGGAGATGGCGTCCTCTGCGGATCTGTTGGTTGAAACAAAATCACGGTTGGGATTTTTACTTTCTGGCTGTGAAATTTCCACCTCTGGGTCAGGGTAGCAGGGTGGTCTGGACCCTATCCCAGGTGGTTATAAGAAAAGTTTTATTATCCTGCTTAGGTCTCGGTCTGTAAATTTCGACAGAAAACCCATTACTTCAGTTTACCCGCAACCTAACACACCGTAACTATGGCTGTTGGTGCTGCTGTACAATGCCATTTTTATCTACTGACCTGTGTCCATTTATGTGTCAACACAGGTGATCTTGGACCCCCAAAGGTTTTTTTTCTCCATACTTGGGAGCTTTTGCTTCCTCTCCTCTGTTGTCTTCTGACATTCTTTATATCATTTCTTTCCTTCCTTTTTCCCGTTCTCTGTTACTCTCTCTAATGATGTTGTAATGTATCATAACACCTCCATGTAGAGCACTTTGGGACCACTCTGTTGTGAAAGGCGCAATAAATAAAAATAAATTGAATTGAACTAAATTGAATTGTCTTAGGGTCGCCTACAGCCTATTCCAGTCAGCAGAGGGAGCAAGATACACACTGAAAGAGATGCCAGTCCCTCATAGGGCACGACACACACATACACACTCATACGCCATGGGAAATTTACAGACATCAGGATTGGTGCCCATGGCCAGAAGGTCACTGGGTCGAATCCCAAGGCTGGCAAACTAATGTTGCTGATGGGCCCCTGAGCAAGGCCTTTAACCCCCAGCTCCAGGGGGCGCTGCACATTGGCTGACCCTGTGCTGCGACCCCCAGACTTGGCCTCACATATCCGGGGGTCTCATAGAGAAAGATGGGGTAGGTGAAAAAGAAAATTCCTCACAGGAATCAGAAAAGTATCTCTATTCTATTCCATTGAAGGCTGCTGCTCCATAAGTATAGAGTTCACAGATTTCTTCTAGTCCAGTTTATTCCTGTGCTCTACGTGCAGTTTCAGTAAGTATGCTCTACTTATGCTTACACATCTTAGCTGCTTAATAAATAACGAATATCAAAGATACTCTTCGGAATTTCTCCGCCGGAATTACACGACTTCTGACGACAGTTTTCTGGGCATCGCATTGCATTTCTTTTGCAGTAGCGCGTGGTGGCGCTGTTGGACTTCGCTTGCGTTTGGATGTTCCCAGTTTCCCAGTAATTACTTCATTTTTGTTGTATCGTATGAATACCTTTTCTGTGTCCTGCGTTATTACGACTCTCTTATCTAGGTATGGATTCTATATAGGTTTTATAATTCTATATTTAAAAAAAACTATTTCAGAAAATATTAAGATAACTTTAATACTGAATGTAACTAACATAAAACATATGACGGAATGAAAAATGCTGTGTAATATCTATAAAGAAGTAGTAGAATTCGCTTTTAAAATGAAATACGGTAAAAGTTTACTACTGCAATAAATATAAATATGGTCGATGTGACTAGGGGATTTCAGAAATCTGGGTACTACATTATCATGCGAAGAAGTCGAATGACAAAATGTGAAATGAGAAGTAAAATTCGATACTATCTGGAAAAAAAACTGTTAGAAGGAAATGAAAATTATATTACATAATACTGGATTCATAATTACATGACCTCACGTGGAAAGGAAAAGTTTTGCTGCTGGGACAGCAATGCTTCATGATATCCATGTAAACCCTTAAGGATAAACATAGGATAACCATCTGGGAACACTCGGATATCAGCTCTTTTATTGCCTTTATTTCAGTAGGATGCAAATATAGTAGATTTACTTAAATCCGTACAATAATACGGGAAACGCGGGGGTATGTAATTTTATAACTTCAGCTAGAAATAACCACCGTTATCCGAAAGCGAAGAGCCGCGTACGTGGTTGTGCGAAAGCGCCTGTCCGACATGATGAACGGGAGCAAGAAACTTCAAAGACAAACTTTTCACAATGGCTTTTAACTCCAGACCAAATCGTGAAATCCCAAGGAAGTTGGAAACCTGAATTCTGGGAAAGCGATATTTTTTTCAATGACAAGAGCACAATACAGGCCATGCAGCGTTCATCTGGGGCACGAACGTAACCAGCTCATTAGCGCCCCCCGACTGCCGCACGAAAATGTGTCTGGCACGCGCTCGCTTCCACTCTTGGCATGTTCATTGGCTTTAGCTGACGTTTAATTGATAAGGGCTTATATATCTAGTAATTAATATTTTTATATAACTGGCTTGTAGGAGTTCTCCTGGAACCTGAATCTGGCCCAGATTTTACCTTTCTAACCAGGCAAGCCGGCTTGGTCTTATTTATCCCAATGAAAACATTGCCCAGGTTGAGAGACCATCATCTGTAATGTCCTCCACGGCTGACTGTGTTCTCCACCCCTGCCGGTTCTGGATTATCACCAACCCATAACAGACGTGTGGGCATGTCCCCAGTGCAGGGGATGAGGGACAGCAGCCATCCTCACGAATTCCAGGAGACTCCAGAAAGGATCATGCGAAGGTGTCTCAGAAGAGGCTACGAAGATAACACAGAAACGAGGAAGAAGAATCCGTCCATCGAAGAGTCAAAGGGCAGTTTTCACCACAAATATATCGTGCCTGCTTCAGAAAAGTAAGAAAAAATCATCAAATAAATAAAATAACAAGACAAAAAATAGACAGCGTCAATGTTTCCCGGACTGATGATCCACCTTTTCAGCAGTTGTGTAATAAAATCATTTAGCCACTAGTGTGTCGCGGGTAAGGTTACTCACTCAGGCAGGGGCAGTAAGTCCTGTCTCCTCATCCTGGGCCACGCTGAGGCCATGAGTGCTTTTAGGGGTCAAACATCAACACCTCTGAGCAAAAACTGACACGCGCGCGATAGAATATCACCCACTGGCTAATTTCGCCTTGGTTTATGATTCAGCATCTTGGCTCTGTGTGTGTATGTATGTGTGTGTTGGGGGGGGCAAGGCTGCTGTTTTTAAAACTCACCAGGCCATGATATCGGTTAATGGTGAACTGAGACCTTCCAATACCAATTCTTGGTTTATATTTCAACCATTGTGCGAAAAAAAACAAGACAATTTCCCTCCAAAAATCTAGTTAAAAATGACAAAAAAGGCCATTGATGAGTGCTGTCCGATGAACTTCCGCATAAGGGCCCGATCTACCATTTCAGGTCCCTAGGAAAAACTATACTTCGGAGGCCCCCTTACCAAGAAAACTGATTATTATTTCACGTCCTCCACAATGCAGGTAATTCGGGGGCCCTTGGCTATTGTCTGTCCTGCCTATAGTTAGATCTGGCCATGAATATATTTATTTTTTCATGACTTTGTCGGGGCCCCCTTGTACCAGTCGGGCCCTTGGCAGCTGCCTATGCCTGTATTCGGCCCTGATTCTTATAGGGCGTTTCCCTCATTCACTGAAGTTTAAGTTTACTTTAACTTCAGTTTAACTTCAGTTCAAGCTGGGCTACTGGGCTGCTGCAGAGATCTTTCATCATCCAGGAATGAATCATTTATGTACATCGTTAGCATCTGACAGGAGAGTAATGAGCTGGAAAAGTTCGGTTGCTATTAGAAGAGAAGAAAATGAGTCCCCTTTAGCTCACCTCATCAGTAAAATAGAGAGTCTTTCAAAAACTCATCCTTATCTCAGCAGATTCTTATCTTCAGGATAGTCATTGCTTTCCAAAGCTCACAGCGCTTCTGATCTGCAGGCCAAACACTCACCTGTCTGCCTCAGTAGCTAATCCTGAGGGATGCCTTCAGACAGTTGCTGTTTCCTCCCACATGTGCCCAGACCTTGTACGTCTGAAGCAGTGGGGTGGGAGATGGCCTGGAATGTTCCGGAAGCGAGGGAGAGACCACTGTTTCGTTACTAGCCAGCAAAAGGTCTCCTTCAATCACCTCATGCAGGATTCCCGAAGATCTCTGTATCAAATGGCAGGACTGAAAGGCTGACCTTCTTGTGCTGTTCTTGAAGGGGAACCTTTTTGCTATGTGAGCTATTTTTGCCACCCTAGGGAAGAGCTGAGGGCTTGCCGGCGGGAAAACACGCTCGGCGAGGAGGCTGGCGACAGCACGTCGGCCTAAGGCCCGTGAGATGGAGGAAGCGAGGAAGAGTGACACAGAGAGGCGTCTGCGTGCATTGGGCGGAGCGGGGAGGATGTAGACACAACAGGGGTGGCTGGTGGCAGCATTGTGAAGGCACAGACGGCGAGGAAAAGGCCAATACTGGTGCCGTGACTAAAACGCACCCAAGACATTGTACATTTTTAATTGTAGCAGAGACTTTTGCGATGTACGATTGGAGAAGCAGTGACAGACTGTCCCAGGAGCCATTATTGGTTAAGGGCCTTGATTTGGGGCCAAATGATAAAATATTCTGTCCTGGTGATTTGAATCAGTGACTGTCCGGTCATAGACACACCGTCCCACAAGGCAAGGGCCATGAACCCATCACAGCACTGGCTCGAAGCTTGATGCTTCACACCCAGACCCCATCCTCAAATCCCATGACCATACAGACATTAAAACAACCTCCATTCGAACCCTTTACAGAACTGTCCAGCTGCCGCAGTTTGGCTGTATCCCAGCCTCCCGCCCAGCAGTGCTATCTGGGAATGGGTGTGTCCCCTTCTTACTTGGAGCTACACAAAATAGACTATTGTTAGTCTCTAAAGACAGAGAGAGAGGGGGTGGGGGGGGGGAAATCTCTGTGGAACAATGCAACCCCCCCTCCCCTGCACCAATACGTACACAGACACATACAAACACGCAGAACAATGACATTTTTTAGTGCGGGGACGCTAGGGGACAGTGGAAAAGGCTGGTAATGGACAGAGGGAGAACGACGGAGGTTGTGAGATTGAGGAGGGGGGCGTCGGAGGTGCGGGGGCTGCAGCTGTTAGATCTTACGCAGGGCTTTGAGAAGCTGCCCCTCCCGTTTCCGCCAATCTGTCCTGATGAGGATCATACACCCGAACGGGCATCATCCTCACTGCTTCTGCCTCACATCCACATCGTCCGTCAAGCTCTGCTCTCCTCCCGACGTCACACCCGCGTGAGATGGGGGGGGGGGGAGGATCTCTGGGGAGGGAGGTGTTTGATGTGGTCATTGAGACGGCTGAGATTTGGCAGGGGAGTCCTGTTACGGAGTCTCCTTTCATCACGCTGTGTAAACAGCAATCACGGGCCAGGAGCTCCGCACTGCTGCTTGCTGGCTTTCAACTTCAAAACTGAGGGGGTTTCTCGAGATTCGGCAGCAATATTTACCAACTCGACACAATCAAAGTCATTCCTAATTCCATTAGATGAATCGGAGGTGTCCTACTTCTTCTCCTGAGCCACACAAAGATATCTGTGTTCCTTTTCATCCACCGCTGTCACTGACAGGAATGATCTTCCGTGTAGATGGATGTACATTCATATCGTGCCAGTGACACATTTACCACTCAAGAGAGACATACATGTTACATTTATTACCGTAATGGCTGGAGAATCTTACACTTTCAAAAAAAAGGGTAAAAATTTGTACCTTTTCTTGTCACTGATGCTGTACCCTTGTATATGTGGCTTTTAAGGTACAGAAATGGCCTCTGGGGTACAAATACCATTTATGTACCATCAAATGTACCTTAAAAGGTTAAATTACCTATAGCTAAGGGTACAATCAGCAGACCGTTGAGGGTACACCCTCAGTGACAATCAAAGGTACAAATTTTTAGCCTTTTTTCTGTGAGTGTATATATATTGCGGTAACGGGTCTTCTCTTGTGAGGTGTTATTGATTCATATTGCAAATTTGCTCCTCAAATGTCACATTTCTTACATGAGAACAGTGGCGTTCTTGTGAAGTTAAATCAGGCGATAGGATTCAGAAAAGACCAGCCAGTAGAAGAGGTGTTTCCTTCCACGTGGTCTCTGTTTGTTTGGGGGTGACAAGCCACACCAAGAATCCGCACATCACAAGTCTGATGTAGAGCTCAACGATGGGTTTGCGTGATCTTCTCCACCGAAAACGTTTTAATGGCAGATAACGGCTCAGCCGGCGGCACTGAGACCTCACAGCTTCAGGTTGGGTTTTATTCCAAGATGTTTGCAAGTTCTCTCTCTCTCTCTGTTTGTGTGTCTTCACTCAGGGTACTTGGGGTTTTTTCTGGCAGCCAAAAACGTGGCAGGTGAACGGGTGTCTCCAGGCTGTCTGTGGTCTTTGAATGTGTGCTGTGGACTGCTATCCCATCCGGAGTATCCTCTGCCTAGTCCTCTGTGGTGCTTGCGATAGATGCAAACGCTCATGGCTTAAACTTCACCCGTAATTTCATACGAAACTACACCGCCACTACACCGCTACAAAGGACAAAACATTTTCTTAGTGTTTGGGGCAATCGATCGCGCTGTCTGAAAATCCGGGACAAATCACATTTTATTTATACGGCCCGCGACATGTTAAGATTAATAATTAACTCTGGCCAACAGATCGATCTTTCATTTTACACGGAATACAAAACAATGTAACGTTATTCCACTTTTTTAGTAGTATGTCGGTTATCCATCAAAAAATGGATAGTGCATTTAATGTAAATGAGGTACAAATATATTTCCGTCAGCTCAATTTCCCACTACATTCCACTTTCCGTGTCTCTTCCATTTCATTTCTATAAGTTACGCCGGTGCTTACGGTCGAACCAATCAGCAAAAATTATCTCTGTAGGCCCCACCCACTAGATTTCGGTGGAATGAAAAGAGCCTAGCCTGCAGTAGGCACTGAAAAAAGGTTCGGTAACTTCCTCCATGCACCTACAATCGGGCCGAGATCCTGTGGTGGGAGCGCAACATAAGTTCCTGTTCCCGAAAAAGGTTCCTTCTGTGGGAAAGCGCCCATTGGGACCTTTAGCTGTATCAGTGGCTACGGGAGATGGACAGTTTGATACCGGTGACGGATACGACAGTGTTTAACAAATGATGGCATGGCTGTATAGCAATGAGGTAATAATGAGTGGATTTTGGGGAAAGTACCGTTTTTGATTTTCTGATATGTGTCAGCTTTCATGCTTCAGGTATTTAAAATCTGATGGGTGAGTGCAGCTTACGATGGATCGTCCTTTAATGCCTCCATCTTAGGAGATGCTTTCATCCAAAGCAGCTTCAATCATTGTTAGTTGTTCTGTTTTAACCCACCAGAAAGCTGGATATTTAACTAGGGCAAATCAGGAAGGTACAACAGAAATTCCCTTTCTGCCATTTGCTGCTGCAAGCCCAGCTCCTTAGACATCAGGCCTTTGTTGTGATTCTCGCATCTTCAGATCTGGTGGAGAGACAAGCTTCCTTTTATCGAGCGATGCTCATACAGCCACTGTATCGATTGTAGAAGGAGGTCCAAGGATTGAGGCTCATATCCTGAAAAATGAACAGGGTATTACTACATGCTTATAAATAAAATGTTTCAGTAAATATTCCGCCAAATTGACGTTGACATAAATCACTCTGGATCACAAAACAGGAAACACACATAGATTAAAACTATAAATGATATGATTGCGTGTTGTTTGATCTGGATGACATCTCTGTTCGACCTGTAAGCAGCAATAATATACGAAAACACCGGAAAGTCACACGGCACGATCTTTCCATTAGAGACGGTGGAATGGCACTCTGGGTCGTCATGGTGACGGTAACCCTGAATTCCCCCAGCCTTCTGGAATGTTACATCAAACCTATTTTGGTCCCGTTTTTAACAATATCTTGAAATTTCCGTGGTATTTCCTGGTTGTTCCATTTCAAATCGGCATGATGATTGTTACACAAACAACAGTCCAGGCAGGAGTCGTCTGAGAGCCAGAGGAGGCTTGTTGACCTCTGTGGGCCAAATTGGCCTTGACTTTGTGTGTGTGTGAGTGTGTGTGTGTGAGTGAGCACTGGCGCGCCCATTGTGTTCAGGAACGTTATCATTGTATTGCAGTTTCCTTTACCAGCTGGGAGTGGGGGGTAAAAAAGAGGCAGGGGGGGCACTGGGGGTGTATGAGAATGGTGCAAACAGGCATAAAGCGAGAGAGAGACATGAATTGTGCAATACATTATCCTGGACAAACAGATATAATATGATAATGACTCAAACTTACAGCCTGGCATTGTGATCTAGAAAATCACAGACTGTCATCACTCATCATAGATATACACATTATAGACAAACTAAACACACACAGTGCTATATACTGTCACCACTTATTATAAATAAATAAATTACAGATTTAAAAACACATATCGATGCAATAATACACACACTCGCCATTCATCATAGTTATACAATAAATACACATGCATGCAGCATAACAGACTGCCACGCTTCATTATATATCTACATTAAAGACACCAAAACACTCAAATACAATAATAAATGCACTCGCCATTCATCATAAATATAGAAAGTAATTGATATACAAAACATATATATAAACAATATTATATATTGTTATCACTCATCATTAAAAGTCGAACCAGCCGGTTCGAAGAATATTACTTAGAATTGGATCTGAATCTCAGAAGTCGAACCGTGAACGCCGACCTAAGATAACTTGTACGCGCGAGGAAATGAGTCACGCGGCACGTCTCTCAGCGGAAACAAAGGGTAACGCTTCAGTCTCAGTCTCGCATTGGCTGTGATGGCATCGCTTGTTGATAGTGCTTTTTTATTGAAGATATCGGGTAACACACTGTGCTTTAGATCATTTTGGTAGCCATTGCACATTGTTCTTTCTTTACAGATTTGTTACGCCCGGCTCGTACGAGCCTCCTGTGTGCCACGCCCCCTCGTTAACCTCATGTGATAAATAAAGATTTATCTTTATTTCCAATTAGTCATGTGTATTTAAGTCCGCGTTCAGGTATGTTTCCCCAGTCCTGTCATTGAAGTCTACTCCGTGTTGTGTCTTGTTTGCCAGCAATAAACCCTGTGTTCTTGGATTTCCGTCTGCCTGACCCTGATTCCATACTCCCTGGTAGCTCGTCCTGCGCGAGGTGTGACAAAATTACTGTTTATTTTGTGTTTGAATGCTAAAAAAAAAAAAAAAAACATATTTAGGTGTAATTTTTGTTCTGAGGTACCACTGTTCGGTACCAGCCAAAAGTTTGGACAGGCCAAGCCACCTACAGAGGAGAGTAATAGTGTCGCATCACATGACCTGATCACCTGACCTCAACCCAGTAGAGATGGGGTTTGACCAGAGAGTGAAGGAAAAGTAACCAATGAGTGCTCAGTATATATGTGGGACCTCCTTCAGCACAGCTGGAAAAGCATCCCAGGAGGCCACTTCATGAAAATGGCTTAGAGGGGACAGTAGGGGCAGCCAGTCCATGGAGCATTTGGGGTTAAGGGCCTTGGGGGATCACTGCTGTCCACGGGATTTGAACCAGCAACCTTCAGATTCCCACCCCACAGAGCTGCCCCACCCCAAACAAACTATTATTTTTTTGTTTAATACTTTTTTGATCAGTGCATAACCCATATGTGTTATTTTATAGTTTTGACATCTTTATAATTATTATATAATTCAGAGAATAGTACAAATAAACCATTCCATAGGTAGGTGTGTCCAAACTTTTGATGGTACACAAAAGTACACATTATAGGCATGCTACAGCACACACATGAACGATAGCACAGACAGATATCAACAATATGACACACAGACCCACATTCTGCTCCGAGGTGAGAAAAGGCATCATGGGTATGCACACGTTTGTGACATCACAAATGACTGACCTCACCGCGAAGGAATGTGATTGAAAACAGTGAGAGTGAGGGGGTGGAGGGGGCCTGTGGGGGGCCTGGGGCTGTTTTTGACTGCTACAGGAAAAAGCGAACTGGCAGAGGAGACGGACGAGTGGAACAGACGCACATTGTTGCACCTGATGCTTAAAGCACCCGGTGACTCAGGCGTAGATGCAGGCTCACCAGACGCATATGCAGACGCCTGAGTTGCGGATGTCCCAGACAAAGACGTGTCAGACAGCACCGACGTCACTCCCAGGCCCAGGTGATTTCCCTTAGAGTGCCCCCCCCTCCATTTTCTAAATGACACAGGGAGTAGGAAACAGGGGCGGGGGCTGGGGGGGGTCAGAAGAGTCCTATCACTCTCATTGAACTTGGTACCTTAAACTTTCATAAAACCAACATTTTAAATGTCTCAATGTTTTTTTTAACATACAACTCATAGGGACTAAAATGTGCATGCAACTTTAACCACTACATCACCTACTGTTCAGGTACAGTAATGCAACTAGAGCAAATATTAACACTTTTTGACAGCGAATATCATTTCTAGTAATTATATACGACAGAAAATGTATGTGTAAGCACACTATACAGGATAAACTGAAGAGTAGAATCCCAGCAGACA
Organism: Mormyrus hasselquistii; assembly: GCA_026779605.1. Taxonomy (NCBI): domain Eukaryota; kingdom Metazoa; phylum Chordata; class Actinopteri; order Osteoglossiformes; family Mormyridae; genus Mormyrus; species Mormyrus hasselquistii. The sequence goes on from JAODKE010000101.1 coordinate 5,946,658, forward strand.
GTCCTAAGCACTCTTGTTCCATTCATTTGGGTTTAGCGGAGGATTAGAGTCTATCCAGCTAAAGAATAACTCAGTGTCTCTCCCCTTATCTCTTGAGTCAGTGTTTTTTTCGGCCTAGCGATGTCCCCGGGCCATGCAACCTACTTGCCCCTGAATCAGAATGGGGGCGGTTGGGGTGGGAGTGATGTCACTCGTCGGTGACTCAGGGACTTGCTCTGAGAGCACTTAGTTGGTCGTCCTCTTGGTAAGTTTGTCTCTGGTACACATTAACTCAGCTCTGTCAGATAGGGGAATTCCTTACCTATGAGGTCATTGAGAATGCAGGTAAGCAGCCCCCTCCAGCTGAGTGCAAGGTGAGTGTGTGTGTTTGGGGGGGGGGGGGGAGGAAAAGCTGTAGACTACCTGTCTGAAAGAAGCGTTTCCCTCACCTGTGTGCCTGAAGCTAAGAAGCCATCTGAGCTCTCTGATTGGCTCAGGGAACCGGATGCTGTATGGCCACCCGATCCATCTTCCGCAGGGCCGGGAGGAGGACAGGATCACAGGAACCAGCGACGCGGTGTGTCCTTCCACAACCTTGGGAGACTCCCCACAACACGGCCGTTTGCAGACGAGACAGAGCCTGTTTTCGCTCAAAGAAATATGCTGACTACACCCCCACCGCCACCCCTCTCATAAGAGAGAGTTTGATATCAATGTCATTAGTACATTCAGCCATTTTCCGTACCTGCTTTATATCTAAGGAAACACCATGAACACGCCATAGACCATTTAAAGGTGCCTAATTGCCTGTGGGAGGAAAGCTGCAGCAGCATGGGGAGACCAAACAGATTCCATACCAAACCAGGGACAGCCCCCCCCCAACCCGAGATACATGAGGTTGCAGTACTGCCCCCCAAGCCAAAAGTCTTGTATTTTGTTTTATTCCTTATGGTTAAGGTTAAGGCTGGGTAGGGGGGAAAGGTCGTCATTTTGGGATTACAGTTTTCCCCATAGAGATGGATGGAGAGTCCCCACAAAGCTGTGTGTGTGTGTGTGTGTGTGTGTGTGTGTATGGTGCTGTATTCAGGTTGTGTGTGTGTGTGTGGTGCTGCATTCAGGGTGTGTGTCTCGATTATAAGATATTTCCAATTGTCTGAAAATAGACTAATTAGGGCCTGGAAACCCCTGGTGTGCGTAACTGTGGAAAAATTCTCCATTTGTGATGGAGACTAAGAACAGGTGACATCGGGGTGGAAGGATGTAATTTGGATTTTGTCTGGGGGTTTAACTTCGGAATAAGAGAAAAGCACAGGGAAACAAAACAGAGCTCAGGAAACAGGGTCAGGGAGTGCAGTCAGAGAATGTGGTCAGGGAATGCGGTCTGTGTGTGTGGTCAGGGAATGCGGTCTGTGTGTGTGGTCAGGGAATGCAGTCTGTGTGTGTGGTCAGGGAATGTGGTCTGTATGTGTGGTCTGGGAGTGTGGTCTATGCATGTGGTCAGAGAGGGCTGTCTGTGCATGTGGTCAGAGAGTGTGGTGTGTGCATGTGGTCAGAGGAATCTGTTTATGGTCAGTGAGGGGAGTATGGACTGTGCGTGTGTTCAGGGAGTGTGGTTGGTGCATATGGTCAGGGAGTGCGGTCTATGCATATGGTTAGGGAGTGCGGTCTGTGCATGTGGTCATGGAGTGCAGTCTAGGCATGTGGTCATGAAGTCCAGTCTGTGTGTATGATCATGGAGTGCAATTTATGCATGTGGTTATGGAGTGCGGTCTGTGTGCGTGGTCAGGAGTCCAGTCTGTGCGTATGGTCATGGAGTGCAATTTATGCATGTGGTTATGGAGTGCGGTCTGTGTGTGTGGTCAGGAGTCCAGTCTGTGTGTATAGTCATAGAGTGCAGTCTATGCATGTGGTTAGGGAGTGCAGTCTGTGCCTGTGGTCAGGGAGTCCAGCCTGTGTGTGTGGTCAGGGACTGTGGCCTCAAGCTAAGATAAAAAAATAAATCAATAAATCAGTCATCAAAAATCAGTAATTCAAATTTGGTAAACTGATTCATTACCTAACTTCACCTGGCCTAGAACGTCTAAATCAGCCCCATCTTACAGACGGTAATAAAAAATAACAAAAGGAACAAGGAGAAGGTCATGCTGGATTTGGGTACTTACTGATCGTGTCCAGTGCGCTGGTTTATGCAGCTGCTGTTTCTCCAGCCTGCGGTACACGGCAGCCGATAAGCCCAGGCACGGATACTGCTACATCACAAAGCCTTTTCCGGAAAGAAGTGTCTATGGTAAAAGCGCTGAGAGATGTATTGCGTGGTTTCTGGAGGGTGGATGAGTTCCAGTCCATATCAGTAGAGCCAAGATGAATCGCTATTACATTGATGTGTTTGAAAAGTAAATATGACACTGGTAAGAATAAAGCATTTTTTAAAGAATAATGACCACACTAATTACAGCAATTACCATGTTACCACATGGCTGATAGTGTCTATATTTGTGTTTTCGCGCCGTGGTAATTATATACTCGTGTCTGAACCTCCCAATCTCAGGGGAATGTATTCAGTGGCAACCAAAGGAAAATTCTGGACAAGTGGCATGGCGATATACAGCGGTGAGGCAATGCGGTAAGCGGTGATGTATTCCATACCTGTGAGACACATACCTGCTAAAACCACACTTTATAGATAAGGACTTGTGAAGTAATGTCTATTCCAGATAAAACACCCAGACAGTTGCAAACCCTAACCCTACCAACAGAGGGCGCTGTGACTCTCATTGGTGTATAATATATACTTACCCTATCCTCTTCTCACCCTGTCTTCCCCACACACCCCCTCTGATGGATAACGGGGGGGCGAGGACCTCTGGCGAGATGTTGAGTGTTGCTAGGGGAAACACTGACCCTTGGACAATGACGAGCCCAGAAAGACTCAGGCCTGGAGAATCAATGGAGGCATTGATGTGCAGGGAAAATGAGCCAGAGGGAGTTCGAGTGACGGACACATTTATGACTGCATGTCAGACGGAAGGTATGAGCGCTCGCTGATCACAGGCCGCCCTGCGGGACGGGGGGCTGATCACACACTCGCTCTGCTGGCTATGGTTGGCCGACACCATCTCCCCATGGATTTGCCAAAATCCTCCCGGCTGTCCTGCCTTTATCCCTCTTCTCGTCTTGTTGCCCTCATTGTTTTCTGTACCATTACTCAAACTAAATAAAATTTCCACACCCAGTGTGCTACAGGCCAGGAATGACAGCCCAGTCTCTGTTTGGTACCCCTGCCTTGTGCCCTGTGTACCCCTGCCTTGTGCCCTGTGTACCCCTGCCTTGTGCCCTGTGTACCCCTGCCTGGTGCCTTGTGTACCCCTGCCTTGTGCCCTGTGTACCCCTGCCTTGTGCCCTGTGTACCCCTGCCTTGTGCCCTGCGTACCCCTGCCTTGTGCCCTGTGTACCCCTGCCTGGTGCCTTGTGTACGCCTGCCTTGTGCCCTGCGTACCCCTGCCTTGTGCCCTGCGTACCCCTGCCTTGTGCCCTGTGTACCCCTGCCTGGTGCCTGGTGTACGCCTGCCTTGTGCCCTGTGTACGCCTGCCTGGTGCCCTGTGTATGCCTATCTTGTACCCTCTATATTCTGACATAGCCATAGACTCATCAAAGCCCTGTGCCAGAGAAGCAGTCATAGAAGATGGATGGGAAAAAGTATGGAACATGTTGGACCATATTAAAGCGGCTCTGCTCTGCGATTTAGCCCGATAATCATCTACTATTCATCCTCATCTCTGCTTTATTAATGCAGTTACATGTCCTGGCCCAGACATCATTTGGGATAATAGTTTCTGCAAAATGTATAAGTGAAAGAGACACTAACAGGGTGGAGTTTTGGACCTTTGGGATTCTCGAGTGCAGCTGAGTACGGTGTGCGAAGCCATCCTGCTGCATCATGTGGATGATGGTGCAGATGATGCAGCAGGACCTGATGGGGGGGGGGGGGGGGGGAGGAGTTTAAAGTGTGGGG
>JAODKE010000101.1:5966765-5979310 GCA_026779605.1 Mormyrus hasselquistii
GGGTAGGTGTCGGGTGTGGTTGTGGGGGTGCCGTGGGGTGGGGGGGGGGGGGGGGGGGGGGGGGGGGGGGGGGGGGGGGGGAATAAGGCCCCCTCTATTATGGGGATGAATCCCGTCCTTGCTGTCCCACGCTCGTGCATCATTGCACTCTGTCGCATGCTCACACCGTTAGGTGCCGTGGAGGAGAGTTCATTAAAACAGAAGCCTCCCAGTTACTGATGACATTCTCACTTAATATTTCCAGCACATTTATTAATGCATTTCAGAGGTGGGAGACTTGGCAAGTTCTGAAACGTATCAAAATACTGGATTTAAGCATGAATCATAAAAGCATAAATCGCAACCCTGAAAGGGTATTTGGATGCATTTTTTGTATATATCTTATATGGAATGTAAAGAAAAGAGTGAAGAAGTTCTATATGGCGTTTTTAGGAGTTTTAGGAAAGTGTTACTGCACTGTAGCAACCTCTCTGTTGATTAAGGTAATGAATAATAACTGTATCAGCACATGCTATTTTTAATGTTAACAATCGGAATGCCGTCTTTAAATTGTCCATCCTGTTTCCATAATTGCTTATCCTGTGCAGGGTGACTGTAAGCCAGCCTATCTCAGGAAGCACAGGGCACGAGGCTTGGGAACACCCTGAATGGGATGCCAGGCCCTCACCGCACACACACACACACACACACACACACACACACACACAGTCCATGTATTCATATCTTCATGGGGGCTCTTCGCTCATTTAAATGGACTTATCCCTAATGCCAACAGTGACGACCGTAACCCCTACCCAGTCCTAACCTTAACCATAAGTAACCAAACAAAATGTAAGGCTTTTGGCATTTTTAGCTTTTTGATTACAGATTTTTATAAATGCACTCACTCTTGCATAGTGACGCACAACGGGGGGCACAGCCACTCCGTAGTACTGCCCAGTCCTGAGAGATACTCTGCAATATGTGTATTGATTTTAAAAGGACCGGAAAGATACATTCAGCAGTGTAGCTGCAGCTGCGGCGATGTTCACTGTTCCTTACGCATGCTGATGTGATGAATGCTAAAGCTAATGCATTTATGAATCACAAAGACATTGACTTTTATGCCTTGATACTTTATATCTTACATGAATGGGTGGAATTGTTCCATATATGCATGTTTGACTTTCTGTGGGTGATGGATCCTCACAATCACACTGTGGGTACAGTCATACCTGTCTGGGTGCTTTTACTCTTAGCGGTTAAGTATATAACAAAGATGCAGTGAAGTATTCAGGCAGAAACTTGACGGGGGGGGGGGGGGGGGGGGGGCGGGGGGCGAGGGGGGGGGGGGGGGGGGGGCGGGGGCGGCTTCGGAGGCATCATGGACGACCTTGAGTAATGATCGTGTGCAAAGGGAGACCCGCGGGCTTGCCCACAGCATTGTTCAGCCTCAGCATGTGACGAACCACACCCCTCCCGTACAACAGGCGTGGACCACATAGACACACGACCTAGCGGGGATGGGTGGGGGGGTCAGTTTGGGGTGTCTGGGGACCGAGGGACAGAGAGCGTCATATATTGCCTTGCAGCAGGACTCATGGGGCGGGTGAAGGTGTGCCGTTTGAGAACAGATCCAGAGATACTGTACCAACCTAGCAGAGAAGCAGCTGGAGAATCTGAGGATTCTGCCAAACTCTGGAGCTGAAGATAAATGGAGTGTGAAAGGCAGCATCCAGAGCGCGTCGGCGTCACACTCGCCGGCTCGACCGTTTGGCGTTTCCTTTAACCTCGGGGTGTCGCCGCGTCTCATGAACCGACATAAAACCACACTACGCCGCCAGGGCTGCGTTCCGCTCGGTGGCAGGTGACGTGAGGGTCGTGTGTCCCCGAGGGGGCGTGTCTAAGAAGAGTGACACGCCCCCCCCCCAGCCTCATTCCCAGGTCTCTGGTTGGACCTAAAAGACAAAAATACACACATACACTTGGGGCATAAGACACACTATAATTTCCCATTTTTCCCAAAGAAGCACGCGTGTACAATGCCCATATTTCACTTTTTCACTGACACGGACACATTCGCACATACACACAGACACACACACACAAACGTTCGCTATAATTACTTCTTCGTTCTTAGCCATTCGCTCACACGCATTCCTCACGGCTCGTCGACCAGCCCGCCGCAGAAAATAGCCCCGATTGTTTCGATAACAATTTCCTTTGTGCCGCGGACAATGTCTCAGGGTCTTGGCGTAGCGCTTATACGCCACCGCGAATAGCCACACCGCCGCATCTGCAGCGACCGTGCCCAGAATGCCCAACTTACCAGAATGACATTCAACCTCTCCCCCCCCCCCCAGAGAAGGACCCAGATGGTCCATTAGTCCAGGAGCTGGCGTCCAATCACACGGCCCCGCATCGCCTTCCCAGGAGCCTCGGTGAGTACCTTCCCACTATTTGTCCATCCCTTTGACAAACTACTAACCCTACAGTGAGTGAGATCAAAGTTAGACAACACAGCTGGTAGGTGCATTTAAAAGGCCCAGGGGCACCTGTCTGGGATGTCTTTGCCAGTTCCCGCTTGGCACACATTGAGTATCACCGTTACGGTTAAATTAAATCCGTCTAGATGTGTCCTGGCAAATGCCACCAGAGTGCTGGAAGGTCGTCCTCGTTTACCAGCTATTAGGCCTAAAAGCTACCTGGCTGTAGTCTGTAAAATGCCTGCATTTCATGGTGGAGTTATTAGGCCTGGGGGGGGGCACAGGGCCTGAGTGGGGGGGGTAGCTTGCTTACCTCACACCTCCAGGGTAGGGGGCTGGAATTTTAGCCCAGCTTTGTATGCGTGCAGTCAGCATGTTTCGCTCATGCTGCTCCTGCTGGATTTCTCCGGGGAACTCCGGTTTCCCAGTAGCGTGTGTGCCTTCCCTGGACTGGAATCCCATACTGGGTGCTTCCTTGCTCAGTGCCACATGCTGCCTGGATTAGACTCCCATCCCCTGCATGACTTTATACTGGATGAGAGCTTGGAAGATGGATGGCATACTTAGTGTTGAAATGCTACAACTGCCAAAGAATGCTGCTTTATTGCTTACATCCATTTTGGTCTGTTTGTGACTACTGTTCGGAAGGGTGGCTGTTTATGCGCGTCACATCTCTATCTCAGGTGACATCCAGGTGGCAGAGCAGGCTCAGTGCAAGTTGCGGACGGAGGTGATGGAGGTGTCTCGCTCCATGCTGGACCGCCGCAACGCCAACTTCATGCTGTGGCCTCCCTGCGTGGAGGTGCAGCGCTGTTCCGGCTGCTGCAACACCAGGAACCTGCAGTGTGTGGCCACCGTCAGTAGAATACGCCCCCTGCAGGTACATAAAAGCTGCTGCTAGCATCCGCTCCCTGCAGGTACATAAACACCACAACCAGAATCCGCCCCCCACAGGTACATAAACATCCTCACCAGCATCCGTCAGTTGTATCCACCCCCTGTAGGAACATAAACACATTGTAGCCAACATCCAGCCCCTGCAGGTACATAAACACCATAACAGTGACCTCCCCCTGCATGTACTTCAACACCCTCACCAGCATCACACTCCATCCCCTATTAAGGTCAGTCCCGATCCTCTGAGAGTTCTCTGTTTTCGCCATCAGGTGAGGAAGATCCAGTTTGTGAACAAGCAGCCGGTGTATGAGTGGGCCGTGATATCAGTGGAGGACCACGTCGAGTGCCGCTGCAAGAGCGCTGTGCCGGTGAACATGCCCAGGACCACGGCGCGGAAACCGCAGAGCCCACCAGCACCGCCAAAGGCCCCCAGGCTCAAAAGCCCATCCAAGGAGGACATATACCAGCATGACGTGCTAAAGCAGAACCAGAACTTCCAGCTGGAGGAGCTGGAGGGGCGCCAGTGGCAGACACAGTCTCCTGACACTCGCTCGGGAACATCCGGCCAGGGGGAACCGTTGACACCCTCGGGCGAGCAGCCATCGCTTAGCGCTGCAACGTGGGAGGGAGCAGAGGAGAAGGAGGTGCGGCGGGAGGAGGAGTTGGACTCACAACTTAGAGATGAAAGGCCTCCAGAGAGGCCATGGGACCGTCACACCGGCACACGATTGGAAGCAGGCCAAGAACTGTCCCACCATCACCACAGCAAAGCCGCAGAGGAGAAACTCCCATCAGAGACCCCAGCCCCTGGCGGCGGCTCCACGGCAATGAGATGGTCCGAAGTGGTGGAGCCACGACCTAGCCTGCAACCGGATGCGGTGGCGAGACATCCGCAAGAGCACCGGCCTGGCTCCGCCTTAGCAGGGACGACCAATCAGGGCCAGCAATCCAAGGAGCCCCACCGAGACAATAAGCAGCTAGGGATGGAAAGCAGGAGGAATCAGGAGGAAGAGGAGGGACTCAGTGACCAAGAAAGGGATCAGGTGCAGGAACAGCAAGTGCGCCAACAGCACCATCAACAGCATCTTCATCAGCCGCGCCAACAAGCGCACACAACTGCAGGTAATTAAGACGGCACGTACACCCTCCTCCCCCATGCGTGTGCTTCTTACCCTGTACATTCTTGTATCCCGTGAATCAAGGTCTCGATTTTAGACTTGTGAATGTCAACTAGAGCAACAACATCAATGTTCATATTGACGTGTTCTCTAAGTCGATTCTCTTTGGTGATTCAGCAATGGCGCCACCTACCACGAGATCACCATCGGCCATCATGCAGACACCATCCCCATTCCGTCCCCCCAGGAGGCGCTCCTCTTCGTTACGAAGGAGATTACGTAAGAACAGGAACAGGATGAGCAAGACAGCCATGAGGGCCATTCTCATGTAGAGAACCCATTAAAGGTGAGGGTGCAAGATGTGTTTTGGTCTAAAAACCCTGAACAGCGATGACGAGTGTGTCTAATGTGTCCTTCATTCTTCCCTGTGCCATTCAAGGTGTTGAGCTGCTGTTTCGCCTCCTGGCGCTCGAGGGAATCCTGAAGGCATCGTGGATGTATGGGTGCTCGTTGAAAATAAGCTCATCCACTCTAGATCTTCACTTAGCTTTTTGCATCAGAAGAGGCTTGTAATATCACCAGAACCTTTCTTGTAAGTTGTATGTGACAACAAGAGTCTCTCGAGAAAATAGAAATCATCAGAAGGACTCCTGGATGAGATGGAACTCCTTATGAGACCGGTTGTGCGTCGTGGGATGCCCCATATGTGTCCCATCTGTGTCCCATCCGTGCCACACTGTGGAAACTCATAGAAGTACTGGACCAAGACGCAACAAGAAAAGGTGACACGGAATTGGAAAGTCATTCAACTGAAACAGGGGTTGACTACAACCCTGGACTACAGCACTGAAAGAAACCTCAAGACTTTGAAAGATAAAATGATCACTGTCACATTAGAATGCCCTCACGTATCACCGGTGCAGTCGTGTATAATATATACATGTGTATACTTTTTTGGTATGTTAATTTAACATAGACACTGGATTTTAACTGAGAAGAGCATCCAAGGCTCTGGAATTCCGAATTCTGAAATTCCAAAGGCATGTTCGCACTGGCCCGATGAATCGAACAGCCAGAACTCGAGCCAAGGGCATTTCATAAGCGATGCATTATCTGCTGTGGTTCAGACAGGCTCTGAACAGCTGTGGAGGTCTGTAAAGCCAGCCTGCATCCATCTGTCAGGCCTACCGACCAGTGGATAGTCGACGGCTGGGCGTCCTTCACTGGAGCAGCACCGTTTGCTGGACAAGGTTCTGAAATGAAATTCAGTAGAAGTGAAACCTGATTGCTACAGATGGTGAAAATGCAAGTAATTAGTTTGTGTCTGTGCACTTGTGGGCACGTTTTTGTGTCAAAGATGCTGTTCGACCAAGAATGGCCGTCGGGTCACGGTGGGTCAAGCAGAGAGTGACTGGGAGGTTCCCTGCTTGGATGAGTCCAGAGCTGTGGACTCTGACAAGGTCTTGCAAGCGTTCACAGCTTTTCCATTTAGCAAAGGGTGCCACCATGGGGATATAGGGCCGGTCCCTGTCAGAGAGAGACTGCCCCATGGGGCTCCGGCCGTCTCATGCCATGCCGACGTGGCAGGGGAACGACGCCACAGACAGCCCACAGCCGCCGACTTCAAAGTGCTCGATTTCTTCATTGTGTCGTTTTTCTTTTTTCCTTTCTGAAACAATCATGGCTTTGATGCCGTAGGAGAGGAAGCGGCAGGAGACACCGATTAGCGGAAGGACTGTAGCCTGTCTCGACTGTCCTCCCCAGCCCCTCCAGGGACGCCTCATTGGGCAGAGGGGCTTCAGAGTCGGGGAGGGGGACAGACATGTCTTCCCCCCCCCCCAGGACCAAATAGCATGTGAACTGTCAAGTCCTGTGGTGAGCACTGTATGTAAATGTTCCAGAATATTTTTGATGTCTATTTTTTAAGTTATTTAAAACTATCGTCTCCCATGTGCTCATTTGTAATGAATTGTTTTGATTATAATTAATGTAATTATAATTTTTAATATATCTATAAAAGCAAAATAATATTAATTATGAAGACCTGTGTTGTTTGTTGATTTCCTTTATGTCCATGGGCATGCAGATAGACCCACACATACACAGGTTTGTAATGATGTCTTTGTGGGGACTAATCCCAACATGACGATCTTAACCCTACCCAGCCCTAAGCTTAACTACAAGTAAACAAAATATGAGACTTTTGGCATTTGTAATTTTGATTACTTTCACAGATCTTTGTGGGGACCTGAAAAATGAACGTCTAAAAAACTGGTTTTATTACATTGTGGGGGACATTTGGTCATCCAAATGTAATCACACACGGACACAGACACACGTACAAATTTTATTTAAATGGCCTGCCATGTGCTATGCTGTATCTTTTCTGTTTCCTGAATACTCTAACATCTTTTTTTTTCATATGAAAACGCCGTCAGGGCTTAAGGATATCATTTAAAAAGACCATGGATTATGTGATGAAAAATATGGCCTTTTAACATACTAACAATGATTCATTGCTGTGGGATGTACTGGAATCCCTGTCAGGGTGTCCCCTGCCTTGTGCCTGGTGCATTCTGGGATACGCTCCAGGCTCACCGCGACCGTAACTCGATAAGATGCATGAATACTTGTTGGTGTGATTTTGTTGTGACTTTAGTTTCTTCACAAGCTGTTTCATTCCGTCTCTGATGGGTTGTGGTATGTTTCCAGATCATTAGCGTGGTGTCTCTGTCCTTTCATTACCATCCTCAGCAGACATCCCAGGCTAAGTTAACCCTTTGAACCCAGTAACTAATTGTCTTAGCTGGGTAAATTGGAAGCTATGGGAGCTGTTATGTGTGGGAACCACGGACTGAGCGTGTAAGAGCTGCAGGCCGCGCCCAGAGAGAGTGACTTTATGGTGGCATCACCGTGTGTGTGAAACCATCATAAGTGGAGAGGCAGAGATGGGAGTGAAACTTAATTACAGCAAGACTTAGTGTGTGTAGGGGGGTGGGGGCAGTGCCAAGGGGTGAAGGTAGATTTCGCAGAGAAGTGGTAGAAAAATCCAGGGGAGATAAACTCTGGCAGGAAGAGGGCGTCTTGTTGACCGTGTGAGGGAGTGAGACATGGAAGGAAAAAGTGTGAAGGAGGTTTACACACGGCTATTAACACGCTCTGTGAACTACGCTCATGTTCCAGGGGTGGAGTGGGGGGGGTGAACTTTGGCCCACCCCTGTCCCACTCATTTTTGCATGGGTTGCTACATCACACATCCCAGACACGTCGACATCGCTGCTGCTCGAACCTGACGCCGAGCCCCATTCGCCCTGACCTGCTACTCAGACAGGCTCGAAAAGCACAGATGATCCCACAGACGCCTGAATGCAAATGGCTGCTTGATGTTGTCCTTAAACAGCTTCTACAGAGGACAACAGGGCTGATTAAATGAAGAACTGTTTTGGAGACTTAACAGCCTTACCTGTTCAGTTGAGTTTTAATTTAATTATATTAACTTAGTGCAAACACATTTATCCATAGTAACATACATTTTATGAGAAAACAGAGTGAGGCAGTGTCTCCGGAGGAAGTAGGAATTAAAGTCCCCTCACTGGGATTCAAACCAGCAACCTTCCAATCACAGACACAATGTCCTACTCTGCAGAGCCAGACATCACCCCAGTTCCTACTTTATAGGTGAGACAGAAATCACCTTTTAACACTATAGAGGCCTCTTGGGGTAAAGACACTCATTTAATAATACCTCAGGCATGGCTGCAGGCTGCAGGGCCAGATGTGGAATCGCCACATTGTGTACAAGGGTGTCAGATTCAGCGCAGAGGTCACCAGGCAGGGCAGAGTCACCATCAAGCTCACACACCGGTGCTTAATCTAAACATCACGCTCCCTCCACATTCAGCACCGGGCTGAGAAGGTACCCTTAAAGGTCTCTCCCATATCTTCCAAAAAAACAGCCAGCAAAACAATTATTTACGTCTGGTATGAGGGGATGAGATCAGTTACTGTCCAGACTTGACTGTACATGAGGACTGAGTCTGGTGACCTTTGACCCCATCTCCTAGTCTAGCAGATACTCTACTGTATGGGGGGGGGGGTGTTACCTTATGGTGAAAACAGCACAAACAGTAGCAGCTATAGCATCCCCCCCTAACAGTCACATTATTTGTTGCCCCCCCCCCCCCATGATCAGTGGGCGACGAGGAAGCGACAGCAGGGATGCCTCTCCCCACCTTCTCAGGGTACCTTCCGGCGTTATTATTGCCTCCTGCCGCCAACATGGTTTCAGCATCTTCCTGTGGAGAACAGGAAGTGAAACTGGGATATGTCTGGACAAAAACCCAGCCAACTGATTGGAGGATCCGTCCTTCATTCACAACGCTATCAATTTGAACCGGTGATCACCAAGGTTGGGTTCCACAGCTGTGTGTCCCCTGCGCTCTCTGAATACCCTCTGTATGTGTGCCCTCTCGCATGCGCGCACACACACACACACACTCGCACACACACGTGCACAATGGGCTGTGATCTCTATCTCACTCTACAGCACACAGCGGCTCTTCCTGTTATTTTGTCCGGGCTTTGGATTCATGTCAGTGTGTATGTGTTGTGTGTTTATGACTGCGAGGTCCAAGGTGCGTCCGAAATCAAGAGCACGACCGACTCCTTCCTGTGCCCCAGGGTCCATGGAGCCACAATGTCCTTTGTGGTTACCAGGTACCAGAGTCCTGCAGCCAAGTGTTTCCTGCTGCCCAGAGCGAGTTTTAACCCTCACCAGGTGCTGCCTGAAATGTGGAGCACAAGATCACAATATTGATACATAAGCTGCTCAGCTGTACATAAGCAATATCAGTAACATTTACATTAGCTGCACCTTGATAATGCATTCATAGGACAATCAGTGCACCTTAATAATGCATTCATAGTGCATTCATAGGACAATAGGTGCACCTTAATAATGCATCCATAGTGCATTCATGGAACATTCAGTCCACCTTGATAATGCATTCATAGTGCATTCATAGGACAATCGGTGCACCTTAATAATGCATTCACAGTGCATTCATAGGACATTCAGTGCACCTTAATAATGCATTCATAGTGCATTCATAGGACAATAGGTGCACCTTAATGCAGTCATAGAACATTCACTGTAAAGTCTGTTTAAGCTACTTAAACATCCAAGCCAGTTGGATACTGTGGATGTTAGATATTATATACCTTAAAATATTTACAGATATATTTCTAAAATACAGTTACTTTGTATCTTCTGCATATGCACTTAAAAGGAGCTACTATGAGGACAGTACGAGTTCTTTACAATAGCTGCGTTAGTAATTAATGTTCTTCACAATAGTCAATACATTCTTCATGATAGATAATACATTCTTCACAATAGCTAATTCCTCATGATGACTACTGCTAGCTTCACCACAGCTAATACATTCTTCACGATAATACCTTCATGATAACTAATTCCATTCTTTGCAATAGCTAACGCACCCTTCGCGATAGCTAATGCATTCTTCAAGATGGCTAAGATGTTCTTCGCAACGGCTAATGCATTCATCACAATCCAAGCAAACGTCACCATTTAAAGCACAGGAAGTCGCACTGCAATGGGCCACCAGTGATACGTTAGTATTTTTATGGCTATGAACCGTTTAAGGAAATGAGATAAGCTATTGTCACACCGGTTTCCTATGGAGCCCATGCAACCCTTCAGCGGCTATCTGTCCTTAATGCCCCGAAGTTACCGGTGTCTGCTAGGGCAGTGGGTAATAATAACAATGAAATTTATTCAGAGTTGCAACATTCACATTAACCACTTATAATGAGTCATTGGGAGTGGGTGGGGGGTCGATTGCCATGACTTTGCAGAGAAGAAAAGCCCATAGTCAAGATGCAGACAGAGCGAATTCAGGCAAAGAAGTACATAAAATCTGCATTTGATGCTAGTGGTTGTACTGGTGCATAAATCTAGGTGGCTGTCTTTTTTGCAGACTTATTAACGTGTTTTACGGGGACATCAGGTGATTAAAGTGGACCTGGCCTGACAGGTAGAGAAGAGGCCAGTTTCATAATCCCCTATCCTCATGCAGGATGGGTGTTTCTGATGTGAGAAGAGGGGGGCATTATGGAAGAAATGGCGGGCTTTGTTACTGAGAGAAGGAGGAGGAGCAGGATCCAAGCCACAGATGACCTTCACGGGTGACTTTCACAGGCAACTTTCACGGGTGACCTTCATGGGTGACCTTCACAGGTGACTTTCACGGGTATGGTGTGAGCCCGAGGGGCACGCAGCCCCACAGCCAATCCGCGAGGAAATGCGAATGTACGGAACAAGTCCAAATGGAGAGAGGCAGCTTGTATTAATTTACTGTTTGAGTACCGCAGTACGTCTCTGTCAGGCCTCCAGCGGGTCAGCGAAGCACAAAATGCACTGCCGCTCTATTTCTCAAGACATCCGATACATCACCACAAAAAAAAACGCAGCAAGGACAACGCGAGTATTAACCTCATTTAACACCCAGAGAACAGCAGGCCCCTAACCTCTGCATTGTGCTTACATAACCCAGACTTCATTTATACCTCAGATTCAGGATTTAAACACGAGCATCAGCTTATGGGAGCGACTGCGTGCTAAAAGACAACTAATGAAATCAGGTTAAAAGCTGCCGCAATAATGATCCATTCAGCAAAATATCTTAGTCATGAGAGTAAATACTGGTACATGCTGTATGCAGTCCGTTTACAGGCCGGTGTTATGAATCCAGGCGACCCAGTGTGCATTTGCAGAAATGAAACGAGAAGCTGCATCACTGATTTCCTCAGCATCTCAGTTTTGGCATGGGGGGAGGTTTCCAAACCCCCCGTTTTTTGATTTTCTGCGCTGGAGAGAGCTGAAAAGTGCGGATCACGCATCTCTTGGCTTCGGGGAAAACGGGTGGGAGACAAAGTGAGCGACGAAATGAGGAAGCGCGCCGGCAGCCCGCATCGCATTTCTGTTGTTTGTTTTGTGGCCACCTTTCTGGCGCTATTTCGAAAGGCGGCACCGAAGTTGTGAAAGTTTTCCGCTCCGACTCCTTCGCTTGCTTCCCCACGTCCACACGCTTCCGCCACAGATTCCTCACTTTCTCTGTCCCTGGTACGAGGATGGCAGGTCCTTCGCTCCGACATGACGGCTTCGGAAAGCGTCCTCGAGGGCCCGGGGATGAAAACACGCGACCCTTTCAAAAAACTCAGCAAGTGAAGATCCATGTTTGAACTCATCCCCATAGAAACAGATGGGGCAGCAGTAAACTTACATCTGCACTTCAAAGGTCGGTGTTTTCAGCCTTGGGGTCGTAACATTGATCAAGGGATCTAAACCAAAAATCCAGCTATATACTGAAGTTACAACAGCGGTTTGATCTCCGCACACGTCCCTAAAGATTACCGGTGCCTTTCACACTGCTCCCTCTATATTCTCCACCCCTCCCGTACCGCCTTCACCGCCTTCGCTAGCCGTAGCCAATTCCAGCACAAATTATGCAGTAGTGATCTTCGTCCCTGATGACTTCTCTCTATCGCCGCGCTCAGTGCACCTCCTGACGCGAGTTCATCCCCAGGCCTAAGTTAACCTCCCTTTGTACATCCTCGTGTACTTAGAGGGATGTTTACGCTCCGAACACCGGTAGCTTCCTGTGGGAGAACGAGAAGATGGGCTCCGGCGCGCAGAAAGAGGTGAAGGGGAAGCCTCACATCTGCTGGGAATGGCTTTGTATGACTGAGGAAGTCTCAGTTTTTGTCTTTTAAATACATGTAGCTGTTAAGTGCACAGAGGACAAAAATACAAACAGACCAATTAAAGATGGGAAGGAATCGGCACAGATGATAAGTGGATGACTTCACACAAACATCCAGGTGCTATTTATTACAATCAAGCATTTTTGCTGTGCTTGTTTACAATAAAATACAAGGACACTCATGGAAAATGTGACCCCCCCCCCCCCCCCCCCCCCCCCCCCCCCCCCCCCCCCCCCCCCTCCCCCCACCCCCCCCACCCAACCCCGCAACGAGAGAA
>JAODKE010000101.1:5993546-6006620 GCA_026779605.1 Mormyrus hasselquistii
AAAATTATATTTTACACAAACGCATTCACATGAACTGAGAAATATGTGAAACTAAAAAAGTTACTGCGGTCTCTTAAATGTTTTCCAGAGCTGTAAACACACACAGGTGATTTCAGTGTCTCCCTTAGTTCTTCCCCCACAATTCTGTAATCACTTACCGTCTTTAGTCTTCCACTGCACCAGGGGGCTCCAGTCACTCCAGGGTCCCCTTTCTACTTGGGCCCTTACTTTGGCTTCATACCAAGAGCCATTCATCAAAGAATCTGCCTCAATTTTCCATGCCGTCTCTGAAACCTCCACGACCTGGAGCAAGGAGAATCATTCAGATATTGCCCTGGATTGAGTTGAGAGTGAACCTGCATTATTGATCACTTCAAATCAAACAGACCTTTTTGACTCCAAATTCCCCACTAAGTCCCTGTTGTCCTGCTCACCTCACTGGCCAGTTTAGGTGTGAAGATGGTTTTGGAGGCTCCTAAGATTCCCTGAACCGCAGACTCACCTGCCAGTCGCCCTGCAGCGGCCTGTAGCTCAGCTGGTACTTCGCTGAGGGTGACCGGCGTAAGCAGGTTCTCCAGCGTAACATGACCCCGTCTCCCTTGGAAAGTGTCTGTGACACGTTGAGCAAAAGACAGCTTCTCTCTGCAAAGCCCGCATGTGGACACAACCTTAGTGATGTACAACCCTTAACTACATATGACCTTAGCGATGGCTTAACAGGTTTAACTACGCATAACCTCAACAATGCACGAGTATAACAACACACAGCCTTAACGATGAACAATGATTCCTTTATAACAGTCATGAATTATGTTCCCTGGATATAAGTGTAGTTGCACAGGAGAACCGAGTTTTTGTGCTTGCAGATCAAGCCTTTGCAGATTACTTGTTCTAATCTGAATAACAGTTTCCGGCATAAAACTGTCTTGAAGTTTCAAGAAGACATTATCTTCGGATAATATAGCCTATGATTGACTATCCCCCCCCCCGGGACTGACCTTGTCGGGACAGGTTGAACACCCTGGACAGTTGGTGTACATGTGGCGTCTTGAAGAGGAATCCATCATTCTCTCCCATGGTAAACATGGTGGTGTTGTATTGGCAGTGGAAGGTGGTCCGGCCACCCGGAAGGTGGACAGGGTGTTGGTACCGCAGGCACGGGGACTCTCTGGAGAGTGGGAGAGGGAAATCAAGATTTAATCTTCTACTTGTAAATACCACAGGATGTCCGGCTGAAGAGCTGCTGCTCTGATGGCATCCTGAGCAGCACGGGAGAACCGCACTGAGCCGTCCTATCACCCTTCCTCTTCAGCTATGGGTCTGTCCTATCACCCTCCTTCTTCTTCACCCTCTACACGTCTGACTTCAGGTACGGGTCTGTCCTATCACCCTTCCTCTTCAGCTATGGGTCTGTTCTATCACCCTTCCTCTTCAGCTATGGGTCTGTCCTATCACCCTTCCTCTTCACCCTCTACACGTCTGACTTCAGGTACGGGTCTGTCCTATCACCCTTCCTCTTCAGCTATGGGTCTGTCCTATCACCCATCCTCTTCACCCTCTACACGTCTGACTTCAGGTATGGGTCTGTCCTATCACCCTTCCTCATCAAGGACCTGGTGATGGACTTTGGGAGGCAGGCTCCTCCTCCCACCCCTGTCACCATCAGAGGAACGGATGTTCAGGCGGTTGAGGCCTACAGGTACCTGGGGGTTCACACTGACAGTAAACTGGACTGGTCCAAAAACAGTGACACTGTTTTCAAGAAAGGGCAGAGCCGGCTTTACCTACTGAGGAGGCTCGGGTCTTTCAATGCCTGTAGTAAAATGCTGACTGTATTTTATCACTCTGTGGTAGAGAGTGTGGTGTTTTTTGCAGCTGTGTGCTGGGGCAGTGCGGTGAAGACAGCCGATGCCAACAGGCTGAACAAGCTGATTAAAAAGGCTGGTTCTGTCCTGGGTGTCGGACTGGAGAACCTGGCTGAGGTGTATGAGAGGAGAATGCTGAAAAAGCTTCTCAGTATCATGGACGACCCCTGTCACCCCCTGCACGCCTCCATGACGGGTCCTCAGAGCACACGCAGCAAAAGACTCACTGCCTGCAACTGCAGAACCGAACACCACAGGAAATCCTTTCTACCGGTGACAATAAGATTGTATAACTCTTCCCCTTTCTGTAGGTGATCTTTCTCAGCATTTATGTTATTAGGTTCTCATTCGGATTGTACAATATTACTCATCTGCTTTTTATCTACTCACCGGAATGCTACTCAATGTTTGTTTTCATCCCCTCATCACAAGCTGCTCTCTCATTTTATCTGTCACAAACACAAAGCCACTTTTCATAACCACTTGCATTGATTATCTGTTATTTTATTATATCCGTTACAGTTATTTATTACTTTGTTAGATTTATTTTGCTATTCTGTTTTTGCACTGTTACTACTGCGCTTTTTAAGCTCTTTACTGTCTCAACTTTATTCCTCTCGTTGCACTGAGCATGTTTAAGACAAAAGAATTTCCCTCTGGATAAATAAAGTTCGTCTTGTCTTATCTTATCTTGTCTTATCTCAGCTACTGCTCCTCCGTGGTACCACCAGGCCCTCTCCTCCACATCCAGCCCCCCCGTTTCTCTATACCTGTATTCCTTGGTGTCCAGATGATGCAGGAACACGGGAGTCCGTGCCTGACTTCTCTCTGTCCAGCTGCAGCGTATGTAGGAGTAGTAGTCGTTGTGGCACTGCAGCGACTCCAGCAACGGGGATCCTGCAGGACAGAGACGGACGGCGATCGGCTCTGTGCCTCACAAATCTCCGAGGCGGATGTAGCGCAGCGTCACCGCAGAACGGACAGCGGCTCTTACTGTGATACACGGAGCTGCCGTAAGCTTGGTACATGTAGGGTCCCGGGATCGATGCCTGGGTTGGAGGAAGGAAAACACCCAGGTACCATATATGGCATACCCAGGCCAGGAGCATGGCAGGCTGGACGGATTTGGCAATGGGCAAGAGCTTTGGAGGAAAGAATATCTCCAGTTATAGCAAGGTTTATGAGTCATGGAAAAACATAAATGCCAAATTATCGTACTGTAACGGTAATGCACAGTAAAAATGTCAAATAAAAGGCACAGAAATGCGCCGAAGTACCCGTGCATGGGTACTATAGCCCAACAACCACCCTTTATGATAAGTACAATTTCACTACTTTTTCTCCCCACAGTTTAAAATGACTACACGTTTACGTTTAAAACATATATATTCCCCCACAGCAATTAAGACACAGCAGAATACACACATCAACATGGATAAAACAAAAAAATACCTTTTTAAACATTTCACTTATCTTCGTTTTCACTCTGGGCTCCACACTGCACTAAAATTATGGATCCAATCCTTTCTCCAAGGCACATTAATCTTTGCTTACGTTTATACAACATTCCGATAATATTCATCCATTTTATAAAGTACACCATACCACGTATTCAGTATGCGGGGTCCGGCTGGCTGGTTCCTTCCAAGATTTTTCGGAGTATTTCAATGTATTTTACATGATATTTTTTTGTAATGAAACATCTACGTGCCACATTTAACATACAGTCACTCAGTTATGCCCCTCGAAAAACTAAATATCGGCAGTTTTTCCACTTCCGATTAAAAAACAGAATGAATGTATGTATTATTAAAACGCTCCTAGTGTTTAGCGAATTAAATGTAGTTTATAGCCCTGTTTATGAATAATAATAAAAAAAACTCGCTCAGATCATCTTCAGAGCTTCTCAAAGTCCCGTAGCTCAAAAGCGCTTCAGAAAAAAAACAAGAAGAGGAAAAGGAAACGCAACGCGTCTGTCCCTCGCCGGGATTTCCAGGTCCTTCTGGACAGCGGGCGGTGTTATGCTGAAAAAGGCATCCCTGCGGTAGAATGCATGCCGGTGTTCTAACGAGTTGAGCTTTTAGTTTTTTTGGGGGTTGGGTTAGGGTTTTAGGGGTGTTACGGGGGGTTAGGGGTGCTTTAGGGTTTCTTTGGGGATTAGGGTTAGAGTAAAGGTCAGGGCTATCGATTAGCACTACGGTAGCCTAACTCGACAAAGTAGCTCAACTCGTTTCAGATCAGCTACGAATTGGTCATTTTAGAGAGAGGCATGCATTCTACGGCAGGGATGCCTTTTTCCGCATAACAGCTCGTACGGCTGGCGCGTCGATCGCTATCGGGAACAAAAGGAAATTCCACGACACAATTTGGAATACTGATCAGATCAGAAACGAAGCGCAAAAACTCCGTGTGAAACTGCCATTACAAGAATCCTTAGTTCGAAAGTAAATTAGAAAAACGTGCATTTTAATACTGCAAAAATCAGTTTTTCATGTTACTGTGGCCCAAATATCATTTAAAATGTTTAATTGCTTGTCTTCGTTTTGTCTGCAAACGTCTTCGTAACCAAAAACGTTATGGAAAACAAAACAGATTCTTTACGCAATTGATTTACTGCTGCCACAGTGAAACATTTACTAACTAGATGTTCAAGTTGAAGTGTACTAAATTATAATAGTCTGTACACTCAGTGACGGGTGAACCTTTCATTGCCACCTGATACACGAACATAAACTACTTATTGATATTAATCAAGCTATCAAACTGATCTTTTTCGTCTTTTTATGATTCCTTATGCCATTTATCTTAATTATAGCATACAGAGTCTGAGATACATGTGTCTGAGTTTGCCTAATCTAAGTAGTGTTTAGATTAATTTCTGAGTCATTTGGTGTTTAGTTTCAGTACCGCTTTCATGCTGCCGAAAAACCATTTTCGACTTTCAATTAGAAACCCGTGATTTGCAGGATATAGTTTGCAATATTCCATAATAAAAGAACCCTGATCTCTCTTATAATAAGCATCTTCCAACTGCTTATTCGGCTGGAGGGTGCACCCTCTACAAGCCAAATGCACAGACTGAAATTTTATATAGTATAACTTTTTATAGGATAGTCCAGCAAAAAGTAAACAAAAAAAAAAATTCTGAGAGACAGTTGCATTGTTCAGCTTCATCTTGAATCTCTTTCCGAAAAAGCACTTTTTTGTCACCGTCTTTTGCGTAGCTAAAAATGCACACGCGCGTACTGGGTGATG
The DNA here is from genome assembly GCA_026779605.1 of Mormyrus hasselquistii. Taxonomy (NCBI): domain Eukaryota; kingdom Metazoa; phylum Chordata; class Actinopteri; order Osteoglossiformes; family Mormyridae; genus Mormyrus; species Mormyrus hasselquistii. Next base: position 5,998,667 of record JAODKE010000101.1, read on the forward strand.
CAGACGCATATAAAGCTGTGGTTTTTGTTTAGCTGGGGGGAACGAAACGGGTGGAAATGGAAATTTTTGTGTTGAACATTAAATGAACTGTAAGGCAGCGTCAAATGAGATATATAACCTACAAATTAAAATGTGTGTTAAAGTCAATTAATGAAAGTGTTCTGTGCGGATTATAACAGCATACATAATGAAAACATTAACACCTGTTTATCAGAGTTCATTTTGCGAATAGTGAAAATATCTCAGCTGGTTTCACTTCTGCTAAAATGTAAAATAAGTGCTTCGACCACAGTGTGGTGCATAGGTGTGTCTTCATCGCTGGGATTACTGCGAAAAGTTACGTCGGAATGACGTATTTTATATGTCGTCCAATTTTGTTCCACGGAAGGGGTTGTTTTGTAACGCCAGGCGACGTCTTTTTTTGACGTGTAATGAATGTCTAGTGTTGACTTCCGTGTGACCTACATGTATGGGCTACACGGAAAGCTTTTTCAGTAGCTTTGTTTACACATTTGTATGCGTCTCCAGTTATCTGTGGCTGAGACAATCAAATGAAGTTATTGGAAAATGATCTGGAACAGTCTGCCACCTTCTGAAATGGGACTAGATCATATTCCAATAACTTAATTTGACTGTCTCAGATAACTGGGGATGCATACGAAGTTGTAATGCATTTCCAGTTCAAACTACCCGTTGAGCCAAAAAGCTACAGGAAAATTAACTGGTACAGAAAACATGTCCTCCACTCTCTGGAAACATGGCTAACAGTTATACCCTAACAACTAAGCTACAAACAGATTACATTTACATTAAACGACATGCTCTCTCGTGGACAGTCAAAATACTATTGAAACTGAACCAAGAGTGCTGTACATAGCAGCAAGCTGCTAACGTAAAACAAAAAAATCTGTGCCTTTAAGACACGTTAACTTCTGTAACCACAGCAGCTTTGGGAATTTAAGACAATAACGCTAAACAAACTAACACTATACGTACAAAAGGGCATAGAATTTACTAGGCTGACCAACTTTAACTTCAGTTGACAGGAAACCAATGGGTGGACTCACCATAGGGATTTAGGTAGTGAACTCGCGAAGGAGGCATTGCCTTGAACATGTCAAATGATTACTTGAAATAAATAAACCAGAAAAACAGGAATAAAAAAATCCCCGTCCTGAATAGGCTAAAACATAATAAATCATGTTTGATTATTTATAAATAATCTGTATTCATATGTATTATGTCGATAACAACAATGTTGATATTTGTAAATAAAACTATTTCCTGCACCTGTCATAGAGGTCCACATGGTGTCGGGAAAAAAAATGACGTTCAAATGTTGAATGACATATTGACGTACAAGTCGGGTCATGGATGGACGTTCAAATTGTGGACCTAGTTTGGACGTTGTATAGATGGTCACGGACTGACGGACCCAATATAGACATGATCTGCACGTCTATCCGACATCCAGTGTTCAGTGGGCTGTAAACTAACAAGGCTGCCCCCTGGTTGCTGAGCAGCAAAGGAACCCCCTGTGATCACAGAATACCTGGCCATCCAGAATGGCCATCCTTCCTTCTATCAGTTGGTTATGTAGTACAGGATCGTAGGGACCCTTTCCCAGCAAATACAAGACAAGGGAGGGGGGTATGTGAGACAGGATGCCCATTCATCACACAGATGACAATGTGCCTAATTGCATATCTTTGGACTGACAGAGGAAGCTTCCATAGGACTCCACACAAGAACAGACAAAGGATTAAAACTAGTGACGGCGAAATAAATCTTCAGGAACCATTTGCTGTATTTTTTGACTCCACTAGATGGCTTGCTTTGGTGCATACTTTGAGTTTTTTTTTTTTTGAAGAGAGAGCGCCATCTAGTGGGGTCTGAAAATACAGCAAGTGGTTCATGAAGCTTCACTTGGCCATCAGTAATTAAAACCCTCACCCAATCCTCAACCCTGGGGAGGCGTAAGAACCATGCCACCCACCGAACGACTGAACAAAGTTTCTGTTTTATTTATTATTGTTTAGGTTCTAGGAGCCATCTTCCAGGTGTGAACCTGTACTCTATGTCAAAAGGAAATTATTAGCCATGCAAATGGTTAAAAGCTTCTGTACTTTCCACTGGAAGATGTATTCAAACAACCCCGCAGATATTCTTCCAAATATGATAGTCTACAACCAGCTACAGAATATCCTCATTCAAACCAGTTTTATTAGTCCACCCCGCAAAATAAGTCGTTATCGGTAACCTCGCTATGCAGTAGTGACAACCTGCAGCTATTTCAGGAACAGTTCAAACTAAAAAACATCACAATATGCTTATGATGTACACCAGTCTATTGCCTTCACACCTAAAACCGGGAGAGGTGCTGGAAAATCCTGCTTAGCCACAGAAAGCCCCCCCCCCACCACCTCTCCCCCCTACGTGACCAGCTCACCTTTGGCCATTGTTCTCTTTTTTCCTGTTTGACTCTCACTAAACATAACTGAACAAAAGTGTTCTCCGGTTTTGTTTTACTGGGGCCGTTTTTTGTATGTAGGTGTTGTTGTAACCTTTTACCTTGTGAAGTTGCATTTAATTATTATACATTTCTCGGTTAGGCAGCAAAGGGAAAATATGCGGTAAATGACCTTAAATGAACAAACGTGTGGGACCGTCACTGCGAGTGGAACAGGTGCCCAAAGACCTTTGATGCTGCTACTTGACTTCCTGTGTGTTCATCACCGCCTGAGAAAGATCTCTTTTAAAGGAGAACCCTTTTTACTTGAATATTGTTAAAATGACTACAAAGGTAGAACGCGAATTATTAAATTACTCTTGAGGACTAGACCCAGTTTAGGGGCCTAGAACTGGGTCTAGAATGGTCTGTGTGGCACTGCATTGCACAGCTATCAACAATGATGTATGGATAGACGATCTGTAACTTTCCACTGTAACTCAGTTCATACCTCAAACACAAATTTGTCCTATGAGAAACACACACTGTCAACATGCCTCTGAGCCCCTTAAAACACCCCGCTGGCTGCCAGTGTGGGGGAAACCCACACAAACCACAGAAAAAAACCCCCAGTGGGCAATAACAATGTCAGCAAGCTCTGATTGGCCCGTTGCCCTAACCCTACTATTTTCAAAGACTGGTACAGATGAACTGGAAGCTCACGTTTGACTAATAATTAACTGGGGAATTTAAGTCATTTTACTGAAAGACAACTTTACATGAATGATTCCATAGCAGATAAATGTCACCACGACTGTTTTGATTCAGCACGACATAAGAAGTGAAACAGGATATAACACAGATTTAACATGCATCAGTTGTATAATAATGAGCTAAAACTCCACGTTTGACTAAGGATACTTTATTTAAACAGTAACACTGAGCGATTTTGTAATATTTAATCACAAACAGCATGACTTTATTTCTTTAATGTTCCAGTATTCTGTTTTTCAGGAAACTGTATTTGTGTACAGTGTTAGCTTCAAAAACCTTTACTTGTTTTCACTATGCGCTGGCAGTTTTACCAGGGGTGAAATTGCACCCCCTAGTCGTCAGATGAAAATGCTTTTTGAATTTTGATCAATGAAACGAAATTTATATTGCAAAGTTATATTTCAAAATGTGGCTTGTGTTAGTCATGTAAATGTGTAGTAATACTTTTCTGTAAATATTGTTTAATTCTGTAATAATGTTGCAATAACGTTACTGGTTTCATAACAAAAGTCCACGTGTTTAATGTATCTGCACATATCATCCTCACGCACATTTTCTTGTTATTAAGTGTCATAATTTTTTTGACTGACTCATTCGGTTTTGTTCCTGCCATTTTGTGGCTAATTTCAATTGTAGTCCCTGGCTCATTAAACAGAAATGTTTTGGGTATCATTTCAATTACTAATTGCATTTTTCAATTTTTAAAGCTTCTGTTTTTTTCTAATGTGATGTGTTTTTATAAACAAAGTAATGTTTTCTGTTATAGAACGGATGAATTTGCAATATTTTTACTGACTTTAGCGAACTTCCCAAGACTTCCTGTCAGCACTGTACGTGGATGAAAATCTTGTCTGTGCTCCCTCATCCTGCCAAACGCGACGGGAATAAACGTCATCCGGCTAACCAGCCGCACAGCTGGTGACGTACGTAGCACCTTTGCGGCGCTCTCAGGCTAACGTTGCTTGGCTAATGCTACTAAATAAAACCATATGGTCACCAAGCTGCCTACTCGAGCTATCTGACAGGTCTAACTAATTAAGCATGTTAGTTTCATCAGGAAACAGACCACCAATGACTGATATACTAGTTAGCTGCAGATAAATAAAATTAAAATGGAGTAAGTGAAGAAGCTTCTTTTAATTCATTCAGCTTTGTGTATATGTGGTGACTGCTTCCTTTTACATACAGTCTCGATACATTTATGAAAGTAAATTAACAGGTTCAGCTTCGTTGCTTTGCAGTTGCTCTGATATCGCACCGACTGTCAAGGTGTGTCAATCAGACAGCGTTACTAAAGCTTCTCATTTTCCCTGGTTTCTAGTTTAGCCGCACATTTCCGGGCACCGCCGCACCGGTCCGGTCACACATGCACGGCTATCGCGCGCTCAGGGCTCCGTGTTGTACACGGAGAAATCCGAGGTCAGGCTGATGTGCAGCTCCCAGGGATACTGGTTGATGGGGCGCTTCACCTCCGAGCCTCGCCGCCTGCCTTCCTGCACCATCAGTTCCACATCCTCGTCGTCCAGGATGCGCACCATGTCCCCATCTGCGTCTCGGTAATTCAGCGCGATGTCCTCCAGCTTAAACAGCTCCCTGAAACGGAGGCGCAGTCTGACCTTCACTGCTCCGTCACGCACATGTCCGGACAGTACCACCACACTGACCAGCACCGTTGCTATGGTTATATGACGCCGGACACACACAACACCGATAACATGCATCCATCCATTTTCCATAGCCATGTATCCAGTGCAGGACTGCAGCAAGTCTAGAGTCTATCCAGGAAAGACTCTGGACAAGATGCCAGTCCATTACACCAGTGTTTCCCAACCCAGTGCTTGGGAACCCCCAGACAGTCCACATTTTATCTCCCTCCCAACTCCCAGCGAATCGGGAACACTGAATACCTGGTGCAGGTGTGTTGGGAAAGAGGAGAAAACAAAAATGTGGACTGTTTGGGGCTCCCCAAGGACCGGATTAGGAAATATTGCAATACACTGAAACTGAGGGCATTTTAAAGACACAAATTCAACTAACTGACTCTGGACTACAGGAAGGGAAAATGAAACATCAAACAAGATGAGCTGTGGTAGCACTTCAAATTCAAGCTGCGCCGTTCTCTGACCGCGACCGCAGCCAATCCCGCTGTCCTCTCAAGCATCTGCCAGCAGGTGAAATTAGCGCTCAGCACTCCTGCATGGCACCATGCAATTAACAGTGTGATAAATAAGGAGGATCGGCGGGGCCGCGAATAGGAAGAGCGCCAACTGCTGGCCGCAGGAAGGCGCTGCATTTGGCTCGTTTCGGGAGAGGGAAAAAAAAAACAGGCTGCTATAAAAACTAGTCAGAAAAAACATGGCAACGAAATGTGAAGCAAAAAGGTGGAGGATTCTGAAAAGATCTCTGATGATTCATGCAGTCTGAAATGCACGCAGAAACATTCCACAGCTCATGGGATAAAAATATAAGTAATTTTAGCATAACACAACAGATCCCCCAAAAGATAGATGACTTCAAAACTAATAAGGGAAAACTGGAAAAACAAAAACGTACTGGCACTCTAGTCAGGACAGTGAGCTGAATTTGGATATGCCCCGATGCATTGTGGGTAAGATGCCCCTCACCCAGGACTTGGCGCCCTCCGTACCTCATCCGCGTGAACAGCTCCCTGTAGGAGGGCCTGGCAGAGAGCGCCTCCTCAACGCACAAGTCCCTGTGGTGTGACAGAGCGGCCCACCGTCAACACCCATGAGCAAACCATCCAGGCAGCACGGCCTAGGCCCCAGGCAGCACTATACCTTCTATTATACCCGCTTATATGAAGTTAAAACTGCCATGGTATCATATAAGTATCAGAAAAAAATAGGTTCTGTTAGTTTTTGCTGTTATGAATTGCTTTTGCGCATTGTAGAACCTGTGCAATTCAGTAAGAAGTTTTCAGCCAGCTTCTTTTCGTAACTCCTTTTAGCTCCTCTTACCTAGTCTCCATGCCACCGGAGAGATGGAGGTAGCAGCGCAGGCAGCTGTATGACCCTGCCGGGGGCCCTTTTTTGGTCCCTGAAGCATCTTCCTCACCCTCTGAATCACTCTCTGGAAGGGGCTTGATAATCTTCACAAAGGATGCAGGAAAAATGCCCGTCTGGTTCCTGACGGTACCCTTTGGGGGGGGGTATTCACACGTTAAGCCAAGGCATTCATCACCATATCTGAGGTTATGGGGGGTCTAAGAAGGTACACTAACACACCAAATACCTGCTCAGGTCCGATTCACATAGAAACAGAGATATAGCCACAATAATGTCATCTGAAAAAACCATGAACATCAGCACAGTAATGTTTAAGTCCATTAGGCATATTCATTAACCAAGGAACCATAAAAATTATTCCTGAAAATGAAGTCAGAAGGGAAAGAAGTTTAGAAAGATTGTCACATAAGCCTAGTCTTCATCTTTTCCACTGCCATCTTTACTTTCTCTCATTCATCCCTCTTTTTATTGAACTGCTTCATCTTTCTCCTCCTCTGTCTATCCTCCTCTTCAATCCCTCATAACACTCTCCCTTTCCATCTGTGACTCTCCTCCTTCTGCTTTCATGTCCTGCAATCTCTCTCTCCTACATCACTGCATCCCTTCCCGGTGCCCCTCCCTCTCCCTCTCCCTCTCTCTCTCTCTCCCTCCCTCCATCTCTCCCTGTCTCTCCCCTTCAGCTCACCTCCAGCCAGTCAGCGTTGACTCTCCTGAGCAGGAAGATCACCTCGCCAGTTCGCAGGCTGAGCTCCAGCTGCCCGCTCCCGCTGAAGTCGAACACCACCTGGGACAAGCCACACGGACACAGGCGCACAGTCAGGTGAGCTCTTTCCGCCGGCCGGAGGCTGGGGGGGGTGGGGGTGAAGCCCGAATGGGTGGAAGCAAAGTGTTGGAGAAAAGGGGGGGAAGAGAGGAGCGATGATCTCGGGGATGGGGAGACCAAGACCGAGTAGCAAGTGGGAGGTCAGGAGAGAAGATCCGGACTGCGGTGGATGTGAAGGAGGGATGGGAAAGAGAGAGAAAGAGAGGGAGGGATAGAGAAGCGGTATGGGATGGTGAACTAGATGAGGGACGCGGAGTTTGGGTCCCCTAACACCAATAGCACCATAACCTGCAGGACAGGTGAACTGCACAGGACGGCGTGCGAGATGAAGCGTGACGCAGCAGGCGGTGACGGACAGCCCTTCCGGGCTCATCGCCTGCGGGGGTTGGAGAATGGCATGGCTGGACCCAGGCTGGTGGGGGGGGGGGGAGCGTGCAAGGAGTTTAGCGGTGTGGAAGTTTTTTGGTGGCGTAACTTCTACATTTAGAAAAGAAGGATGTGGGGTGTTGAGAAAGAGTGAAAAAAGATGAGTGTCTGAATGAAGGAAAGTGAATAAGAGAGGTGAAGTCCAGTTAGCGCATGATCTGGGTACCTGCGGCCGTCACCTTGACTTTACTGCAGCGTCACCGAGTCGGACACTGACCGGGGGAGGGAAGGGGACACAGGTATCAGTGCAGGGGATTGTCCTGGCAAAAGGCGGGTCATTTGTGTGGGGGCGAACACGAGTAGTGTGTGTTCATCCATGCTGGCTAAGTGTGTTTTGGCAGACAGATGCGAGAAGCTCTTAAATGAGACAAAATGAAAGTTTATCGCTAATGCTGAAAAGACAGTGCCCCCCCCATACCCGCCCGCCCCCCCACCCCCGTCCGCCCCCCCACCCCC
>JAODKE010000101.1:6027824-6041505 GCA_026779605.1 Mormyrus hasselquistii
CCCCCCCCCCCCCCCCCCCCCCCCCACCCTGCCAAGGAGCGGCCCCCGGGGCCAAAACCACCCCACGGGGGGGTGGGGGGCTGGCCGCGCTGCTCGCCCCCTGCTCGGTCTTGCCCCCCCCCCCCCCCCCCCCCCACTGTTCTCATACCTAAGGCCACCTGTTATGTCCAGCTTCAGAAACTGCCTGGGGGGGAGGAAGGGGACTGGCTGTTTCTGGAGGGGGAGGGGTCGATTTAAAATCTTTTGTGAACCAGGCCAAGGGGTGGATATAGCTTGACTTTCAAAAGTAAACTAAAAAAAGTCTGAGCAAGGTGGGGGGAGCTGCCTCTGGAGACGCCGTGTATGGGAGACACAAGCTCCGCGTCTGGAGTGTGACCAAAGGCGGTATCTCAGGCTCAGCGAAAAACTATAATCCAGGAGAATGAGTCACAAAGCGGGTGTCCGATCCAGGGATGTGATTTGAAATGTTCAGATCATGTACATGCAGAGTCTCTGATGAGAGCAGGGCCACGTTCAGGGAATGGAAAATGGAAACTCTAGAAAACTTTTGTTTAACTCTCCCGGATGGAGACAGGACCCTACTTTCTTGCCTCCTTCTTGACTGTTCCTCCTTTTCTTGTTCTCCTTCTCCTCCCTCCACTAGCTGCCAAGATGGCCATGAAGGACCTCCTGAAAGCTGAAGACATTAAGAAGGCTCTGGATGCCTTCAAGGGTGAGGTGGAGATACTGCTGCAGGCCTGGAAAAAGCAGGAGCCGGCCAGCCACGACAATGACGATCAGTGACGATGCCGGGTGTCACATAGGCTATTCATTTACATACTAAGGCGTTTCTCTGTAGTCTGTCTGAATGCTATAGAGCTGAAATCGCTAGCAATAATTATCAGTGTTTATAATGAAGTTTATAAGTCCTTCCAGCACAGCTGACATAATTGTTATCATTTTAGCACCCACAAAATCCAACTTTCTCTCAGGCTTCAGGCAGCTGCTTAGCGCAGGATTAAAAAGCATAAATAAATGTACAGATTTCAGATCTTATAGTGACCATGGGATTCACATTTCTGTCATTTTGTCGTCATGACCGCAATGCAGCCGCCGATACCTTTGACCCTCTGAAGTTCTTCGACATGGTGGGTCTGAAGGCCAAGTCATCCGAGGACGTGAAGAAGGCCTTCAAAGCTCTGGATGTGGACAACAGTGGCTTCATCGAGGAGGAGGAGCTGAAGTGAGTGGGCATTATGGGGAAAAGAGTATCGATCCTATCCTGGGAACAATGGGTGCAGACAGGAACCAACCCTGGGCAGTCACCAGCACACCACAGGGTGTGCACATACTCACACACAGCCAATTTAGACTCACCAACTAACCTGCATACTTTTGGACCGTGGGAGGAAACCAGAGCCTCCAACAGAAACCCACTCAAGCACAGGGAGTGCATGCAAACACTACACAGGAAGGACCCAGGACTGAACCCAGGACCATCTTGCTGTGAGGCAGCGGCACTCACCACTGCATCACTGTGCCGCCCCTCACTGTCAACTACAGTTTGGCCAAAGAGCTGCCACCCCTGTGAGGTAGCAGAAGAGCGGATGTTTGTGTCTCCAACAGCAATTTAATATCAGCAGACATAAGCCAGACATAGCAAATCAAAAATAAGACAAAACATCATAAAAAATGAGTCAAAACAGACAAAATGAAACAAAACACCAAACAAACACAGTCCTAATGGTTTGGCAAGTGTACTTATAATTGAAGGATTGATGGTTTGAATCCCCAACTAGAGAAGTACCACTGAGGTACTGTGAGCAAGATACTACTCCCTGTGTGCTGAATTAGCTACCGGCTGGCCCCTTACATATGGGTTAAATGCATTTTGGTCTGTCAACTCGAGAGCATATCATCTCCAGATGCTCGGGGCAAACAGATGTCTATTGGCTTCCTGCATCCTGAGCTTAGACACAGCAGCTGAACGACAGCATCCCCTTGCCTTAATCCCCCCCAACCCCTACCCTCCACACTCCAGGTTCGTGCTGAAAGGCTTCGCCTCAGACGGCAGGGACCTGACCGACAAAGAAACCAAAGCATTCCTGGCCTTGGCGGACAAGGATGGAGACGGGAAGATCGGCGCTGAAGGTAAGAGAGTCCGTGACTAGCGGCTGAGGTGTCATCCCGCCGACCCAAGCGGCTGCCTTCGCGTTTCCACAGATAAAAAGCAGACTGGCTGGCAAGTTTCTGCACACGCTGACGTCTTCTACATTTCAATGTCACTCACTTAACATTCACTAAAAATACACTCAATATTTTTTGCTAACAAATAAATTTACAGTGTGTTCACCACTTCAGTACTTTTATTAGCAAGAAAATGTCACATTCATCAAAGTAACCTTCTCTCGCAGTTATAACAGCAGAGAAAATTCGAGGCATCCTTTCTGCAAGGGACATTAAATACTGCTTCATTTCATGGGATGAAACAGATAATTAGTGCATTTAAAGTTAAGGGTCAGCCTAGAATTTGACTCTGCCATCATCACACAACCAGTTAACAGGATGTCAGACATGCACTGTCATACTCTTTCCATGTTATAAAGGAAACTGGTTTCATTTGTAGCTGTTCACTCAACTTTCCAAAGCTTAACAAGAATAAAAAAAATCTGCAGTTTATGAAATCAATGGTAAAGTGGTAAAAACCTGTAGTGTGCAAAAGCTTTTGACCGGTAGTGTACGTGGTGACCGGTAGTGTACGTGGTGACCGGTAGTGTACACTGAAACAGTGCTTTTGAAGTAGTTGTGTTAACGATGGTCGTGTTCCTGTCTCTACCCCCCACTTCCACGTCTCCTCTTTGCCTTTTCCAGAGTTCGAGGCCTTGGTGCATCAGTAGGGGGTTTGCCCCACCGGCCGACTCTCGCTCTTTCCACACCCCTCTATCCCTGACCGACCTGCCCCCCCCCCCCCAATCCCAAACCACCGCTCCTCACATGTGACCCCTCCCTCCCCACCCTCATGGAGCACAATACTTCGCCCACTACAGCGAGCTGGAAAAGATGCATCACAGCAGGGGGAGGGGGGGGGGCAAGGAAGGGAGGCCTCACTCACCTTATTTATTTTCCTTTTTATACAAATATACTGTTGTTGTATCTTTTTATTTTTTTTCAAATATCTGTTTCATACTAAGTACGAGTAGATATGTAAACAGCACATCCACATCGCCTGTACCACTGAACTCTGTTTCTCACTAATTCTCATTTATCCACTCATTCACAAACCCTCCCCCCCCTCCCCCCCCCTCCCTCGGTTACGCTGTAAGAAGACGACGGGGTCAAGCTGCGAAAAAGAAAGCGAAAAGAGCAAAAACGAGAAATAAAAAAAGAATGCCTTGTGTTTACGGCCCACGCTGTCTTGCTTTATTCGGTCGCCGACGGCGACGCTCACATCAGCAGCAGCGGACCTGGGGCCGGAGGGTAGGAAATGTGACGGCTTCCTCGGGGGATACTGCTGCTGTACCCTTAAGTGAAGCTCTCAGCCGGACCAATTTATCTCCAGCTGTGTAAGCAAGTGAAATGCAAAGAGCGTAAGCTAAACGAATGCTAATGCATCACTGTGCGACCGGTCAGCTTCGCCTTAGCATTTTCTCCGTCCAGCCTGAAAGCCGGTCCATTCAACTGTCAGCAGAGTAAATGATGCTCATGACCTGACAGCGTGGTGGCGACTGCAGAGGAAAGGCCTGGAGCGGGATGCTGGAAAATTCATCAGCGCTCGTCACGCGGCAGGGGGGGGTCACACAGAGGACCGCTCTATCGATCATGGAGGGGGGTGGCCCCCCAGGTAAATCAATACCTGCTTTCTGCTGAGGAGGGGCCGTGACGTGTCGATGTCCCTGGAGGGACGCCCGGTATATACACCTGACAAGCGGGGAACAGATACGGCCCATGACACCCAACTATTATTCCTCTGCAGTGTCCTCCCCCCAGAATTTTGTGGTCACATGACACATCTTTACAGACTTTTTAACCACGCAGAGAATAACACTACAAAGAGCCCACTGCTCTAATCCTGCGCAAGGTTTGTACTCTTAAACCGATTCATCGATATTAATTTAAATTGCCTGGCTGCAAACTCACAATAATCCATCCACACACACACCTTCCCTAAGTGCTAATCCAGGGTCATAATGTAATTAACAATGCAAAAAAAAAAAAAAAATACAATTAATTATAAACAAATGTGATGTCATGTTGAAAACACCGTCTGTGTCCCTTGGCTGAGGAATGAAGAACAACGGAAGGTCGGCTGACAGAATAAAACTTTTAATCGGTTGGTTTTGCATCACAGACTGGAAAATGGTGCGTTTCCAGATGGGTAAAACACAGGGGATGGCGTCAGGCCCATGACGTCAATTCACAGACCATGCGTCTAACACCGTATCTAAAAATATAACCCCTTCGCTGCGTTTGCCTACTTTTAGAAACGCTATGAAAATCCCGGGGACGGGCAGCGCCGGTTCTGGCACTCGCAGCCCTGTTCTGCCTCGTTTCACCGGCGCGGAAGCCGGCGACACGCCCGCCTGCCGACACGTCAGTGGATCCGGGGGGCCGATCTGTCGTTGGTGGTGGTGGGGCGGAGTTTCACCGTCGCGAAGGGGTTGGTCCCCCTGCAGGAGAGAAGAGCGGCGTCACGACAGCCGCAGGCCAGGACGCTCCGGCCCTCATTTCCGCCACGGTCACCACGCGGCGGCTCGTGGCTCCGACTCTCACCTTGGGAACAGCTCCGGACGGAGGGCTTGCTCCGGCGCTTTCTGGAAAAGCGCACACACAGAAAAACCGTCAGTGTCCGTGCCACACCGCCCTCATAATCCCGTCGGGAGTTGCTGACGCTCCTCGCTCCCATCGGGGAAGCAAAATGAGCAGCATTAGCATTAAGCGTCATCACAGTTACCTGACGCCTTTATCCGATGTGACTTACAGTAGAGGGATGGGATGTAATTTATATGCATAACCCAGGGATTCAAAGCTACGTCCTTTGATCTGTTAGTACACCACTCTACCTGTTGAGCTACTGTCACCATATGGCAATTCGATAACAAACTGAGCTGAATTTAGCCTTAGCACCCATGTTGACCATGCTATAGGTGTCCCTTTTTGCTAACACTCCATGGAGATGCCATATGGCTGGTGGGGGTGGGGGGGTGATTATTAGGGGGGCCTGGCCTTTTTTTGCCACATTAACTCCCACGTAACTGAGCAGGTCATAGTACTTGGCCAAAGAAGGCCAGCAAGGAGACAACACATGCAGACTTTTTTATTATGAAGTCCCCACCCACCTTGCTGTCTGGGAGTGGCCCCGCCCTCCTATCCGGAGTGGGCGTGGTCGGACGCAAGCTTGGCGAACTGGAGTTTAGGGGTGGAGCAGGAGGAGGGACTCCGTTGCGATTCTTTCCGGCCGAGTCGTTCTCATCCTTCTGTGCCAGCAGGTTGTTCAAGCTGTGACTTCTGAGGGTGGGAGTGCCGTGGGGTCGAAGGTCGTGGCTGCAAGCGCAGCAGTGATACGGCATGATCCAAAGGGCGTTCGCATATGCGTGGACAACAAAACAACTGAACAAAATGTTGTAGTGGTTGCACAGATCACCAGACTTCACGTGTATTTCCAGCAAAGTAAAGGGATAAGTGTATATTGACAGATATAAAGCAACTTACAGTAGAGGGAGGGGTTACAATTTACGTGAGCTCCCCAAGACAGATAAGAGCGTCCAAACAAGCTGGATAAAAAAACGCGACATAGCAAAGGAGGCTCAGAGATCACGATCTATAACAGGGTTTCTGCTCCCTCCCAGTTAAATGTGAACTGTCTGTGGGTCCCCAAGGACTGAATTGGGAAACACTGGTCTACAAATACAGCAAGAGCACATATCTTGCCCCTGGGAGTTCGACAACTCAGGGTGAATCTTAAGAGAAGTTCTCCACAGCCAAATCCTAACCCCAGTTATAACCATAAACCTAATTGGATAAGGGCCTACATGCTAAAGGCACACTGCCACACTGGATAAGGGCCTACATGCTAAAGGCACACTGTCACACTGGATAAGGGCCTACATGCTAAAGGCACACTGCCACACTGGATAAGGGCCTACATGCTAAAGGTACACTGTCACACTGGATAAGGGCCTACATGCTAAAGGCACACTGTCACACTGGATAAGGGCCTACATGCTAAAGGCACACTGCCACACTGGATAAGGGCCTACATGCTAAAGGCACACTGTCACGCTACGGCACCTTATTCAGGATGGTGTTACACATTGTGTTTTGATTTGACTTTGACTCACGCTTCTCTTACCTGGACCCAAACAATCTGTCTGTGTCCTCTAAAGGCCCAACGTAGGCAGCTGGAAACCAGCCCTGTCTGTGAGACAGAGACAGTGCTGAGGGGTCTCATTGCAACAAACCGGCGGGGTCACCGCGATGGCGACGAACGCTCACCGCAGGCTGCCCTCGGCCCGGCCATACAGCCAGCCGTTCCGGGGCTCGGGCACCAGCACGGTCACCATGTCACCCTGGGCGAACGGCAGCAGCGTGGGGTTGGACGTCGGGTGGTGGGGGGCCAGAGCCCGCATCTGCCTGCCAGCCCCCATGCCCAGGGAGTCCCCCACTGAGCCTGAGCGTGAGCGGCTAGGGACCGGGGAGGGCGCTGCGGGGTGGGGGGCAGGAACAAACACAGGATCAGTCATGGGAGGAAGGGGGAGGGAGAGAGGGACAGAGAGAGACTGATACAGAGATAGAGGGAAGAAGATAGGGATAGGGAGATGGACAGAGAGAGACTGATAGAGGGATGGAGGGAGGGATAGAGGGATAGGGATATGGACAGAGAGAGACTGATAGAGGGAGGGATGGAGGGAGGGAGAGAGGGATAGGGAGATGGACAGAGAGAGATAGAGGGAGGGATGGAGGGAGAGAGGGATAGGGAGATGGACAGAGAGAGATAGAGGGAGGGACAAAGAGGGAGATTGCAGAGAGGGACAGAGAGAGTGAGAGAAGGATGGAGAGAGGGACACTAGGATGGAGAAAGAAGCAGAGAGGGATGCTGGAGAAAGGGATGTGAGAGAGATGGGGATGAAAGAGGGAAACTGAAGAAGGAGATTAGAGAGGATGAGGGGGGAGAGGGAGAGAGGGACAAAGGAGAGGGTTAGGGAAACAAAAGGAGACTGATGGTTTGAGGGAAAGAGAGATGGGGTGACTGGAGAGAGGCATGGAGAAAGAAACAGCAAGAGAGATAGGAGAAAGAGATAAAGAGGGACAAGTAAAGGATGGAGAAAGGAATGGAAAGTAAAATGGAGACATAGAGGGAAAGAGTGAGTTATGAAAGTAAAAAAGCTTGATAGTCTAGTTTTTCCTTTAATTTCAGTCATTAACTACTTTATGTGTAGAGAGCTGCAGTAAAGTTCTCCCACCTCGTGAGGGCACTCTGCCAAGTGGCTGCTCCTCTCTTTGGCCACCCCAGCTTCTGTCTTCTTCTCTCACTCCCACACTCAGGAAAGAACCCGCAGAGGTTTGCCGCTAAAACAGAAGTAAACATTCCACGTTATCTGAACGAATCCCCAGAGGTCCAGCCTCCTCCTCCAGTATGGCCGTGGCTCTTACCCCTGCACCCTGGTCAAGGGCGGTGGGGGTTCGGGGCCTCGAGCTCCGAGTCTCGTTCACCAGCTCCTTCCAGCCCTCGGCCTTCAGCTGGAGGGCGCCCCCTGTCTGGGACATGGCTCACTTCCCATTAGTTGCCCCCTGATAGCAGCAGCGCTGGCGGTGCCTGTATGTGTGTGTGTGTTACCTTGTTGATGAGATACAGCAGGGATTGGGTGAGACCGCAGTGCTTCTCGGCTAGGAAGCGGTACCTCCTTTCCTCCTCCTTCAGGGCCTCGCGGTGACTCTGTCGGAGGTACTGCATGTATTCGCTGCCCTCCTGTCAGGAAGCACACGCCCAGTTGGCCTTTACCCGCTCCCGGTCGTGGCGGTTTCACCCCCCCGCCGACACGGCCTCACCAGCGAGTCCCGGTACGCCCCTCGCCTCAGCTGTAGCTCCAGTGCGGCCGCCTGGTTCCTCACCTCCACCTCGTAGAACCTCATGCTGCTCTGCGGGGGAGCGACTGCGCCGTTAGACCAAAAGCGGACCTGCTGTTGGACCCTTCCTGCACGGCTCATCTAAGACATTTTAATCGTCCCTCTCAGTGGATCGATCAAGGAAGCTGTTAAACGACTGAAAGAGACACTGATTCTTCTATACGGTCACACACACACACACACACACACACACACACACGCACAGATGCACAGACACACACACAGTCACAGAACATGACACACACACACCCGGGAGCACATATCTCACACGCCATGTCCTTCACGCCACATAACTCCACCATCAACAATTCATTGCCAAATATCCATTACCCTTGGTCCCCCCCCCGCACCACGCCTCAAAGGACGGAAAGCAGGGCTGCTGCATTCACGGGGGCAGAGCTGCCGCCAGCGTTACTCACCGATATGTAGTCCCTGTCCAGGCGGACATTGTTGTCCATCTCCTGCAGCACTTCAGCGTGGAACCAGTTAAACTGAAACAAGTTGGGGGGGGTGGAGTGGGGGGGCTGTCAGCAGATGGGAACAGCTCTACACGAGGCCCCAACCCACCTAACGGGCCACACCTTAGCCAATGACAGGGCGGGAGCCCTTAGCAGACATCCTGACGTGACACTTGGGGATACACAGTCATAGAACTCCCAGCTCTACAGGGTAATTACCATCAATACCAGTAACGAGGGTTTTCATATTGAAAAATCAGCTTACTACTCCCTTCAGTTCAGCGACGAGCCTCCTCTGGCTCTCACAAATCTGCATCAGGACATCTCCTGGGAACAGGAGACACAGAGTTAACTGCCTTCTCACACACATGCACACACACAGATTACGTCGACTATATGGACTAAAGTATTGGGACATCTGGCCATTATACCTAGAGGAACTTTTACGGCATCCCAGTCTAAAATCATAGGCACCAGTATGGAGTTGGTTCCCCGCATAACAGCTCCCGCTCAGATTTTGGAATGTGTCTGAGGGAATTTTTTGCGCGTTCATCCAGAAGAGCATTTGTGAGGTCAGGCACTGATGTTGGATGTGAAGGCCTGGCTTGCAGTCATCCCAAAGGTGTTTCATGGGGTTGAGGTCAGGGTTCTGTGCGGGCCAGCCAAGTTCTTCCACACCAAACTCACCCAACCATGTCTTTATGGACCTTGCTTTGTGCACTGGGGCACAGTCATGCTGGAACAGAAAAGGGCCTCCCCAAAACTGTTCCCACAAAATTGAAGGCATAGAATAATCCAAAATGTCTTGGTATGCTGAAGCATTAAGAGTTCCCTTCACAAGGCGCCTAGCCCAACCCCTGAAAAAGAACCCCATTATCCCTACAGCATCATAAATCTGTACACTGCAGTCAGGCAGGTAACGTTCTGGCATCCGCTAAACCCAGACTCATCCATCAGACTGCCAGACAGAGACGCGTGATTCGTCACTCCACAGAACACGTTTCTACTGCTCCAGTGTCCAGTGGCAGTGTGCTTTACGCCGCTCCATCCCACGCTTCGCACTGCACATGGTGATGTGCGGCTTGCATGCAGCTGCTCGGCCATGGAAGCCCAATCCACGAAGCTCCCGATGCAGTTTATGTGCTGGGCTTTAGTGCCTGAGGAAGGAACTCTGCAGTTACTGAGTCAAGAGAGCGTTGCACTGCGCACCTCGGCACTTAGTGACCCCGCTCGGTTACTTTATGTGGTCTGTCACTTTGTGGCTAAGTTTCCGTTATCCCTAAACGCTTCCACTTGGCAGTAATGCCACCTACAGATGACCACGGAATATCTAGCAGGGAAGGAATTTCACAAACTGACTTATTGCAAAGATGGCATCCTATTACAGTACCATGCTTGAATTCACTGACCTCTTCAGAACTACCCATTCACCAATAGCTCTCTCCATTCATTTCTACGCGCATAACCCTAAATCAAACTATGACAACCTTAACACAGAGCTCCAGACAGCAACTAAAACAACAAGCAACGCGACTCGATTTTTAATTTGATGACTGGTTTTTTTTTCTCATTCCAGTCATCAATGATATCTCACAATCCAAGGAAAAATAAATAAGGCAAGAAAAGTGGCACCTTTTAATTACGTGCAGTTAACCTGCGTCTGTCTTACCTGCTGCACAATCACGTCATTAAAAACCATTAATAGATCGAGAGCAGCATTGACAGACTGGGAGGGTTTTGTCGAATCGTTGCGTTGGAAACTATTCACGCTACCAGGCAACCTGATGTAGAGTGTATGGAGCCTCAGAAGTGGCACTGGGGGGGGAATAAACTCTCACAAAGGGGGGGCAAATCCCACAAGATGTGCAAGATCCCTCAACAGTCTTCCGTTACCATTAATAACTGCACTGTGTCCCTTTAAAAGTACAAAGATATTCATTTATGCACTAATAAGTATGAACCTAAACGACACAGACATGCTCAGTTAAGCGCGCTTCAAGCATTACACTATGGGGGACAATGAGCACCTACGTAACTTATATTTGAGTTTTTATACATTTTTATGAATAATTGTACAGTGTCCGTTCACCGCCGGTGACTTTAAGCGAGACAGCTGGGCTGTTGAGCGTGAAGTGCGCATACAAACATTAATAAGTGTCACGAACAGTGAAAGATATTACAGTGAAAGATACTATAGTGACAGATATTACAGTCAGAAAACTGCATATACTGTAAAGCTAACTTCACTGCGGTGCCGGTGTTAAGGTTTAAACTCGAATCCACTTTCTGGAATATTTCAGTTTAGATCTGCATCTCCCCACGTACATCATCAAGCGAGAATACCGGGGAGGAATACCCGAAAGTGGGTTTGGGTTTAAATCTTAACTATGACGCTGCTGGAAAATTACCTTTATATTCAGTTTTCCGGCTGTAATATCATTTAACAAAAGCAAAGCAACAGCCCTTGGATTCCCAGATGTCTTTACGGGCGAATTTAAATTAATATTTCAATGTTTGTGTGTGCACCTCACCTTCAATATCCCAGCTGTCCTGCTTATGTATCACATATGCCTTCTGTCATTTATTTCTCTGTTATTATGTAGAAGAATGCAGAAGACGATAGTAGGCCTGGTGCAGGGTAAATCGAAAAGAGGAACACGCTGGAATTGTGCCCTCAGTGCACTGTGCAGCTTCTGACAGTAGCAGTGACAGACAGGAGAAATAAACGGCAATGCGAGGTGGAGCAGAGTCAAAATGTGCCAATAAAGAAGTGTTTTTGATTTGCTTTACATTTGGCATGTGAAGGAGATTATGGCCCCTAAAAAAGTGTTTGGCCCCTAAATATTCTGGGTTTAGGAGCCAATGGCTCAAAGTTTTTTTTTTTTCTTTTTAAATCAGGAGCCCCGTCACCCCCCCACCCAGCACTAACCTTAACCATAAGGACCCAAAGAAAGACTTTTGGCATTTTTAGTTTTTGATTGCAGCCACAGATTAATATAAAATTAAGTTTCCTCTTCTGCGGACCCCACAAGGTCACAACTGAAGGATTTTATGGTACTATGGGATCCCCGCAATATTTTATATTATTATACACTATATAATCATACACACACGCACACACACACACACGCACGCATACACACGCGCACACAGGAAGTCTGTTTCCTCACTGCCGATGCCTGAAATGGGTGTCTAACTGCAAATGAACAGATCTGAACATGCAGCCAGTCAAACAGCAGGACAGGGTGTCAGAAAAAGGCCATCAGCTGTTACAGCATGGAGACCAGCAGCAGCCACGGTGTTCTCACGGCTGGTCTCCAGATGAGCCTTTGGGAGTAAAGACAGGTGACCTATGACCTCTTGGGTCTCCTATTCTCACTACAATAGGATGAAGTCACCAACGCCCTTATACACTGTACTAACACTCAACTTAGACACTGCTTACGCACCACAAACACAGCAGTGACACACTCACACACAAGGGGGCAGCACAGTCGTCTCTGCTGCTGCTGCAGCTTCACTGCTGCCCTTCCCTCACAGGCTGGTCGCTTAAATAAATAAGCCTCACTGGGCCGAGGGCCGGCCTCCATGCATTATTCAGACGCCACCTGATCTGGGTGCTCGCCTGTGCACTCGCGGTGCCACGCCAGCCCTGGACCGGGCCAGGCCA
Source organism: Mormyrus hasselquistii (assembly GCA_026779605.1). Classification (NCBI taxonomy): domain Eukaryota; kingdom Metazoa; phylum Chordata; class Actinopteri; order Osteoglossiformes; family Mormyridae; genus Mormyrus; species Mormyrus hasselquistii. Next base: position 6,040,056 of record JAODKE010000101.1, read on the forward strand.
GGCCATACCCACGGCTGCGTGCTACGCGTGCGTCAGCGTTCATTACTGCACATGGGACACCGCTCACCTGACCGTCACTGAAGACCTGCTCGCACGGACAAGAGGGCAAACAAACAGACAAGCGGACCCCAAACAAAAACACATGCGCACTCCCCAAACACACTCATGCACCCCAAACACACGCATACACCCTAAACACACAGAACAAGCCCGCACCCAGTGTGAGGGCAGCGTTTGACTCAGTGGACTAAACCTCTGTGCCTGTGATCAGAAGGTTGCTGCAAAATAACCATTATTACTACGGATCCAACACCCATGGGGACAGCTGTCTGTGAAACTGCACCGTCTACCTGTGTTATGCAGCTGTCTGTCAAACTGCACCGTCTACCTGTGTTATGCAGCTGTCTGTCAAACTGCACCGTCTACCTGTGTTATGCAGCTGTCTGTCAAACTGCACCGTCTTTCTGTCACTCCTGTCTTAATAAGCTACGAACGGTTTAGAAAAAGGCAGGTACAATGAGTTGAATTTGGAGACTGTTCACTCCAAATACAGGGGGGAGGGGGTTGCCCCCAGTCATATTACATGTAACAGATCACCTGTTTGTTCATGATGACATTGTCATTCTGAATGTGTCCGTATTTTGTTCTACAAAAATTCTGCAATCTTGTTTCATCCAGTGATCTTGTTAAAGGAGCCTATTATAACGCTACCCAATAAAAAGATTTGGAGCAAACACAGCCAGGCGGATCCGGTGACACGTCAAGCGGCACGGACTTAGTGGCACCATAAATGTTTAGCAACATTTGTTTTATGAAGGATGTGGGCTTTGATAGCACTGACGGCCCACAATAAAAGGTTCTGGGACAGAAGCCCGGGAGCCCATATTCACGGCACATTGAGAGTGAGAGAGCGAGACCTGCTGTTAATCGAACCCGTGGCCCTACCCGTGCCAGCCTGAGCTATAAAGCACATCTCTGACGGCTTCTCCAATCAACTGCGGTGTTTCCTTCTCAGATTTATCTTTTTTCCAGCCATATCTCTTGCACAGTTTCTCATAAAGTCTCCTCCCTTGACATACACACCGACATTTAACCTTGGGCGAGACAAATTAACCACAAATGGAAATATAAGTGATGACAGGGACCCGTATGACAAAGCCAGATTTGTTACTTAGCCGGTTAACTTTTTGGATTTAAGGTATGCCAGTTTAGGCAGACTTTGTCTATATTCACTTACATTTAGCCTAGACTGGATAACCTGTGAATCAGCTACAATTTCATTATCACTTTATCACATTATCGCAATAAAATGTTTATCAGTGAGAGGCAGCGTGGTGGCTCAGTGGTTATGCGGGTTCAGATTCTGCCTTTGCGTGTGTGTGTGTGTGTGTGTGTGTCTTAATTCCCCATAGGGGTTGACTAACCAGCACCTCCTCCAGGGTGCTCCGTG
>JAODKE010000101.1:6073006-6083138 GCA_026779605.1 Mormyrus hasselquistii
CCCGGACTCTGGGACCCCGGGGCGGTAGGGGGGAAGAGAGGGGGGGGGGGGGAGTGGGGGGGGGGGGGGGGGGGGGGGCGCACAGCCATAAGGGGAGGACAGATGGAGGGGACGTGTGTGAAAATGCAGAGAAGGTCCATAGGGGAAATAGTTTTACATATTAGCGTGGAGAGGGAGGGACTGGCCAGAACGGCAATTAATGGTGGAGAACAGAGTCAAAGAAATGAGTCAGACAGGCATCTTCCTGCGTCTTTCCACAACCAGCGAACCTGGAGATCCCTCCAAAGTGACTCCCATTCCCTCATTAGCAAACTGCTCTCTTATTATTATCATCCGTCTGATCTAATTAACTTAGTAATTGCATTTATCTAAAGTGGCCCATAGCTTTTATCCTCTTATCTCATTTGTGTTGTTGAATATCTGTCGAAAAACTGACTCATGGCAGCAAGGGCGATTCTAGGAATTATTAAGGTGGGGATGCATAAGTGGGGCCTTAATTCATATACAGGGGTCAATATTAGCATCAGCCAATGAAATGTTTTGATGTTGGTGAGTGGCAGGGGAATGAGCATTCCGGTGACCAATCAGCTTTTAGATGGGTCATGTGCCCCTGTGGCCCCACCCCCTGTAGCTGTATATTGACACAGCAGGCGTGCGGCTGCAGTTTCCAAGCTCCTCCTTCTGTGGTGCCGCTAGTTATTATCCCGTTTATCGCCTCCTCCACAGGTGTGTCTGAGTACAGCTACCCAGAGGGCTACAAACTCTCCTTCCCCATACGCACCAACTACATGTACGCCATGGTGCGGAGGCCAGTGCCGGAGCTGTACGCCTTCACCGCCTGCCTCTGGCTGCGGCCATCGGGGGGCGGCATCGGCACGCCCTTCTCCTACTCCGTGGTGGGGCAGCCCAATGAGCTGGTGCTGCTGCAGGGGGTGCACACCCCCGTCGAGCTGCTCATCAACGACAAGGTCAGAGCCCAATCAGAACACGCGACCCAATCTGCCGCCTTGCGGCGAGTGAGAAACTGGCGTGCAAAGTCCCACCCCAGCAGTAACGAAATGTTGGAGGCACCGGAGGGAAATATGCAGCGTGGTAATAATAGTGCATTGTGCAAATGGGTTAGGACCCCGTGTCCGTAACCAGAAGGTTTTTGGTTCAAATCAACCAGCAGACTGATATCGCTGTTTGGCCCCTGAGCAAGGCCCCAGGAGTGCTGCACACTGGATGACTCTGCGCTGTGACCCCCTCCCAAGCTTGGTCTCACCTCTCTGAGCACTGGAGAGCAAGGCTGGGGGAAGCAAAAAGAGAATTTCCCCACGGGGGTTAATCAAGTATCACTATTCTATTTTAAACACATACAGACATACAGTGATTACTACTATTACATACAGTGACAGTTACACATGCACTGTGACTAATGCAGTGTGGTAACAGCCATATAAATATTATGGACACGATGCAGATATGGAAGGCGGCTGATGGGCTTGTTGAACCGAGCTCAGCATTCCGACGGAGGTTCCTGTGGCCCAGATGCTGCAATGGCAGCAGTACCGTGTGCGTCCTGTTCCTCTGAACGTACCAGACATACCCCCCATTTGCAGGGATGGCAATGCCCAGTCACTGCCGTATTACAATATTACCCACTGAAATTCTGAGGGTGAGAGTGCGGCCTCCCTCCAGCAGGAGGCCTGATGCCTCTGCCCCTCGCTCTGAGTTTTTGTAGTTTGCATTGTCTTCTCCGGGTGCTTCCGGGTGTCTCTGAATTTCCCCTCGCTTGCAGTCGTGCTTGAGCTTGTGTCCTCTGTCTCCTTCCCTGTACTTCCTGGCATAGACCCCAGCTAACCATCATCCTGGACGTGCAAGATAGATGCATACATTGTGTATTGAAAGTGCGAAAACTGTGGGCCTTATGTGGGTTTATGTAAGGCGGGTCGTGGTGATGTTTTCGGTTGTATCTGGGGATTATGTAATTAGCGACAGGATCTAATCCAAACCATGTTCTCTGTAATATAACACCTCCTTGTTTTTAGATCACTTTTCAACCAGTTACTTTCATCTTGGCTGCAAATCCAGCACCTGCTTTAAGTACAATTCCCTTCTATGTACTGCGTGGACGTGCTGACCACGCCACCTGTGCACCCTCCCCGCCTGCAGGTGGCGCAATTGCCGCTGTCCCTGCCTCAGGGGAAATGGCAACACGTGTGCGTCAGCTGGAGCCTGCGGGACGGGGTGTGGAAGGCCTACCAGGGGGGCAAGCTGAAGGGCGAGGGGGCGGGCCTTGCTGCCTGGCATCCCATCCGGCCCGGGGGGGTGCTCATACTGGGGCAAGAGCAGGTGAGTACTGCCCGTCCGGGGGTGGGAGAGGCGAAAATGCAATATGCACATCTCTGTGTATATACTAGCTGCCATTATATTATATGTATTTATATACCTAATTATATTTACTTGCCATAATTGCACTCATAATTGCACATATTATATTCATATGTAGTAAAATTTGTGTTTACTAAACATGCTGCTTTATACTATAAGCACAGTTACTTTCACTATCTCTTTCATATAGTTTATATTTTGTATTTTTAATGCTTCACATTCTCGTTTGCTTATTTATCGTAATCTACTTTACCTTCTTTCTATTGATATTTATGTGCCTCAAAGCATCGTTGGGAAATCACAGACATTGAGTTTCGTCGTAACTATGTTACAGTGACAATAATGCATTTTCTATTTTATTCTATTCTATTCTACACTATCAGAAAAAGGGGTAAATATTTGTATCTTTCTTGTCACGGGGGCTGTACCCTCGAGGTTTGCCAATTGTACCCTTAGCTGTAGGTATATGTAGGTATACCTTTTAAGGTACGGAAATGTACAAGGGTACAGCCTCAATAACAAGCAGAGGTACAAACCGTTTTTCTGAGTGTACATGGAGGACTTGGATATTATGCACTTATGCAGGTTTAGACAGAATTAGGGGCAATATTTTAGTTGTATTACGGTAACAACGTGCCAAACATAAGCAGAGGGGGCTTTTCTCCAAAGCTTTTCATTCTGTTTCTACCTTCCCTGTCCCACTTTGATCCCACATCCACTCTTCTCCACCACACACCTGGGCTTCGTGAATCTCTCTGCCTGGTCACCTGACCCGCTCACTTCCCACCTCTGTCCCCCACTCCCATTTTAACATCCACACAGGACACTCTGGGGGGGCGCTTTGACGCCGCGCAGGCCTTGGTGGGGGAGCTGTCCCAGTTCAACCTGTGGGACCGGGCGCTGACGCCGGGCGAGGTGTCCGGCCTGGCCGACTGCAGCCAGGTCACGCCGGGCAATGTGGTGCCGTGGACAGAGCGGGACGTCGACGTGCTTGGGGGGGCCACCAAGGAGCCACTGGAGCCGTGCTCACAGCGTGCCGGCGGGCAGCAGTGAGGTGGGGGCGCAGCTGCGGGGGTTGGGTTGGGGGGGGGCGCCTGGTCGTGGGGTCACGTGGGTTTGAGAGGCAGAGAAGTGTCTGAGGTTTGAGAGCAGTTGGGGCGGGAGAGGGGGGGGGGGTTGTCCCAGCCAGATCGTGACCAAGCTGGAGGACGCTGTTTACCTGTCACGTCTGCACTGCGCAGGTCTGCACACCAACTGAGCAAAGCAGGCGTGATCTCCCACACTGTGTTCTTTTCTTCAGTCCCGGGCTCTTTATACCTGTTTGCTCGGACAAGGGGGGGGGGGTCCTCATCCTCCTCTGGCACCTGCCCTCGGGAGGTTTGCTTCTGGGCTTTTCCCCGGCCCCTCATTTATGTCCAATCTCTCATCTAACCATCTCCATGACTCAAGGCCACCCAGTCCGACCCACGGCAGATCCCTCGGGCCCTCACATGTCCATGCATGATCGCCATGGCAACCGGAGGTACAGCCAAACTAGAAGGTGCAGACTCCCTGGAGATTACAGATAGGCTCATGTCAGAAAGCCCCTCCCCCCCATGCCTGCTCTGAGGTGGACAGCGCGACGAGACCGAAGAAGCCAAACGTGTTCTGAAGCACAGCAGTTAATAGAGAAGCACAGATCGGAATCTTACATATCAGGTCGTGAAATCCACAGCGGAGCAGGCTGGGGGCTTAGTGTGAAAAGCAGGATCCTGATTGGACGGAGACGGGGGCTGGCTTATTTTTGGTATTTTTGTGAACGTAGGGCAATGGATGTATGGGGGCAGGCCTTCACTGTTTTGCGCCAAAATGCATCCAGAAAATTCTATTACGCCATGTAACTAAAATTTGCCCCCCGGAACCCTCCACCCCTTCCCACCCCCCACTGTAAAGTTCCTCAAATCCATTTTTATTTGCATGAGTGACCAGATCAAGTGAGGTCATTTGGAGCAGCTCGAGCGCATAGCACCTTGGATGCGTCCCAAGTCGGCCGCATGCCGCCCCTCTGCTCCGGGAGCGAAAGCGGATGCGCAGTGCCTATCTGGTTACACGTTTAAAAAAAAAAGGTGAAGTAATTACTGATTTCTTTCGCTGTTGGTTTTCCGGTTGCTGAGTGTGGTGTCGGTATCGTGTTTGCTTATATTTGTACCTCTGGTTCTTCTATGATGTCATAATATTGCTGTGAAAAAACCGAGATGATTCTACCTGCCTGAACATTTTAACTGTTTTTATTGCCCCGTGTATAAAGACTCTGCATTCTCACGTTGCATTCATTCTCTGTCTTGCTCCCTTTGTCTGCTTTATGCATAAGTTCAGAACTTTTGTAACTAATTTTTCTACTTCTCACACACCTTTACACTCCTTAATTTTTGTATGAGTTCTGTCTGTGCACCATATATGTTAAAAAAAAACAAACAGAATGGCCACAAATAAAAAAATGGATTCAAGCTGAACGCCAAGTTTTTAAAGCTCTCTGGTTTTTTTTTAATCTTCTTGGTGGTGCCCAGCTTTTTTTTTCGAATCCGTAAGGGGGGGGGGCGTTTTTGCGGAGGTGTGACGCTCAGATTTTGAGGGGGTGGACGGGGGTGTGGCGGAACTGGAAATGGTGGCGGAGCCTGGCAGAGACTCCGGAGCAGGATGGGATTCTGGACAAACGACGGCATGATGCACTGGGGGCACTGCGTCCGTCAGCAGATATGGATGCCACCGATTCCGCAACCGGGCAAACTGATGCGGGGGGGGGAGATGAAAATAACAGACGGGAAGGAGGGGGGGGGGGGAATTTGGTATGGGATGGAAAGGTAGCTCTACAATGACAGACACTTCGCTGCTGCAATGTAGAGGGAGCGTGGGTGAGATGACATGCAGATCCTTATCGAGGGATTTCAGCAGGGATTTTACCATGGTACAAGCCCCTGTAATGGCCCAGGAACGCTGTGGGTTTTCCAAATAAGGAAGAACACAGCCAGGTCGCACAGCATGCTGGGATAGGCTCCAGGTCCCCCCTCGGCCGTCGAGGACCGATCCAGAGTGCATGAGTCTGGCCCCCTTCCGAAATCCACATCTTTCACCCGACCCCTTCATTAAATGTAATGAATAATGTGTCACTACCCCAAGGTGCCTCCGGATTGACGGCCAGGAATGTAACAGGGGATTTCGGTGATTTTACCCGCCTCTGACGGGCCTCAGTGGGGGAGCATGGTCACATGACGCAGATGTTTAAAAGGTAAAGGGGTTGCGCAGATCCGGCTGGATGCGTGCGCTAAGTTACTGAGATCATAGCAACTATAATAATCCCGACAAACCGTTCTCTGCATGCTTGGCGCGGCGCCCTCGTGTGCCGCGTGTGGCCGTGACGCATGCCTGCCGGCCACATGCCTCCATCTCCGCACCTACGCCGGCGAGCTCTTCCAGTCACCCGCTCGTCGCACCTCTCTCGTCGCTGTTATTGCCGCGTCTCTGTGCAGTTGCCCTTGATTCCGTCTTGCCGCTCTCCTCTCTTTCCAGGGTACAACGCACTTCATTGTACAATATTAATAACCTTTGAAGGCCACACCATCTCTGCCTTGGCTTGTGAATTATGCATCCGTCATGATTAACTCTGCCCCGGCTTTTCATGTCATTTTCATCCTACTGAGGCCAATTTCATCACCGCTCGTCCCTTTGAGGTACGGCGTCTCCCATCTTCCCTTTCTCACCGCGTCGCAGTCGTCACCGCGGCTCTCTGACTCAAACCCTCCCCCCTCCGTGTCACCCGCTGTCACTGTAGGCTAACGCCTGCCAGAAGAGCTCCTGTCACGTTGCAGCCGTGGCAAACACGGCCAGCGGCCCCGGGAACAGGAAGGCTGTGTGAAAAACCGCCCCCACCTCCACGATCATTTTCATTTTGGGTCATATTCGGATGCTTGTTTCATTTCGGTGAACAGGGCGCCCGTTGTGCTACAGACCGCCGCCATGACGTTGTCAAAGCGCTTTCTGAAAATACATCAAAGGGGTTGGGGGGGGGGGGGGGGTTTGACAGGCATAGAGCTGAAATACTGAATACTGTTCGTGTTTCAGCCTGATGTCACCAAAACCCACAAAACCTGTGACCATCTTCTGTAAAGTGACGCTTGAGGAGGACTGGGTGAGTACAGGCACCCACTAGCCTCGCTTTCAGCCCCAGGAAGGACAAGCATGGATAAAAGCTGAGCCTTCCATGAACTCCCAGAAAGATCCACACATCGACAGATATGACACAAGATCCGGTCTCCCCCTCCCCATTCTGTCTCTTACTTCCAAGGTTCGAGATTCAAGCTACTTATTGTGCAGTGTTTACACAATGAAATTCTTAGTTTGTTTGCTCCTCCAGATGCTGCAAAAAAACGAGGTACAGAAAACAATAGCACATTAGATAAAGATATAAAAAATACATATCCACCTTAGATAGGAATGTCAAAGTATGTATGAATAAATGAATGAATAAACAGACAAACAAATAAATAAATAGCAGTGGCTAACAATGTAAAATACACATAGATACTCATATTACTTTGGGTGTTCCCCAGAGATTGTTCCCTATTGCTTCTCGGTTGCCAGGTTGTGCAGACCATCAATCTTCTTATTCTCTCCCTCCACTATGGTAAAGTTACCATAAACCTCCTTATTCTTAAATGGAGGCCCCCGCAATGCTTTGATACCTTTGCTCATCGGCCACCGATCTAGATTTACCTATATTCGTGTCTTTCTTTGATACACAGCTGATACATCAACTTCATTTCAGTTAGTCGTTTATGGTGATGTACCTTTTTCTTGTTAAGATTAACAATGTCCGATGCCACACTTACACTCTCGTTTCATTGTACAAATCGTTCCCTGCATAGATTTTGCATAATCCAGATTTCAACCCTCTGTCAGAGGGGGCTGCGCCACGTAATTCCATCTCAGTAACTGTGCTTAGAAAAACCAGCTCAGTCACTCATTATGAGATCGATTCTTTGATTGGCTTACTGGGACAAACACACAGAGATATCTAAAAAAAAACATCCAGTCAGATCACTTGTTTCAGTCATTTCAAGATGTTTACTCAACAGTTTAATTCAGCAGTGGGAGTGAGAGTTGCAGCCCTTTGGATGTGATCAGATTTACTCACACTGTGACACAGTTTACTCTTGACCTAACATGAATCACTTGATTCAATTCAAACAAACATGCTCCTTATGCATGAACTCATCAATGGTGAGTAAAGCAACTAATTCATAAGCACTAAGTTAGGTATAAGCAATTCTATAGACAATGAACCATTCATGCAAATATGCTTATTTCTTCCTTTGCAACTTTAATCACTAAAAAACATTACCCCTCCCCTTGTCCTCTTTCACTTTATCTGCCTGGGATTAATAACCCCAAGTAATCCCCACAACTAGAATAAAAGGTCATCTCTATCTGAATAAACTGGCACAAATGTGTCTTCAAACAATTCTGTGATATTAGAACAAAATTCAGTAAGACGTAGTCTTCAAACTGGCCAGAGAAAATACGAATTACGTGTTTGTAGATTAAATAAGCAGATCTGTCCTGCAGAAATTCTGTAATAATATTCTGGGAACATAAGATGTGAAAAAGTACAACTATTTATGTGATTCAAGTAACACAGTAGAAGGCAATCGAAAATGTAGTATCCTGTAATTCATCCTTGATTTAATTAACAAAGCATGCACTTCTGAGGACATTATGTGGGGCACAATAGTGAACATTTTAGGACTGACGAGAAAAGAGACGCAGGCAATTCCTGATGTAGGTCAGTGGGCTGAGGCAGGGGCAGAGAGAGGAAGCGAGGATGGAGAAGATGTGTTTTATCAACATGAATAAAACGGAACACCATAGCCACATAAAAAAAAATCATATAGCTGTCATATAACACTTAACACTTCACGTTCACCAGCTGTTTCATTATCAGTTTGCAGAAGATCATTCAGGGAAACCAGATATTATTTATAAACCCATACTAACTGTCATATTTCACCATTGTATGATGTAGAATTGTATATTCCATGGATCCATCTTCCAAAACCACTTACTTGGCACACTGTCACAGTAATCCTGGAGCTTACCCCAGCAAACACAGGGAAAGAAGTTAGGGAATACCCTGGAGAGAATGCAGTCCACTGCAGGGTACAATTGTGTATTTTATAGTATAAAACTGATGAATGCAGAGATAAGTGGCATTAGCATCCAATATTGATTAAATGCTTTTTCCTCTGACATGCATTAACTATAACTCATAATGAGCAATTGGAACATGAGTACCAGACAAAGCAAACCTTTGTGTATAGAGAGAATATAAACTGTCACACAGAAGTTATATCTAACTTAATTTTTATTTTATGTGTGTTATACATACTGCAGTTCCCATTTGATTCATGTATAATAAACAAGTATGAAATGTGTTGAGGAGCTGTGATTGATATTCTGTACAACAGTACTTGCTTCAAGCCCAGTTTGTTTAGAAGCATCACTATATAATGCGATAAGTCAAGCCATTGCATCACCGACCACTGGGGAATAACCAACCATTCTGCCTTTGCGACTCTAAGGATATCTCAGTAAACAGCAATGAAACACATCATCATAGTGGCGTACATATAAGAGATCAAAGTGGGTAGGCTCTTGTGTAATAACTATTGGATTTTATATCGACGCTACTTCCAATAAACTCATGTAATGATTACAACAATTAAGGCCACTGTAACACCCCTTGAGCGGTATGATAAACATTCAGGCGTTTGTGATAGAGAACTAAAGCGGTCCTTCTTAGGTGCTACATGTTTCTGATTGACAGGCATATCTACCAATAGAAACGAAAGTTTTACACTGGGTGGGTCTTTCCACAAGAGGGGAGCGACACTGGTCGCTATGGCTGAAATGTCTCCTTAACAACCAAAACAGAGGCAAGAAACTTCTGTAGCTAGCTGCAAGAGAACGGTATATTACTTATAAGCTATTTATCGAGACAACAGCTAGCAGTTTAACGTATATGCACACGTGCAATTTCTGTGAGAGTAATGAAACAACCAGCATATGGAAACCTTATCGGTTTCGTGTGTCGTGCTTGTCTCGATGGAGAGAGGTGGTTTCGATTAGTAGATATTAAAATGGACATAAAGTGTTTTGCAGCTATATAAATCGACTGTCATAAGTTCACTACTAGTCAGTCAGTAAACGTCTAAACATTCTAGCCGTGCATTGCATGTTAGAAAGCACGATCGTTAGCTAACCTATATATCTTTGGAGTGTGTCTTAAATGCATTGATGATTTGTTGTTTGGTAAAACCTAACTTTGAGCGACTTATTCAAAGCAAATTAATCACTGGTGTACAGTGAACGAACAGCTCGTTCCAAAAAGTGAAAATGCATGTGACAGTAGCTATGGAAAGCGTTTCAAAACATTTTGGGCTGAAATTGCCAATGTAGGGCTATTTTGGTAAGGAATAAAGACCTATTTAACCGTATGTCCTTGACCTACAGCTAGCTGCATTCTCAGGAGTGGTAATGCCGTTTGCTGCTTGTGGTCTTCTCTTCTAGGTGCAATAGGTAAGGGGAATGGCTGAGACGGCCGAAAGCAAGAAAGAAGAGGCGGATTACAAGCGGGTCCACAGCTTCCCTTTGATCGTTAAGGGAACCCGTACTTAATTGTAAGGGTGGGGCCGGGCGTGTGCGTCGGTGGGGGTGTTACTGCTTA
>JAODKE010000101.1:6083238-6102807 GCA_026779605.1 Mormyrus hasselquistii
GGGGTGGGGGGGGGGGTAGTGTAAACTCTGGCATAATTTCTGATGTTGTTCCTTTATTCATTATTAAATGCTGAAAATAATCATGGAAATTACTCATTTTCAGTAACATCTGTGGTCTGCGAACATAGGTGGGAGTGATGCCCTAATTCTGCGCTAAACCCGTAAATAGTTTTGTGTTCTCTGTGCAGCACACAGACATGCCTGAGGAGATGAGAGTGGAGACCATGGAGCTGTGTGTCACAGCCTGTGAGAAGTTTGCCACCAACAATGAGGTCAGGACGTGTGTGTGTGTGTGTGTGTGTGTGTCTGTGCGTGTCTGTCTGTGTGCTCTGTGGAATTCCGGTATCTAAGGGAAAAATGACTGAAATGGGAATCAGTATCAGTGTCCAAGAAACCCAAATTTATGCTGGAAAGCCACATAAACATACAGAGAACTGTAAACTCTATATCTACCAAGCCACCATTCTGTCTCAGTCTCCAAGTCCGAAATGAAGCAGATCTAGAAACAGATCATCCATTTAGCTGGAAACCTCCTTTTTATATACTAAGGCACTACGGTGTCCAATGTCAAAACTTTTTAGCTCCCCGTAAGTGCTTTGTGGTAACTGAGAATTACAAAGATTAAGTACAAACTCAATTGTTTTGCCAGAACTATTGTCAGTAATGCTATAACAATGGTGTAGTGATACAGTCATTATATGAATGATAATTGTGTTTTTCCAGCATGACATCTCATGTCCGTATAACAGCCACACTCCTGCTGGTGCTTTTTAATCCCAGCTTTGAGTCATCCAGTTGTTGGTAATCTAATAAATGCTTTCCGTTATTAGTTCAATGCCCCGTTTACATCTGCATGTTACAAGCCCCCTATTTTCATTCAGCAAACGTACCATTCTGAGTGAAGCAGAGCGTTTCAAAGAAAACAGCGGCTCCTTTCACTTGTATATATCACCTTCCTGTTGCCTCCAAATGAAATATGCTGGCTGAGTTTGCCTAAAGCAATACCGTATGAGAAAGGACCTTCTCTCAGACTCATTTCATTATTTCCCCTGCTCTAGTCTGGCTGTAACTGCATGTGTTTTCATTCAGATTCTCTCATATTAATTGGGGGCTGTGTTTTCTTCCCAACCCCCCGCTTGAAAGTCAGTGTACTGCAGGGAAACGTCGCCGCATGGCAGAAGTGGGGGATTTAACTTTCCGAAAGTATATTACAATAGACTGTTCAACAAGCAAGGGGAACACAACAGACTGTTTCGCTGTTTGTTGCTTTACAGATTATAGTTTGTAATAACTGCTGCCAGTGGCTGCCAGACACCAGTGTAGGACGTGCAGGGCTGGATGTCTCTCGCTAAAACTGTATCTTTGTGGCTTCAAGAGCTCCATAATTGAATTTTTTGTCTCAAGAAGTACTTGATCTCCTTATTTACTTAAATGTATTGATATCGTCTCACATAGAAGGGAAACTTCTTGAGGTAAGATGAGTATCCGTGCTTCATCAGTGTCTGATGCGCTGATAGGGCCAGTCTTTGTGATACATTTCTGGCACTTTGTACACAGATGCTGCTTAGGATGAAAGTGCCTTCGGAGTGAATGAACTGTATGTGTGTAGGAAGAATTTACACATTTCAGTCATTATTGATAAAATACTTGTAGCTTTTCCCCTTAGTAAATTCCCAACATGACAGCAGAAAGTGTTCATTTCACAATTAACACATTTATATGTGTATCTAATCTGTACCGCTGCGCTATGCATAAATACAAGGGTAGGCATTAGTTTTTTATTCAAATTATTTTTATTGTTTGTATATAGACTGTATGAGTGATTGACAGAGGTGTGAATGATGAGCGAATGTTTTTTCTGTTTTTTGTATTTTGATTTGTCTTTACCGAACCCTAAGTGGCACATCTGGCTTCTGGAGGAGTAACATTTCACGGTAGCCTTGTGGACCTGATGCACAGATGTTTTGAGTACATGGGTATATAGTTTGGCATATGGGGAGATGACAGTAAAGAATCTTGAATATGAGGGTGCTGTACAAAGGGTTTGTGGGACAAAGATGGTTTTATAAATTGCTTAGTAAAATTGTCGGTCCTACTGTGACCCGCCTGTCTTCTCTCTCTCCTCCCCAGAGTGCGGCGAAGATGATCAAGGAGTCGATGGATAAGAAGTTCGGAAGCTCGTGGCACGTGGTGATCGGGGAGGGCTTCGGGTTCGAGATCACGCACGAAGTCAAGAATCTGCTGTACATGTTCTTTGGAGGCAGTTTGGCCGTGTGTGTGTGGAAGTGCTCCTAGCGAGAGGTGTGTGTGTGTGTGCGCGCGTGTGTGTATAAGTGCTCCTTGCAAGGTCTTCTGCTGACCGGTGAGTGTGTGTGTGTGTGTAAGTGCTCCTCAATTCCAGCCTCTATACCATTATGTCCTGCTCTGACCTGCCTGTCTGTCTTAGATCAGATCAGGCTTGTTTTGCAGAAATGCCTCCTGCAGACTTGCTCTCAGAGAAACCGCGTCAGAATCCTCACCACTCTCTTCTCTTGGCCTCCCATCCTTCCTCTTACACGCCATTTTAGAAATTCACCTCACATTTCCTCTCACTTTCTGGGAGGGGAAAAAAAATGTTTATCTCTATGAGCTGTCTGGCCATCTGTCAGCAAAACACTCACATCTCTGTTCCTCCCTCCCTTTCTGTCTGTCTCGTAAGTCCTTTTTTAACTACACTAGTATAAGTATTTTGTAATTCTACTGTTCATTGTGTAAATAGTTTGCAACTGTAAAGACTTGAAACTGATTTTTGTATAAGACGTCCTCATATTGAATATTGAAGTACTGATGGTGATGGTGGATTGTTCCGATACATCACAAGGGCTCAGTCACTCTAACTTGAAGGAATATTTCTGCAATGTTAGCCAAATTTTAAATCTGAAATAAGGTTTTTGTCATAAAATGTTTTATGGGTGGTATTTGTATTATTGAGAAAATAATTGTTGTTATGACTATTAATAAGATTTTTTTTTTTGGTGTTAAAAATCTGTGCAACGCGAGTATAGGTGACCTAGTTAATTGCATAATAAAATCAAACTACAACATGAAAACTGGGTGACTCAGCAATTAATTTAGACAGTGTCACTGTTACACAATGTACGGTGTGAAATCTTTCACTTCAGAATTGTCAGCTGAGAGGACAAAGATGTTATTTCTGCCTGCGCGGCTTTTTATTCCACGTGAAAGGTCAGTGACAAAAAAACAAGGGCAGCAAAAGCAAGAAAAAAAAAGGTTGGTAGATATTTAAAAATTTAAATTTCTTATGGCAACCTACATATTTATTTAGCAGAGACTTTCATCCAAAGCGACACACAGTTGAGAAAGCGGGGTCACACTGTCCCTGGAGCAGCCAGACAGTGACATCATTCTGCTGGGGTCTGTAACCTTCCGATCTCAGGTGCAACATCCTGTCCCACTGAGCCGCCCACCACCCTGCATAGCTGCTCACTTAGTGAAATAAACCGAGGCAGTGTGACTTTTAGCTGGACTGTTGTAGACTTTAGGAGTCTCCCTGAGAGCGTAAACTCCCCTACGCTCATATTCACACTTAGTTAATGCTGTTATCCGGTATGCAGCGAATGTTGGAAGTGGAACATGCAGCAGGGCAGCGGGTGAAGTAGCACGTGGCTAAGAAGTGCTAGCAGTCCAGGAGGGGTGTCCGATTGCCCAATCACAGCTCCGCTTTCCTTTCCTGGTCGTCTAACCCTGAAACTGGCACAGGGGCCTGGTTGGCATTGCTGGCATCTGTCCCCTTGTCACCCGCCCCCTCCTGTTCTCCTGTAGCTCTTCCCCGCTCCATGAGACGGACTGGCGACAGACTGGCGCTCGGGGATTGAGGGGGATTAGACTGAAGTTTGCTGCCCAAGCTGTTGCCTGAGGAAAGAGCAGAAAATACCAATGTATTAAGATGCGGGCCGTAGATGATGATGCAGAGCATTCCGTTCGCTCGTGTTTGATGCCCCTGCATATCCACGAACATTTATCAACTTCCCTGGGAACAGTAGGAATCCTGTTCCATTTCGCCTGACAGCTGCTGACTGTTTTCCTGTATTGTGTACTTGCATGTGCTTCTGCTGTAACTCCCTTGACCATAAAATATTTATCTCTGGCCAGAGTTAAATCCTGAGTGGTGTGCATGTGCATTTTCAGTTTCAAAACATAACAAACACTGAGCTGCTCAT
The DNA here is from genome assembly GCA_026779605.1 of Mormyrus hasselquistii. NCBI lineage: Eukaryota > Metazoa > Chordata > Actinopteri > Osteoglossiformes > Mormyridae > Mormyrus > Mormyrus hasselquistii. The sequence continues at coordinate 6,087,459 of JAODKE010000101.1, forward strand.
CCACAGCCTTTCCCGTCTTTCTGTTTCTTGTCTATTAGTGGAAACAAACACTGATTCAGTCCCCTTGACCTACTACTCAGCTTCACGGACACACAGTCTGACTTCTGGCGGCTGTTATGGCAGCAGTTAACCCCAAGCTGGGATGTGCTTCTGTACCAGAAACAAATCGCCCCAAAATGCTCCATGGACAGATAGTTAGAGTGTATCCATATATACAACCAAAAGTACTTTTTTCACGAAATTGGTTGCTGTTTCTTAGCAACGCACACCCCGCTGGCTGCAGTACACTTGGGCTTGGCCCCGACATGAATGTGCCCGTGTGCATAAGAGTTTGAGTGCTTGCATGCTTCATTTTTTAGTAAACCATTCATGTTACGTGCTGCTGAAATTAAGTGGTGACTCAGAGCAGCTAGTGGTGGACATGATGAGGAGGACGAGAGGGAAATATGAGGGTCAAGGGAGTGGGATTATGGAGGGGGATTGATAAATAGATGCTAGAGTGGACTGGAGAGTGGGGTGGGTACACAGAGTAAAGCAGAAGTGGGGGTTTAAAGAAAAAGCAGAATAGGGAGGGTAATGAATCTTTTATGAGATCTGCACCGTTGGGTATTTCTAGCGTAGCATATTTTCCAGAGATTTAAGTTCACTCCAAAGCAGCATGGTTTTCCACCTGGTGAGCATGTGTGACTGATTTATGAGACTCCATGGAAATCTGTTTGGGCTTATATAGGGGTTTGCTGGAGTACTGTCCGGGCAAAACACTGGAATAACACAGAAAGTAGGGGAGCCATCTATCTTCCCTTAGCACTTTCCCAGTACAGTGGTGTTTTGCAGTCCGGTCCTCGGGGACCCACAGATGGTCCACATTCTTTGCTCCCTACCGGGAGCTGGGAGGGAGCAAAAATGTGAACTGTCTGGCAGGGAGCTTGGAGAGAGCAAAAACATGGACCGACTGTGGGACCCAGAGCACCAGGTTGGGAAACACTGCAGTACAGGAGTGTGAGCTTGGATCCTATCCCAGGATGCACGGGGCAGGGGACACTGTGGATGGATGCTAATCCATCGCAGGGATCTTGGGATTTTTCACAGCAAAGCGGGGTGAAGCAAATAAGGTGAAAATATATATACATGCGACGTGAACTCTGTTTTTTATTCTGTTGTTCGTGGGGGCGTGCTGGCTTGCTGTGTAAATGTGAATTAGTCATTTCGCTGCATTATGGCTGCCTGTCAAAGTCTGAAGACTCGCAGGCTCTCCCAGCATGAAGTGCCCCTCTGCAACCCGTGGTCGTGACAGCAAATGAATACGGAATGGCCTGCTAACCCCGTGCTGCGGTGTGTGTCGCCATTACTGCACTATTCATACATTTTTGAGCATCCCATCCTAGTTCCCCCCTAATTACTGACAACTGCTCATAAACGTGACATTCGATAGAGAAGGAGCTGATCTGGAAATCATGGAATCTCATATACAGCATCTTTCTGCTATTCCTGTACACTCTATGTTCAGGACCATGATGGACAGGTCTACTCCCAGGGGCAATTCTATGATTTTTTATTTTTTTGGGGGGGCGGGGGGGCATAAAGTGGGGCCATAATTCATGTAGTGGAGCCAATCTTATCATTAGCCAATGATATGTTTTGAATTGGTGAGTGACAGAGGAGGGAGTATTTAGGGGCCAATCAGCATTCAGCAGGGCTGGTGCCCCTAAGGCCCGCCCCCCTAAGGCCCACCCTTATACGCACCCCTGTCTGCTCCACCCCTGAAATACAGCAAAGCAGGACAGAGGGTAGATTGTGGGCTCAGCGAGGTTTTGGTGCCTGCAGATAATCTGCACCACACTTGTTGGTTCAAGGCACTTATGTTCTTCCTGCCGCTGTGCCATGAGTCAGCTGAGCAGTACAGGTCAGGCAGGGTTCAGGTGTCACTGTGCCTCTTGTTTAGTGTTTAAATGTGTATCTGCAAGTTAAGGCGATGTATGGCACAGCAAGTTATGATTCTGTAAGTATTTGAAAGGTCATCAGTTCATATCCCAATGGCGCTTTCCTGCCCCTGTGCAAGGCTTTTAGTTCCCAGCTGCTCTGAGGACTGTCTGACCCCGCTTTCTCATTTGTTAATCAATTTGGATAAAGACGTCTGCTAAATAAAATGCAAAATTGACAGGACTCAAATGAACATTCAATATCTCATCATCAGTCACTCAGTTAAATTTACACCTCTAAATTTCACTGTGTAAAATGATCAATACCACACATATACAATGTATAGGTGCTGTTCGTTTAAACAGACCACTGAGGACTGAACTACTTCCTTCATGTCTCCCTTTTTTTCCTAATGACATACCACTGTCATCAAAAGAGTCACCAGCCCCTCCCCTGGGTACGAACACATCATTGCTTGTGTGGATACAAACCACAAACTCACTGATTATTTACCTCTTAAGACTCTGGCTGCGAAAAGGGGATGTCAAATGGCAGAAAACAAAAAACGTCATTGAGAAATGCCGTGGGATGTATTCACCGCCATCCGTCTTCAAACCTCAGTAGGTATTCGCCTGCCAAACAGTCTGTATGACTGCTTGTTACATAACCCCGTAGTGCTTGTAAAGGGATGGTGTTTAAATCCGTAGGACATAGATTGTTATCCATGTCCAGTAGGTTGTGGGTTCAAATCCTGTGGCTGGCTGAACAGCCATATCATTGTTCAGCTAATGGGCAAAGGTCTTAACCCGAACTGCTACCGAGGTGTTGGATGCTGACTGACCTTGCTCTCTGACCCCAAGCTTTGCTCACTTGCAAGTCACTTTAACTAAGACCATCCGACAGAGAAATAAATGTAATGTAACGTCCATCTGGGTGAAGTGCAGAGTCCATTTGCACCAGTCAGGACAGTCTGTTAGTGTCTGTCAGCCTACGGGTGTGAAAAACGCCTTTGAATTGCGTAACTCCACAAGTACACTGAACATACAGGCTCCGGTACTTTTGACCAGGGGAGGGGTGTTTGAATCAGATTTCACAGAGATAGTTATCCTGTCCACCCGCAAAAAGAGGCTTCAGTGAGGGCTTAGAGGTGAAATCTCTGGATGTTGACACGGTCGCATTTGATGACCGATGCATTTAAATATCCGACTCCAGCTATAAAGCGACATGTCTGGTAAACCACAGACAGGCGCCAGCACCACTTGCTAATAAGATCATGATCTAGGATTGACTTCAACACAGTTGCCACGGTTTCTGATCCTGGTATATTAGCTGTAATGGAAAGGTGACCTTGTCCCGTTACGCCACCCACCACCCCACGCACTTCAATGGAAGCTCCAACCAATCCCTACAATTGGAACTTTTTAAAAGTAGGGCACAGTTTTTATACAGCACTGTGTGTATCAGATGTATTACATTATGATAACTTAACTACAGGGATAGCATGGTGGTGCAGTGGTTCTCACTGTTGCTTCACCCCTCTGGGACCAGGGTTCGAGTGCCTGTCATGGCTCCATATGTGCGGAGTTTGCATGTTGTCATCGTGGGGTTTCTTCAAGGTCCTCTGGTTTCCCCTCATGATCCAAAAGCATACCAAGGTTAACTGGAGTTGCCACATTGCCCATAGATGTGAGTATGCCCTGCCATGGGTTGGTGCACCATCCTGGGTCATTCTCCTTGCGCCCCTGTGACCCCAAAAAGGAGCTGTAATATGTATGCACGACATGGACATAGGTTACAGGTGTCTTGTTAAGCTTTTAAATGATGCAGTGGATATAATTGTTGCGTGCGTAACCTGTAGTACATCTCAGTCTGAAAATCGCAAAACCACCAGAATGTTATTTGTAGGGAATAGTTGTACAACTCTGTGTAACTAGAACTATGCCTACTCATTAAACTGATTCATCATGACTGCTGCAGGAAAGTCAGGATAAACACAAAAATATGTGTTGGGTGGATGGAAAATCTACAGGCGATTTTCCACCATTGCATCGTCACAGCAATCATTATGATTTAGTTAAACTTTTAGTCATAACTTTCGTATTTTACTCACGTAAGCAGGGAGTCATGTAATAGTAAATATATGACTATACCTTTCTTCTGGCGAATGTCACTGCATTAATTATAGTGCTGTAGAAGACGATACAATACGAATATATCTGTGCATAGGCACTCCTGTCAAAGATGAGTCATTTTCTCAGTTATTAATATAACTGTCTGGTTGTTTTATAATTATATCCTCTAGTACACAAATGAAAGAGATCGTTTTTAACAGATACAATGACATTATAATTCATGATTTAGAGTGACCCATCGCGGTAGAAAATAGAAAATGCATGCTGTGGTCGAAATTTTTCCAGCAAGTTAATTCAGGAGAGATTAAATAGCAAAATTTTGCGTTATGATTTAACCAATGTGGTTAGGATTATAAGTCAAACTTTCCTGGAGAAAGCAGAACGCAGCTAGAATGCTTCGTGATTATGTAATAGGTCTATATAGTGATCAGGATCAGCACAATTTTGAGAGTAGTGATTTTAACAAAAATTATGAAGTTGTATAGCTTTTTGGTTTATTCTAACCACGATGATCCTTGGCGAAAACAATACGGATCAGTATTCACTTCTTGTATGAATTCTTGGTCTTGTTGTAAGCCTACTTTCTTGGCTGAATATGGACCAGGTTTTGTTATGGTTTTCGTCATTTAAATAAGGTACCGACTTCTAAAACTACTGCTTTGAAACTGTTTATTGCCGATTTCATAGTGTTTTGGACAACAAAACAGATGTGACAGTTGCGGGTTTGAGAAGGCCTAAAGACAGAGTGACGACTGGCTAGATGCCGATGTGCTGCCGTACAATTTACTCACACCGCTCCTTAAGTAGGGAAAACAATTGCTGATACTCGCCTTGTTATTTAGTGCCAGGTGCCGGTACTCGCTTAGTTATTCAGTACCGGGTGCCGGTACTCGCTTTGTTGTTCAGCATAGGGTGCCGGTATTCCCCTTATCATTCCGGTAGAGGCGCCGGTACTCTGAAGAGCAAAACGAAGACGTGCTGGTACTGCGAACCGACACACATCAAGCACTGGTGAAAACCCAGATTATCTCAGAGTTTACGTTTTATGGTTACATCGAGTTTTTCATTTTAAGAATTTTTCTATTATTATTTTAAAGAAGAAAAACATAACTGTATTTATTTAATGTACATTTTGATTTTTTTAGAAGATTACCATGGCTGCGATGGGTTGGCGCCCCAACCTGGGTTGTTCCCTCGCGACCCTGATTAAGACAAGCGGTTACAGAAAATGGCTGGCTGGGTGAATGGATTGATAGATTACGGGGGGTTTTAATAAGCACTCTTATTGTGCACTTATAGGAAATTATAGCCAATGACACCATTTTACCTGCAGGAAAAGTAAGGTATCCTCTATATCCCAAATCACACATAGGTCTTCCCTTCGGCTACACAGAATGCGAGCGGCGCAACTGTCGCGTCTGCGCGATGCGCCTGCGTCTGTGCAGGTCCTGCGCATTACGACAACCCCGAGAACCGCAGCGAATCCCTATCCAGAATTGCGCAGCAGGGTTGCGCAGACACACTGTCTAAATAGCGCAGCCATTATCCAGCTCCGCAACCTGGGCTGTTAAGATTCATTTCATTCAGCAAACGAATAACACCACAAAAACACCCCTGGCAATCTCATTCCTGAAAATAACATGCTATTTTCATGTTTGTGTCCTGGTGCAATGCATTAAAAAAGAGATTTTAACGACAGAAGATACCTTTTTTCCTAAAACTTGCAAAAACTAGCTGGATGGACCGATACCACAATAGCTTTTGGGTGAATGTGGTGGCTGGAATGAAAATCTGTAAAAACGTTTTCGGCGAATATCCTTTGTTATCCGTTCTCACGCTTCTCACGTTTATATTGACATCTGGTGTAAAAGTAGAGCTTTAAAGGACTGAACGATAGCTCGGGGACTGAATTCTCCCTGGACGTCAAGGTATCCTCGCTGTGTGGCAAAGACTGGGAGCTTTCAGCAGAGTGCGATCCGTCTGTTCCCGGAGGAGCGGCGCGTCCTGAGGGCAGGCAGCTGGCGAATCAGTGCCCCGTCCTCTTCCGTGAGTCGCGCCGCCGTTGCCGTACGCCGCTTGCGCGACACTCCTGTCTGCAGGCACATATGTCGCGTTGATTTTAAGTTCACTATATTAGAAAACGTGCTCATAGGCCGGATTTCGTTTGATTTATCTGTGAGTTTAATTTGTGAAGTTAATTAATTCAAATTAATTGCCTTATATACACAAAATGATATAATTACATGAGCTCACAGGCGACTGAACCTTAAGCATTTTTCGCCACCATGGATGAGATGCCAGTACATGCCTGGCAGAAGCACATCCAGACGGTTATGTCAGCTGTCAGACAGTGTAGTCACCAAGGCAAGTTGAGGCCTCTGGGCTTACAGCCTCGATAGGCCTGCGCATTAAAGCACTACCAGACCACTTTAAAGAAACCGGGTCAGTCAACTGATGTCTTTGGACTGTTGGTGGAAATTTATGGAATATGTGGAGAACACAAGCTCCGCATACGCCAAGTCAGGGGAGGGTTTGATTTGACTTCCTTCAACCTTAAAGGTGGGAGGCAACAGTACCTATTGTTATTAGTAATAGTAGTAGCAGTAGGCCTAGTAGTGGGCAGTAGTAACACGCATATTCAGCTCAAAGAGCTGAGTATGTTATTGTAATAACTTGTTATATCAATGTTAAAGTTTGAGTTTAAGTTGACATTTCTCTATGCAGTTGTACAGCAATGAAATCACAATGAGCCGCTTTCACTTCAATCTGACGTCGATCGTATGTACATTTTTGATGCAGTATCCCAGCATCGTTGTTTACTAACAGGCTAATCCTCACCATCTTGGTGGCCACCAGTTTTCACTAAATATTCCAAACTTAATCTGATGATTAATACTCTGAAGAATGCCCTATTCCTATTTCTGGGATCCTGCTGTTTAAACTTTAAAGGAAGGAAATCATCAGTATAACTGCTTTAGCAGTTACTTTTAGCTAAAGTGACATGCATTTTTGGAGACAGCAGCATCAGCCAGTGCCTGGAACATTTGGGGGTTTATAGTATCACATGAGGATCTAATGGTGACATCACTCTGTTGACACTGGGATTTGAACCAACAACCTTTGGATCACAGACATAGTACCCTAACCCACTGAGCTACACACCGTCCCTGAAGGCTAAATTTGAGGGTTATGCATGATTTCGTGATTAGTATCATAGATAAAATCGCCAGCTTCAGGTGGCTTGAGATTGGTGTTGAGACACTTGCGGCGATGCATGTCACATGGGCTATGGCATTATTGAGGCTGCAGTTGATCACGCCACGGAGAGGTTCATGATGGAGTGACGTGGGTCCTTGCTCCTCCAGCCCCGACACTGGCAGTGACGCACAGCATGTCAGCCAGCGACAGCGAGATGAGCCCCCGGTTCATCCTGCAGCCACCAGCGGCCGAGATTCTCCCCGCTGCCGAGTTCACGCACCAAGCCATCGTGCGCCTGATCGAGGCCGTTGGCCGCCGGCTGGACATGTACGGCTCGCGGGAGCGCGCCCGCCTCTTCCACAGCGTGCAGCAGGAGCTGGAGGCGCAGGGTCACTGCCTGCCCGTAGAGAGGATCCGCCGCAAGTGGAACAACCTCATCGTCACCTACAAGCGGGTCAAGGACAGGAGCCGTGAGACGGGCCAAGCCAAGACTTCCTGGGAGTATTATGAGGTGCGGCTGCCCCGCGCTGGTGCAAGGCCAGGAGGGGGTTCCTGCGTCTGGGCCAGGGGTCTCCAACTCCAATCCTGGAGAACGCTAACCCTGCACACTTTGTGTCCTCTCATTTACCACATCTGATACTACTTCTCTGCTAATTACCGACCATTTCTTCAGCTGAAATCAGGTGCGGTGGAACAGGTCGAGCACTAAGGTGTGCAGGGCTGTGGTTCTGCAGGATTGGAGTTGGAAACCCTTGGTCTGGGCTGTAAGCATGAGGGCACTGTGAGAAGAATCTAGAATGTTCTGAAAAGCAACTCCCTATACTCTGCTGCTGTGTGTATTCCAGTATTACCTAAGGAACTTAACAGAAAACACAGCGATGCAGAAGTTCTCGTGGTTTAAATAAATAGAACTTATTGTCAGTAAACGTATATATAACATAAAAAAGACCAAGCCTAGAGTGACTTGGTGAAGTACCATAGCCGGAGGATTCAACTGGCTGCTGTAGCACGCACCTATTACAGTTCCCAGAATCCTCAGCAGTTCATACGTTGTTTTCATTCATCATGAACTAATTGTAGACACGGTGTAATAAACAGTAGTGTTTTGTGTATGAGTGTGTGACCACCCATTACTGTGAAAGTTACTGACGTCATAAACCGCAACGTTTTGTCCTCAGGCGAACGCCATGTGGATTATCTCCGTAGATCTCATTGCTCTTGTCTGCATCCTTCTGTTTGTTCATGTTTGGCAACTAATGCCGGAACCTGTATTCCTGGCTTGCCCAGATTTAGAAAAAGCATACTAAGTATTAAAAAGGCTACAAGTTTTGGATATCACAAATGTAGCATGCAGAATGCTGGTCTTTGGAACTGATTTAGTATCAGTAGTTAGGGTCAGTCATGCCATTCAAATCCTGCTGAGCATGATTATCTACAAGGCCTCTAAAAGTTATATGATGTTGTGTTGATACTTCTTTTCCTTCCTTCTCTTTTTTCAACTCATCCCTCCATCCCTGAACAGATGATGGACGCCATGTTGGGCAAGACCATTGGTGCCCACAGCAGTGCCCCTGCTTCGGTGACGCTGGTCGACATGGCGACTGTTGCCAAGGCCACCGCCACCACAGAACTGTCCTCATGCAGCAACATGACCAACAAGCCCAGCTTGTTCCCTGGGGGGCTTGTCGGCACGTGTGCCCATGTCCCCTCGCAGGTGCAGCCGGTGACTCACAATGGTGCTGCCAGACCACCGGGCAATGCCGACGCCCTGCAGCCCCAGCTTGCGGCAGGACCCTGCCGTTCACGTGCGCGGCCCAGGCTGAGGGGCGTGGCCTCCTCCTCGGCGGCGGCTGGATGCTTTCTGTCCCAGCAACATGGGCAGGCAGGAAATCGCACCACCCTCCTGAAGAATTTTCTGTCCGCCCAGAAGGAGCAGGGCCAGTTGGAGGAGGAGCAGCAGCGTAGGGTGGAGGCAAGGGAGAAGAGGCGGGAGAAGAGGGAGGCCAGGATGGCTGATGCGCTGGGCCGCATGGTTGCAGCGCTGGACCTGGTGTCCTCTAAACAGGATACAATCATTGCCCTTCTGCAGAGGCTGGCTGACAAGCCATGATAGACCCTCACTGGGCAGGGTGCAGAGGTGTGGCTTGTGATGTTCTGTGCCTTAGATATGGCTCCTGCAGATGTCCTGTGATTTAGGTGCAGTTCCAACAAATGTTTTGTGACTTAAGTACGGTTCCTACAGATGTTCTGTGAGTAACGGTATGGTCCATACGGATCTTCTTTGCCTTGGGTGTAGTTCCTGCAGACGTTCTGTGGCTAGCGGTATGGTTCCTCCTGATGTTCTGTAACTTAGGTAAGATACCTATAGATGTTCTGTGCCATAGGTGCAGGTGCTACAGATGTCCCGTGGCTTCGGCGTGGCGAGTACGGATGTTCATGTCATAGTCGTTTTGTGTAGAGGTACCTCACAGTCTCACAAGCCTTATAATGAGTTTGTGATGGGAATTGCACACCCCATTTCTATGGCGACAAAAGGGGCCTTCTGTCTTAGGCTGGTATAGCTTTCTATAAGGGAAGATGTGTCTTGTGGCTTGTGTCTTGCCCCCCGTCACAAGGAGGCCAGCATCCCGCACAATAGGTGGGGGCCCCTTTATTCTATTATATTGTTTGGGAATAATGGAAATACACAAATCCCTTCAGTTAAAGGAGGCTGACGTGCAATTTGTATTATTTTTCTCCTCAAGCAAAAGTCATGTTTTTCAATTTCTTCCACTTCTCGCACGCTTGTTTGCATAACGAAACACAAAGCTGACATAGTTCAAAGGTAATTTGGGTACATTACCTAACGTGATACCTGTAACATTGTTGTAGCGTTAGTTGATTCTTTCACTGCATGCATTTATGGTCCCAAGAATACACTACTTTAAAAAATGTCTGAATATACTTAAAGTTAATTACTGCTGATAGAGCATGCTAACTTGGCCATTTTGGATCTGTAGCTGGTTATGCTGAAAATGAAAGGTACCTGTAAATGTGAGGTGACCAGCTTTCAAAAGACAGAAACAGAAATACAGGATTTGTTTAGCCAAGGTACACCCTTTTAATTTCTTTCAGTTCTGTCTGATACATGTTTGCTCTATAAGATAGGATGTGGTTGGCAGGTTGCTGAGTCTGTATACAGTATGTACATTTAAACTTAAATGTTTAAACTTGCAACTTAACATAGCAAGATTAGAAATCTGAGATTTGTATTGCTCATAGAAGGCTAAGATCAGGTATTTAAATAGTATGCAACATTTGGATTTTTCACATCATAGGATGCATCACAGATCACTATGCACTTAGCTGTGGGGAAATATGAGATGGACCTTAATCACCAGGGGCATCGTGAGAGATTTTGGGCCCCATGAAAGTATATCATATTGGTCCCCCCAGTACAGACCAATCCAATTATTTTTCAAGTTTTTTAGGACCCTTGGAATCGTCCTAACCCCCCCTCCCTCCCCAGCCCCTTTAGGGCCAGTGCTAATCACTAATGTTTTTTTCCCCCCAGTAATACACAAGTCATACATAATTCAGTAAGTAACTTTCCGGAAGAAATTTTCCCATAACTTGATACGCAAATGACTGCGGAATGGATTATAGATTCACATCACAACAAAATCACAGACCTTCCAAACACCTTGCTTTCTAATGGGCTCTATATAAAATATCCTGAGAATTTTACATGGGGAGGGAGGATATGACGAAGATGAGAAATTGCACGCATATTGAGTCAGTCTCTGTCACGAGAGGACGGATTTAGGTCACTCCATCAATACAAAATGGGGAAAATAAGAAAAGGTATACTGCGATGCAGTTTACGGCCGAGGTGTATATGACGTGTACAGCTACAACAGCCTCACATCACAAGTCATATGTGCTAGAAATAATCTACACATATTACTCACGAGCAGCACAGTGAGCATTAAGTATTTTCGCAATGATGTATTTCGCATAGCTTCAGACTACACTGTATGAAAGTGTCTACTAGGGAAGTGATGCCTGAAATGAGACCGAAAACCACGATCGGGAAACATGATAATAGATAGACGCACGACGTAAGGCCAACCAACAAAATAACGAACGGGATGTGAAATGGTAACTCGCATGCATGCATTTTAAACTTTGTTTATATCATCGTTATATTTGGCCGGTTCTGTCATCTACAAGCCTCCCAAGTCTACTATTGAGTATCGCCTGTTGTTATACACTCCGCAGCGAGCACTACGCCTTTTGTCCACTAGGGGAGGTTCTGCTCAAAATAATATCTATGCTTCACATAAAGGTGAGAACTGTTGATTCGAGCGGATGTAGGGAGTAATGGCGGACAATGTTAGCTCCATATAAAACATACACGTTCTTGTGATTTCAGTCGCTTTACTACGCACATAAACCGCTTTTGTAACGTTAGATAATAATCAGAACCAAAAGACCCCGTTTGAAAATTTAGAACTGGTGCACGTACTATCGGCGATAAAACCACAACATACTGATTGGTTTACATCTTGACATAATTTTTTACTGTTATTGGACCGTTACGACCGGATGGATCACGGTGGAATATGATTGGGGCAGATTTCCATCAATCAAGCAGAACCCAATCGCTGGCGAGCGACTTTCAGCCGGAAGAAGCCGGAGCGGAATGGACTGGGAGGGGTTTCAGGCTGAAGTTTTTTGGACATCGGAAGCGAGTTTTGCTGGGTTGCTGATGCCGAGAAATGAACGTTAAAGCACGTTAGCAGATAACAGTGGAAATTTTTATCTAATCGATCCGATACGATCGTGATTCGGCGGAGCGTGATGGGATGCGCGTGCCCGTAACCGTTTCCTTCCCCGTGTTTTGAGCGTCTGCTGGCAGCTTACATGTGTTTTTCGTGGCGCCGGCGAGGCGTATGTCTGGCTGTAGCTTAAAAAGAAATACTAATATCCGCAGAGAGAAAAAGCGGCCGCCGCGTTTGATGAGCGGCCGTGGGGCAGCGTGCTGGATACAGCGACCGCCGCCGCCCAAGCGCCCAGGTGAGTTTGTCTGTCATGCCGCTTTGACAGCTCGTTTAGTCTGGTTGAAGGCACCGGTCGGTTCACCTAGACCCGGGGAATTGGGGTGACCAACTCGTTCCCAGACCGTGTAACCGTCCGTGAAGACTTCCTGGGAGCCCACAGGACAGCTGACAGGCTGCATTGTTAAAACCCGGGTCTCCTAGGTTTGTCACACCCGGGCTGACTGGTTTGGTTTGCAGCTGTTTTCGCTGAGGGTGAAAAATTTGGGTCGCGTCCCCGTTCCGGCGTCACACACTCGCAATCTTTTAATCCTCTCACACAAACACCTACTTGCTCAAAAGCTCCCCCCCCCCAATGAGCTCCAGCCCTGTTTTATTTTTCCCTTTTATTTTTCACATTTTTTTTCGCCAGCTGCCGTTGGCCACCGCGAGCTTCGCACTCAAAGCCCGGTAGCTAAGCGGCGTGGTCGAGCGTGTGGGACCGGAGCCCCTGCAGAAAGGTGCGTTTCTATGAGAATCAAAGCAAGACAAAAAAAAAATAATAAAGCCCACTAACGGAGCCTGCTTATACAACGGCCCCCCCTCGGTGGGGTACTGTGATGAATTCCGAGTGATGCTGCGGGGCCGAAATGAGGAAGCCGTGAGCTGCTTTGCGGTTTGCTGCCTGTCCCATTTCAGAGTGATGTCGTTGTGAAAAATTGCACCCATGAAAACTGCTTCTTCATGTCGTCCAAGGATGTCTGCATGGATTTTGGGTCTTTTAAGTGTGTACAGGTGATTTGTATTTGACGATTTATTATTATTATTAATAATAATTTTATTATTAATAATGATAATAATATTAAACTCTTGCCATGTTACACATTTCTGTTTTGCCTGAAAAGTGTATGCCTTTGGGCTGGGGTGGGGCGAGGGTTTACGTACCACATCATCACAACCTTCTGCCATTTTCTTTTTAACATTTTTTTTTAAACCAGTCCTGTCAGGTCCTGATACAAGAAAGATAGATATGAATAATAACCAATTATATACAAGTAAAGTTTATTTATACACTAAACCGTTTTCTGCTCAGATGTGTTTTCACACATTTCCCCACAGTCTTAAAGGTTTTAACTGTCAGCATTTTACTGACTTGGAAGCAGCCCTGTGTGGCTGAATGGGAACCCTTCTACCCCCAAAGAGTGATGCACTTCCTGGATGTGCGGTTTGGGGTGTGAGTTTGTTTCTACTCTGCAGTTCTTCATAGTGGTTTTTGTTTTTTGTGTTTTTTTTTTTTTTGCTGGAATGGACAGAGAGGTAACAGTCACCTTTCACTGTTTCTCTCAGCATCTCCAATAATAAGATAAAACTGAATTTCTCCGCAGCCTAATGTCTGTATTAGCTGGACTTGATAGCCTAACGTGTTAACTGGGTAAATATAAGCCACTTTTAAAGAGTCGTCCTGCGGCCCAAGCCAGCCGTTACAAACCACAACCCGCCGATTTGCCCCGGCATGCAGGAACACGCAGGAAAGAATGCCTGCGAGACCGCAATCTCTGCTTTCTAAGAATCGCGGGGCACTTTCCTCCACGAATGTTTTCTGTTGGTCTCCAGCAGCCCGTCTGCGCAGCTCGAGCCAAAGCCTCTAGTACCTGAGAATATGAGGATGATTTCAGGCAGAGGAGATTTTAACCACCAGTCAAATCATACATTTTTTTGGGGGGGGGGGGGGTATTGCTCACAAACAGTCGCTATACTTTGGAGCGGGGCCTCTGGTTGCAGGGTATTGGTGTGATGTGTGCGAGGTATCATGCCGTCTGAGAACAGCCGCCTGGTGCACATTTCCTCTAACCCTGGTCGTAGAACCCCCCCCCCGAGCCCTCACCTTCTTCCAGCCTCCACATTTTTGTCTCTCTGTGCTGTTTTCACTTCTGTTTCCACACAGAAAAAATGACTGTGGGAATCTTTTTGTGGTGAAGGTCACTCATGGTGGGAGAAGAGCAGAAAATAGGTGTGATTGAGGTTGTGGGGTGGAGCTTAGAGGGTGGGTGGAGCCTGGCATTGAAATACAGGCGATCTCTCAGTCCAGTTGCCTCATTGACTAGGTGCTTGGTGAGGCATTAGCTGGTGAGGTCAGCGGTTTGGGGTTAGAAGAGACTCCATCCGTTTTGTCCTTCCAGTTTCCATGTGGCATCTCTGGTAATGTGATGCGGCGAGAAATGAGGGAATAGTGGCAAGCTAATTGGTTAGTCGGCAGTTAGGAAACTGAGAATGTTCTTGTAATGTGTTCCGGGGTTTTTACAGGGGGGATGACAGTCCTGGGGAGAATCCTGAAAGCAGGCAGAACGGGGTGGTCTGTGGTGTGCGTTCAGATTGGGGCAGCTTTGTTGAGAGTGTTTTCCCAGCCAGGAAATGTGTCAGTGCTAGAGAATGGGGCTCCACCCAGGCTGCCTGTGTCAGTGCACACCCTCGTCCTGCGGCCCAGAGTGTCACCCGAGCCTGTGTGGTCACCCCAACCTAGATGGAAGGCCAGCCTCAGGGTGTCACTCACAGGCCGTCGGGGCCCTACCCGGCCTCGGCCCGGCCCGAGAGCCGTACCCGTGGTTTCGCATGGCACCCAGACGGCTTCTGCTCCGGACCCCCAGCTCTTCCCCTAGCTTCTCCCCAGCCTTGGCTCTGGTCGATGAGATTTCATTGCGAGTTTCTGTTTTACGACACGGTCCTGTGGTTTATCTCTGCTGGAGGGGGGGGTCAGAGGGAGCTATTATATCGGTCAATAACTTTATTGCGCCGGTCTCTGATTGTCTCTAATGTTGATCCCATGCTTGAGCAGGCTGGAGAGAGGTAGACTCATAGCAGTCTTCGACAGACTGGTCACCAGCTAAATAGACCTTCGGAGCTGATCGTTATTTCTGCTGCGAGGCTTAGATTTTTCACTGCTGACGCTCTTAAGGGGTCCAATCCCCCCCCCCCCCCCCCCCCCCCCCGGCGCCCCCCCCCCCGCTCCCCCGCGCGGGGGGGGTGGGGGAGGGGCGGAGAGCGGGGGCGAGGAGGGGGGGGCGCCGGCGGGGGCGGGGGGCG
>JAODKE010000101.1:6103879-6124289 GCA_026779605.1 Mormyrus hasselquistii
TATCCCCCCTTTTTTCTCTCTCTCTGTCCCCCCCCCTTCTCTCTCTCTCTCTCTCTCTCCCCCCTCCCTCTCTCTGTCCGTCCCCCCTCTCTCTCTGCCCCCCCCTCTCTCTCTGTCTCCCTCATTCCTGTCCCCTTTCCTTTCCAGTCTCTTGTTTCTTTTGATCACTCTTTGTATTTTTTGAGTGTGGATCTCTCTGGAAACTTTTATACACTGGGACAGTCAATGGATAGTTTTTTTTTTTTTTTTTTTTTTTTTTAAACCTGATGATTAATGCCCACTTTGTTCATTCATTGAGGTGAAACATCTCTGGGCCTGTTTTCCACCATTACAAAATCATGACCTTATTTTTTAGGTGAATTTTAAAGTTTTCCTTGGTGAAATTCGTATGCACCTTACAGCACAAATGAGGAAGCGCGAACACTGACTTCAGCATTTGAACGTATTGTCTGACCACGACAGTCTCACCCACGCTTTCAAAACAACATCTCTCAGTGTTCATGGCATGGACCTGGTGCGGTGGCGGTTATCAGGGGAAAACCGAAGGGAACCAGAACTATTTCTGCTTACATCCCTCGAACAATTTGGAAACCTTCTAAGGTGGCCAAGAGAATAGTAAATAATGGAGGTAACGTGAGGCTCAGAGTTAGGGCGCTGTCCCTGTGATCAGAAGGTCACTGGTTTAAATTCCAGATTTATCCAAGTTGATGTTACCATCGGGCCCCCAAACAAGGCTCTTACCCCCAAATGCTCCAGTGACCGTCTGACGCTCCTTTCATAATTGTCCAGCGCTTTGCATAATAAAGAAGTAGTGTTTGTAAATCAGAGCATTGTGACTTAGGTTTAGTATTTCGAAGAGAGGTTTAGCCAAGTATGGTTAGGTGTACATGGTGGACTTTGGTCTACACCAAAAAACGCAACAAATTAGACCTCAGTAGATGATCAGGCAGACTTTTAGTGTAACTGTGACTCATTTATAGTGCCCCGGTTACTCGGTGTGTGAGAGATTATTTGTATTTGGTGTTGAGATCAGGTCTGATGTGAGCAAAGGTGAAGTTTAGATAGGGCGTGTCGTAGAGCCGGAGCCCACACGAGATCCGTTTCTCGTCATGGCTGACCGCTCCGTGGTATCAGAGACTATAAATATGGAAATTACAGAACTGGGGTGGTAATGGAGAAAACAGCACACTGGGGTGTTGGAGTTAGGGTGGAGGCGGCAGTAACGCAACAGTATGTATGGGGGGGGGATGGTGAAAGGTCAGGGCATGTTCTGAGGAAGTGAAGACCCGATGGAGGAGTGAGTGTGTTGGGGGGGGGGTGTTGAGTGGAGGGGTTGGGCTCACACGGTCCAGAGTCCATGCTCTGGCACAGAAGAAACGGGAGGTTGAATGTGGGAGGAGCTTGGAGGTAGGGATGGAGTGAGGAAGGGTGGCGACGGAGCCTGGCATGGGGAGCTGATGGACGAGGGAAGGCGGAGCCAGCATGCAGCTCTGAGGCGGGGGGGAGCCATGGCAGCCGCTTTCCATTCTCCTCTGCCGCTTCTTGCTCCTGTTCTCTCCCCAGGCGGCAGGCACGTTCCAGCAGGTTCCGTGTACTACGCCGTCGGATGTCATGCTCTGCTCAGTTCTGGAATCTGCAGCCTTCCCAGTCCATCAACTCCCGATGCAGAAACTTCTAGCAGAGTTTTTCAGTCCTGAGGGATGTGGCAGGACCCCTCCATAGCCCCATGTGATTCCATGCAATTTGGGGGGGGAGGGGGGGGCGAATCTGAGAGTGTCCCTCCAGGGTTTGATGCTCCCCTGGGCGGGAGGGAATGAGCGCACGTTTGCACACCCGCCTGCCTGTCATGGCCTGTTTGTGGGTTAGCGCGAGCCATGGGAGGCGTAGAGTGAGATTTAAGAAAAGATTAAGTGAGGGTGGATGGGCGGGGCCAGGCGCCCGGGGACCGTCAGCTAAGAAGGCTTGCATAATCGGGCGGGGCTGGGTCGTCACTGTTTGGGAGGGGGCAGAGCTCGGCCTGGAATGCGGTAAAATCCCACAGCTCCCGGGTAGCCTTTCCTGAAGGGCCGAAGTGCACGGGCGGGGGGAGTTCCCGCTGGGGGAGGGCCCGCGGTCGGAGCCCATGTCAGCGGCTCCTTTGGTCTCCCAGTTGCGAGGAGGCGGAGAGTCGGAGGAGTTTCTGGAGCTAAAGGAAAGGCAAAGCTGCAAATAAAAGGGAAATGCTGAGGGAGGCGGCGAGGAGCGTGTGTGCAGACGGGAAGTGCATGGGGCCGGGGCACCGGCGACTCTGCTGAGCACCGGAGGGACGGCACTGCAGCCCCCGCTTGCGTCAGTGCTCCTTTGACCTCGTCTGGCTGGTGCACATGGACGCTGCAGCATGCAGGAGAGGCTGACGCCCATGGCCATCCACTCAGGTATGGCTCCTCTTTGCTCCCGCCTGTGTTTTCCACTCGATCTCTTGCCAGCAGTCGCCATGTGTAGTGACGGTCAGCCTTTTTGGGGGGGGGTGACACTGGAGCGTAAGAAACTCCTCCCTTTACAACCACATCTCAGTGCAAGAGAGTCTCGATGGATGGATGCATGAATGGACGGAAAGTTTTAATTGAGAAATTGGGGGACTTCTTACCCACAATTCTCTCCTTGTCCATCTCCCTTGCTCAGATTGACTGGGCCGTTTTAATGGCACCGGCACGGAGCTCTGCCTTCAGGTCTGCATACAGGGCTCCCCCCCCCTCCGCCTCTGCCCCGGTGTCTTGGGAGGGCGTGGCTTGAAAAACAGACTGATACATTCCGGCATGATTAGGGCTCTGTACCATGCAGGACTGTACAAGCAGGCGCGCATTCCTGCTGCATTCCCTGCACGGTCGCTTTTCTCTTCCTTATGCATTCATATGATGTAGGATGTTTGTGTGCATGTGCACGCATGTGTGCACAGGTGTATGGAAAACAAATCGTCGAACCATAGCATATGTTCTTTGGTTCCTTCAGGACAGGCTTGATCGATGGATGGTTGGATGGTTGGATGGATGGTTGGATGGATGGATGGATGGATGGATGAATAGCCTAGCTGGTGTCGCAATACTAACGGCATCATAGCTTAAAACACTACATGCAGCCCTGCTTGTGTCAGCTGGCCCGCAGCTGGATGGGCAGGGCGTGGCATACGGTACCGCAGTAATAGACTGGCCTTTACGCCATGCAGAGCGCAGACAGATGTTCAGGTAGCAGCAGGTCTGAATGAGGAAGGTGGTTCGGGGGCCGTGTGAGTAATGCCTCAGCCCGCACCACCAGCCCCCCAGGGCTATGTTTTTGCAGGAAGGCCACCTAGCTGGTGGGGGTGCGGGTGTTTGGCTGGGTCAGGGCTGGCCCTCCTCAGGGGACGATGGTAACACTGTTACTCTGAGGGGCAGTTTAAACCCCCCCCGTCCCCATGAGCCAGCTTCAGCAGTGAGGAGACCGTCCTTACTTAGCCTAGCGTAGCTCAGGCAGCTCGTTTCAGTGTTACAGATAACGAGGTGAAATTAATGAAGTGAGACCAAGCACTTTCCCCAGGCCTCCTGCCGTGATACCTTCATCATGTGGAAGGCAGGCTGCGGTCGTCATTGACTGCCCTGCCAAGACCGTGCCGTGTGTGATGTTCAGGCCTGGCTGCTAAATCCAAGTACATGTGAGTGTGTGCGCGTGCTGGTGGGGGGTCACGCCCTGGCCTGTTACTGTCCGCAGTGTTTTTCCCAGGTGGCAAGCGTGAGCCGGCGTATGTGAGGTGACGTGGGGGGTGTTAACACCAAACGTGGACTGTGCCTGGGGGGGGCAGTTACAGTAATATAAATTGGGCTGTTGAGACCTACTAAGACTCCATCCGCAGCACTGCACTTTTTTTGGGGGGGGCGGGGGGGTGTTCAGGGTTGGGTTTGTTGGTTCTGGGGCCTTGCAAAATATGCCCCCCCCCCCGTCTCTTTCCAAGTGTAATGACTAGCTATGGCCAGCAGGGGCCCCACTCAAATGTCAGTGATGGTAAAGATCACCATTGCGGGTATTGACAGAGCATTTTCAGACTACTCCTATGGTACTGTAGCCCAGCCCGCTTCCCCTTTTCCTTGAGAGCCCTTCCTCTCCCTCTCTTGCTTGATCTTTCTCAACTCCCCCCCCCCCTCCTCCCACAGGCCCTGAAGGGTCTGGGATTAAAGGCTTCAGATTTTTTTATCAGTTATCAGTTGGGGAGTTCTGCATGACCTTTTGCCCTCCGGTTAAGAAGGGAAACAAGAACAGAAGTTTGATAAAGTTTGTAGGAATGAGCAGTGATGGATGACCTCACACTGATATGCCTGTCTTGTTGCTGGGCTGGTGGGGGGGGGGTTAATGCAGCTAATCCTATCAATACTGCACCACCTGGATGTTGTGTTGGCATCCAATGAGCAGTAGCTGAATGGCCACGCAGACTGCGCCTCAGTTCTGATGTAATGTCTGTCTACTTATCTTGCGTGTCTGACGTGTTGTTTGTACACATATGCTGGGAGCTCAGTAATGCTGTGCTCTGTGGTACAACTGCTCTTCCCTTCCTGCCAATCATAGAGCCACCCTCTTCACCTGAGGACTGTCTCCCTGCCTCCCAGCACAGCATGTTGACGGGGCGGCCCTCGCCTCCCACGCATACTGAGAAAATCGTTCATTATTTGTGTACTTTATGTGGCTCCCGCGTTACCAAATAAGGCTATCGGGGCACATGAAAGAGCGGTAATGATTCTAAGAGTGAGATAAGCATGATGACTGAAGGAGGACATGCTGGATAAACAGTAGGTAGCTGGGTGTCTTGCCCGATGAGAAACATGGCCCTGCTTTATTGCTGTGTGGCAGTGAGATAAAATGTGCGGTACGACAGGGCGGTCTGGATCAGGTCGCTCTGCGACACACCTTTCTAGCGGACCCTGTTCTTTTGGGCGGGGGGGAAACATCAAGTACTCCACCCTGCACTGTATGAGGAATCCCCAGAATTTTCATTCAGGCCTCGGGGCAGAAACCTAAAGTCCAGCAGAATCAACCCCCCTGGGATTTGAATGAACATGTGAGGCTTTTCTCAGCCACTCGAGTGATGATGTAATTCTGTGCTCCCCAAAGTCCTGCTCTGCTTTGTTTTGACTTTTGCTAGCTAATTTCATCAAATATAGCATAACGGAAAAGGGATATTATGTGCACTCTTAGGTTGTACAGTAAGTTTCGTTGTTTGCATCTTCAGTGTTGCCTTTCAGCATTAGCGATGCTCTGTAGACTTGACTCATAATTACATCAACGGCCCCCATGACTGGCAGAGTGATGTCACTCATGGGACCCTCAGCGAGGTCCTTAACCCCAGCTGCTTCGGGGACTGATCACTTTGCGTCACTTAGGACAAAACATCTGCTAAATGATTTAATGTATGTATGCAGCTAGACCTGTCAGTATGACTACTTCTGCTGTGGGATACATCTTCCCAGAAATAATAATGATAAAAGATGATACTGTCATTTTAAGATCATTTTATGGCACTGATATAATGATAATATGTTAGCATAATAATGCAAGTACCCCCTTATAAAGAGCAGCGAAATTTAAATTCTTAAGAATATTCAGACATTAGTACTGGAATGTAAAAAAATGTAAATATCCTAAATTAATAAAACATAAATAAAACCACACAACCAAAAAAAAAAAAATTGATGAGACACTCAGAGTCTGTTTAAAAATTTGCATTATATAATAAACATTTGGCACTGAGAGTAATTTGCTCCTCTACAAGCAATATACCGTCGTCGCGTATTTGTGAAAGTTCTGCTCAATGACGTGAATGAACTTCGATTGTGCATCAGCTGGGGAAAAGGTAACAGGAACTCAGAAAAGTCAGATTGTGAAAGATAACATATATTACACTGACATGCATACTTGTATGTATTTTTCTGTCCTCTGTAATCAGAATCTTAATCAAAATGGCTAGCATATTTGAACAATAGTTGAGTATGAAAGTCCAGAAATTCTTGCATTTATATGATTCCTTGCTATAAGATTATAAAGATGCTCAGATGGCTACAAACGAAAATGAAATGCGTTTATACTGCAAAACCATATAACCATGTATACGCACCACCAGCCCCCCAGTTTTAGTTTTTTTTAAACTTAGTCTTTAGATTTCATTTGAAATCTAGTTTAGTGTTTTGGTGTGGTTTCGTTGGTTTCTATTTTAATGATGTAAATCAGTTTAGTTGTTATTTATTTTGCTTTATGTTTTAATAATCTTGTTTCTTGGGATGCACAGAAAGTTGCAGAACTTTGCTGGCTACTACATGCTCGTTCAGGCTTATTGCATGAGATGCCTGACGATAAGCCCAGCAGAATTATTACTAAATAGTATTTAAAAATGGTAACGGGAAGTATTTGATGTTTGTTTTTATTTTGTCATCGTTGGTTTTGGAACCAGTATTTATAGTTGTTTACTTGTAGTTTTTCATATTTTATTTCAGTATATGGAAAAGCAAAGAGCAGGTGAGATGGCAGAAACGTCATGACTGGCTAAAAAGCCAATATTGAGGTCAGAAAAAATGATCGAGGTTATGTTCATATATCGTGCGATAAGTAGATAGCGTAATTATCGTGACAGGCCTGTATGTGACACTCTAGGCCAGAGAGTCACAATCTTATTCACACCACGAGCTATGTGGTAAGTGTTGACATCTGGGGGGTCCTTGTCAGCAGAACTGTAGCGATTGACTATGAAAGTTGGAGAGAGACTGGTTGGCGACTGCAGCTCTAGGCACTGTGATGCCTGTGTTCATGAAGTGCAGGGCAGCTCCGCACTGATGGGCTTTCCAGTTCTCACGCCTGGCGGTGACCCGATCTGGGTGTAATGGCTCTTTCTCGCAGGCTGCCCTGCGTTGCCGTCGCTTGGGCCGTTAGCCTCACGCTTCACCCGTTCTTTTGGTGGGCCGGGTCTCTCAGCGCTCAGTGTTTCCACTGACGTAAGTGCAGCTGCATTTAGTCTTTCTCTCTTTCTGTGTGTTTAGTGCGCAGAAAGCCTGGAGCCTATTTTGGGAGGTGGGGGGGGGGGGGGGACACAGGGCCGTAGCAGGAGCACACACGGTGGGCAGCTTAAGGTCACTTAACCATGTGTCTTTGTGGGGATCAAACACAAACAGCCCTACATGCATCAAACCCAGGTGGAACGTGAACCAACAACCTTCTATATGTGAGTTTATTGCTACACACTGAGCCTCCTCACTGCTGGCACACAGAAACGTGTGATTCTTAAATGTCTGTCCTGATTGGGTGAGATGGCACTGCCTCTCACAGGGTGAACGTTTCTCCCTCCCTCTCTTCCTCACACACTCTGGCTTCTGTCATTGCTCAGTGAATGAGCTATTAGCTTAAGGCAGGCCGGCTCATGTTCTGTCAAACAAATACTTTTTGGGCCTCTCTTTAAGAGCACTGTGTTACCCTGCTGAGTCACTTGTGTCTTTGTGTGTTTCATGCTTGATGGATTCTTTTAGGTATCGTTTTAAACTTGGTGCATTTGCCTGGTTTTGATTCGGGTTTGCTTAGTATTTAAGGATTTGTGCGTGTGTGTGTGTGTGTGTGTGTTTGTGTTTGTGTATACATGAGTCACCGCAGGGGTGTGTGTATCTGAACAGTTTCTCGCCTTCTGTTCTGTGTGGCTGGCCTGTTTGTGCTCTGGATCTGTCTGTATGACTGAGCCTTCACAGTCTCTCTAAGTGAGTCTATCCAGTAACCGCGCAGATGTGCCAGGGCTAAATGTAGACCTCATGGCCAAATATCTGGCCTATTTCAAAAGAAAGAGGTGAGATTCTTTAAAGGGGCAGGGCTGCTTGATTCTTAAAGATGTCGTTGTGAGCAGGGTATGTTGTGCTACCTGGGGGAGCAGAGGCAACTGGCTTCACAGCAGATATTTCATTTATGCTTATAGCTGGTTTCTTATTCATTTATTGAACGCCCAGGCCAGTTTTGAGTCCGATTGAATTACATGCAGGAGTACATCGACTCCCAGTCACATTATCTGGGTGTCTTTAGTCTGAGAAATTTGATTTATTACAGTTTGTTGTGTTGTTTACGTGTATGTTAAAAGTCTAGTTTTAGTCGGACTAACACAATAATTCAATTTTCTTAGCGTGCAACGTACTGAGTAAACATGCTGAATGAGACTCTGTGATAGTCGAGTGGTGGGCGGAGACTGTGTGTGTGGGTTGGCCTTTGGGTGGGGCTTGTAGACTGAGGGCGGGGCTATGTGCTGCCTCAGCTAAATGAATGACTGGCATATTATTTTAGGGGGAGCCCAGATACCAGCACTGTCCCGCCCACACATGCTCTCACCACATCCTCTCTTCGCAGTTACGATTAGCCCTGCCACTGTGGGGTCCTCACTGCCAGGCAGTCAATCCTCTTCCTTTTCCCTGAGATTCAGATTTTTTAGTATATTGTGGAGTTTTCCTGGCAAGATAGCCAATCAGAAGCCACCCGATTAAGAGATTTCAGCTCCGCCTTCTGGGTTAAATTTTTAAAAATCTTTTTTTGTTCAGTCCGTCTGCCAAAGTTTCTCTGTAGCTAAACAGAGGTTTGTTTTTACAAGAATGCTGTAACATTCCCTTTTTCTTTGATCGCTTAGCAAGTTTCCCGGTTCCAATGAAAGTGAGGGCCTGTTTGCCACTGCTGACCCGTGGTTTTTAAACTGCCACGATTTCTCTTTCTTGCGAGGTTCGTCGTTTTGCAAGTTTCCTGTCGCTATGCTGTGCCTCAGTCCCTGCCTCCTGATTGGTCCCTCCCACCTGGGGGGCTCCACCAATAAGAGGCAGCCTGGAAAAGCAGGAAGTGTTTCCGTACTGCATGATGGGGGCCTGGTGTAGCCTGAGACAAGATGGCACCTCCCATGAAATGAGGGGGAGGAGGGGCGTCAAATCGTTAACCTTCAGAGCTTTCAGTCTTGTTCTTTCGTCTTGCCAGCTTGTTTAAAGGACATGAAGACCATCTGTGATCTTTACTGAGGATATATGATATGAGAACACTATTTTTTGGTCTTGTTCCATTGCCAATTTTGTGTGTTTTCCCCCCAGCCCTTTGTTTACTTTAAGACGTGTCTCAAGTTGAGGAGTTGAATTTTTCAGCCTTTTGTGTTCAGTTCCTGTTGACTTGTGCTTTACTTATAATGGAAAAGGCAAAGCTGTTGGTACTCTCTCCCCTTAAAAGAATTTTATTCTCACTGCCCATTAATCAGTTAAATGTTCAGTGATGGTTGTTTTTGGCAGCTGAGAACTGCCGTAGTCTGTGACGTCTCTGTAGTGTACGTGACGTTTAAGAGGAGAACGCCACGCGCTGGATTAAACACAGTCTGCTGCAGCTGCATGGAGCTGCTGGCTAATGCCTCTGGGATCCAGGCCTGGATGCCAGATCTCGTTTGGCCACTTTCCAGGCAGCAGGCCAGGAACTAAATCGGCATTACTGACAGGCCAGGCCCAAGCTACCCAATTACTCCATCTTAGCCGGCTTCGACTTCCTCCACCGACGCACAGCGTCACTCTTGTCTTTTCCATGTAGGGATCAGGTGTCCCCGGTGTCAGGACAGGGATAGATGGAGCTGACCTGATTGAGGGCAGGTGGGTGGGGTGTGGCTTTCTGTGACTCAAGGCAGGAAATGAGCAGTTTTAAGAGCTGGAAGGTGCAGACAGGGACTCCCTGGTGTAGGGAAAGAGGGAGGGGAGCCATGGGCGTACAGACTCGGAGAAGCTGGCAAGTAGGGGGCGAAATGTCAGCAAGCAGACGACAGCGGCCTTTGAACGTCTGCTCGCCCCGCCGAAACGCTAAAGGGTCCTGCCCTCCGTTCTGCTGCTGCTCATGGAAACCTCACCCGGCTGTCAGCCGTGGTCATCATGCTACAGCTCGTCTCAACGTTTGGTTAAAAGCAAGAGGGGGGAAAAAAAAAAACAGCCAGCATCCTCCTACACACACACGCACGCACACACACACACACACACACACACACGGCTGCAGAAACACATGCGACACTGTCAAAAGTGTGAGAGCACGAAGTGTCAGACTGAAATGAGAGGTAATGCTCTTGCAGGGAGCTGCTGCAGGGTGGTGGTTGAGGATGGGAGGCTGGTTCTGATCAGGCTGACCCATAATGTCATTCCGTGAAGACGTGCCTCCCCCCGCCCCGTCCAGAGGCCTACGTCTCACGGCGGCCGCAGCGACAGTTGTAAGTTTGTGGACAGTTCTAAGAAAATGAAGAAACAGGAAGTGTGACAACCTCCCCCCCCCCCCCTTCCCCCTCCACATGCACATAACAATCACACTCATACCCTGTTTTTCTGCTCCTCCTCTGACTCAAATAGTGGTGAGAAGCCAGCGTGCTGGAGAGAGGGTGCGTAGAGCTCCGCGCGCCGTGCGACGGTTGGCATGGCGTTCGGCGGCCCGCGCCAGCCTCCAGCTACGGGACTGCTGTAGGGCTTCCGTGGGGGATGCTTGTTTTTTGTTTTGTTTTTGTTTTTCCTTCTAACGCCGTTCTGACCTGCTGCCACCTCTCTCTGATGCAGTGCTCCAGCTCAAACTCCAGCAGAGGCGAACCCGGGAGGAGCTGGTCAACCAGGGAATCATGCCACGTAAGTAGCCCTGCACCCTTAGCCGCCGCTACACGCTTCTCTATGTGCTTTAGCCCTCTTCTGGCTGTCGGCCTCCATTATGCGTCCGTTAACGGGGATGGTGTCGCGACTCGCCTGGTCTCCGTTTGACTGCTCTGGCCCTCAGAGGGGCTGCTGAGGGTGTCAGGGTGGTCTTTCCTGGCTCGGCCTGCCCTATGCACTGTCACCCCTGTAGGGAGCGCGCCCCCCCCGCACACCGCAGCACCCTTGTATTTGGTGTCCATTCAAGCCCTGCGCTGCCATTGACAGACATTTCGGGCAGTAGGCCTCCTGCGGATTTGGTTCTTTTATACTGGTAACGTAAACAGTTGTCGGTTTTTACTGGGACCGCTGGCAATGGAATGGGGATGTCACAGGTGCCTTGCGTTTACTGGTGTTTACTGATTAGCAGTTAACACTGCTGGGGTTATTAGTTAGCTGTTGGTGGATGAAGCGGGTCATTTCGGGTCACATCGATACCTTCTCACTGTCCCAGGGCAAAGGGGCTGTCACTGGTCTTGGATACGCAGGCTAGAGCACTCTTGCAGGAGGGAACCTCTGGCCCCAGCCGGGCTGCAGGGGCTGCATCAGGTCATGGATCTTGTTCCGTTTATCAGAGCCCATGGCTTCTCATTTTCTGTCCACTTCCTCCATAGCTGAAGATCAGTTAAGACCAGTCCAGGGCTGTGAGCATGTGAGATCTAGGTGTCAATTACTCAGTCACAACCCCCCCCCCCCCCTCCCATATGCATACACATAGACTGCACATATGCATACACATGCAAGCAGCCCCATTGCTATGGCTCTCCGTGTCCCCTTCAGACCCACTAGCGCTCCCCACACAAAAGAGACGAAAGCCAGCACACATGCTGTTCTGAGGACAGGAGCTCTGCGCCACAGGTAGCTGCATTTGCCTGCTCTCTGCATGGGGGGTGGGGGTGCTCGTCTCTCCCGCTGTGAATGCTGACAGCCCTCCCCCCTTCCGGGGTCTACCCCACTCGTCGGGTTGGAATTGCGCATTTGATAAGGGCGTCTGTGGGCCCTTTCCTCTGAAGTCAGCTGGTCACACTGACTTTTCCTCACTGATGACATTGCTGTTCTTTATCATGCCCTTGTCGGCTCCATCAGCATTCATGCGGCACCCGGCCATCTCCGCGGCGACTCGCAGGCCTCCGTCTTTCAGAAGCGCCAAGAATCGCCTGAGGGTGACAAGCCTGGCCTGCAGGGACATCGCCGCCCTTCAGGCCAAACGTGTTAGTAGGGGGCTTGCAGAATGAAAGCTAAGGAATGCCTCGGTCCTGGATGAATACCCTCGGATCCTGGAAGATCTGCCGGAGGTTCTGTTCGAATGCCCACAGGTTCTAACCAAATGGCCTGTGATCGCCACGGCACAGGCACACGGGATTAGGGAGCATGGAGATTCATGTGTTGCCATGTGTCCTTCATTTTGAAAGTTCTGCGGCCCCAGCAAGAGGCGTCGGGGGGTTTCTGCAACTCTGTTCCTAGCATTAAGTTCCTGCTACCAAATTTCGGAAGAAGCTGGGGCTGGGACCTCTTGGGGGGGGTGTGTGGTTCTGTGCACAAAACCAGTGTGAAGGGTTACTAAAGCTGTGAACAACTAGTTGCATCCTGACATACTTCCACCCTCTGTCTTAAGAGGCATTGGAGAAGTTCTTTTTGCAGTGAAAGGTGAAGCACCGCTGCTGGTGTCCTGACCTCCATGCAGGCAGCTTAATCGTCTGTATGACCGTGACACTCGGTACGCATGAGAGACGCCACGACGGGGCTCGTTTTTGCCCGTGGCATTCAATTAAAAGTAAAAGTCGGAGAGGTCCGTAGTTGTGAAGGAAATGCAAAGTCAGCATTGCACAACAGCAGCGGGAGAGCAGGTGTGGCACAGCCTTGCACAACATCTGCAGTGGATTTGCCAAGCAGTCGGCCTGCAGGAAATGGTACCTTGCAGTTTCTGGTGCAAATGGGCGATGAGCCACTGGTCCATTTCACCTTCCACCCCCTTTCATGCCGCAGCCATTCTACTTGGCATAAACCACGTTTGGCATTTGGTTTTAGGGTATTTGAGGTGATGGAAGTGTTGTGATGCAGTTGGATCTTTGTGTCCCGCAGCGAGGGGCATGGCGAGCCCCAGCAGGGGTGGGTGGCAGCCAAGGACACCCACTTCAGCTCTCGGCCAAAGAGGAAGTTTAGCTGGTTAATAATAACAAAAGTGGCATATGATGTTACGTCTTATTCCAGTCGACCAAGTTCTTCTTTCTCCTTCAACTCACGATTGAATCTCACTGACTGTCCTCCTGTCCGCAGCTCTGAAGAGCTCAGCCGCCTTCCACGAGCAGCGGAAGAGTCTGGAACGAGCACGGGTAAGGTCACCAGCCCAGGACGGGACGCTCAGCATCGAGTCACTTCCCCAGCTGCCCCGCCCCCTCATGCCCCCCTCCCTGATCTCTGCCCCTCTTAGACTGAAGACTACCTGAAGCGGAAGATCCGCAGCCGCCCCGAGAGGTCCGAGTTGGTGCGCATGCACATCCTGGAGGGTGAGAAGTCTGGCGAGCCGTTCTCTGTCTTTGAGTGCCCGGAATGTTCTGGGCCCACTCCGTGCCATAGGACCTCTGCAACGCCTGTCTTGTGTCGCGTAGAGACGTCTGCGGAGCCTTCCCTGCAGGCCAAGCAGTTGCGACTGAAGAGGGCCCGCCTGGCTGACGATCTCAATGATAAGATCTCCCACCGGCCGGGTCCCATGGAGCTCATCCATAAGAACATCCTGCCCGTATACTCCACCCTCAGGAACACCCTCTTAGGTACAGCCCCATACCGCTTCCAAGAGCCGCTGCCTGTGTTTGCTGTTGTATAACTTTGGAAGGGTCTAACAAAGGGACGTGTGGGGGTGAGGCTCGAGGACATTGGGGCAGAGTTCAGTGATGTGGTTGTTAGGGCAGTGGGGGCAAGGGTGTTTGAAGGTGAGCACTGTCGGTGAAAGGAGAGCGAAGCGTGTCAGAGTACAGCACTAGTGCATTAGCATGTTGGAATGTACGTAAGATAATAGGCTGATCCTTTCATCGTTTTTCATCGTGTCCTGTCTGTTCCTGTGTAACCAATCACGGTGACCCAACACCCTGATACCTTTTTCGTTCGTTCATCTGACACGTTCCTCCAGTCGAAACGGACAGCTTGAAGGGGGCGGCAGAGAGCTCTTCACTGGATGAGGATAGCAGCGACGCCCTATCCCCGGATCACCCTGCCAGCCAGGACTCTCCCCCAGACATGAGCAGACCCAGCCGCAGTGGCTCCTCCCCCACGCAGGTGCGGGCTCCGTCCGTGCTAACTGCTCAGCTAGCTCTCTGTACCCGCTATTTAGAGGACTTCTTGCACCCTGCAGAGTAATTTCATACGTTGCTCCCATGACTGGTACTTGCCCCTAAGTCGCTCATTATTATTCTATTAGGCCCCGCCCCTCACTCCTCTCCTCGCCTCTGAGCCAATCCACGTACAGAGGCTGACCAATGGTGTGGCCCCAGTGTCCTCCCGCTCTGCCTCTGGGCTGATTAAGGTGAGTGGTGCCTTATCCCCTATGCTGCGTTGAGTGGGGTTTACCGTGTCCAGTGTCCCATATCGGCCTCTCTCCTCCACCAGCAGTCCCAGTCCAAGTCCAGCTCAGACCGGCCCTCGCAGCGCTCCAAGAAGCCTAAGGAGAGCAAGCCCAAGGTGAAGAAACTCAAGTACCACCAGTATATCCCCCCTGACCAGAAGGCGGAGCGCGAGCCGCCACCCCAGCTGGATGACTCTTACGCCAAGCTGCTGCAGCAACAGCAGCTCTTCCTGCAGCTGCAGATCCTCAACCAACAGCAGCAACATCACTATAACTACCACACCATTTTGCCCGCTCCTCCCAAGTGAGTGTGTACGTGCGCGTGTGCCCGCTCCGCCCTGGTGACTGTGTGCGTGTGCATGAAGCTCCCACGCCAAGAGGCAGTGAGAGGGACTGTCGTGTGCCGCTAATCAATAAAATGTCTGCTTTGTTTGCTTTATTGATTCCCTTTTAAACCAGCCAGGAACTGAGAGCACCCAGTAATTCCACCCACAGCGATGTCTGAAATCTCATTTCCCCAATTCTAACCATGCCACCCACACCGTCTCATCGATCGTTAATTATTCACTACATTTTCCTCCCTCAACCTCCACAGACCTTCAGGCGATCAGCCGTCGGCTTCCTCCAGCGCCCAGTGCAAACCTCGTCCCATGCCCGGCTCGACTTCGCCGTCCTCCAGTCAGAATGGGCCGAGTCGCCATAACCAGCCTCCCGTTGGGGGTGCCAAACCCGGGGCTCTGCCTCCTAACCTGGATGATTTGAAGGTGGGCCAGATCCCCTTGGAAGGAAACTCAGTGGCCAGTTATGCGGCTGCTGATGCAAACACACAGAATGTAGACAGGGTTGAGGAATTCAGTTACGGTGCAGCTAAGTATGTCAAACGGTCACCCTGTGGGGAATCTCCCACTGCAGCATCTATAGGTTACAGAGAACGGTGTGATGATAAAAATCCCATCAGCGGTAGCTCTGAGGCCAAAAATACTTTTTTGATAAGTAAGGTCAGAGCAGACTTGACAAAGCAAACGGGAAGTGCAAACGTATCTCCATACAAAGGTGGTGTGTGGACGGGCTTCCCTGAATGCACAACTCGTCGATTTATAAAGCAAGGAAGTTGCACCTGGTAGGTAGGGGCACCTACTGTAATGAAGTGGCCACTCATTGCGTTGTGGGTGATTGGGAGACTGGGTGCTTTTCTCACCAGGTGAAAAGTATGCTGCATTCTGTCGCCCCCTTCAGGTCGCAGAACTGAAGCACGCGCTCAAGCTGCGGAGCCTGCCAGTGTCGGGAACCAAGAGCGACCTCATCGAGAGGCTGAGGAACCACCACGAGCTCAGCCAATGGGGAGCTGGAGGGGGAGGGGCTACAAAAACCAGCTTGCCCACTGGTTCTTGCCCTGGCTTAGGAATCCACCAATCAGCAGA
Source organism: Mormyrus hasselquistii (assembly GCA_026779605.1). Lineage (NCBI taxonomy): Eukaryota > Metazoa > Chordata > Actinopteri > Osteoglossiformes > Mormyridae > Mormyrus > Mormyrus hasselquistii. The sequence continues at coordinate 6,119,554 of JAODKE010000101.1, forward strand.
AGCAGGCACAGGAACCTTACCTTTGGCAGCCAGTGGGAGCAGCCTGCCTCCCACGATACTGTTTGGCAGCACGAGCTCGTCCCCACCCATGTCGCCCGCCGCCTCCGAACGCTCCGTGGCTGGCATGAGCCCCGATGAGGCCAGCTGCAGCGGTGATGTGTTTGGGGAATCGGTGAGTCCCAGACCTGCCGGCAGCGCATTTTCAAACTTAAGGTTTCCATCAGTGTGCGACTTCCTCATGTAGTTGGATGACTTCCTTACAGATAACAGAGCTCAGCAAAAATATTTGCATATTTTGTTAACATAATTGTGATTCTAATGGCTATCCCCCATGCTTGATTACTTCCTTGAGAACCTCACGATTTTTCATGGCTTCTTTGTGACTGTCATAAATGCTCAGACTCATTATAATGAAAAGGATTATCCCAGCTCACAGAGTTGTACTTTGTTTTAATGTAATGATCTTTAACCAATTTTCTCTCCTCTTTCCTGCATGTTCACCTGAATTAATTTGGGTTAAAATGGCAAGATATCTCTTGATTTAAACATGACACTTTTCATCTTTCCTTCGTAGTCGGTCAAACACTATGATTCTCTGCTGCCCCCACTGTTTACGACCGGTACTACGCCGACATGTGACTCCGGATGATGGGTCCTTACTGACTGTTACTCTGTGGCATTTCTGCTAACTGCTAACAGGTGAGCGCCCCCCTGACGCAGCTCAGCCTGCATGCCTCCCCCCAGCACCCCGCCTCCATCAAAGAGGAGCACTCCGGGGTGGGGGCCTGCCGCTTTTCCCGGCCACCTGGCACGGCCCCCCCACGGGAGTCTCTGGACAAGGACCAGATGCTGCAGGAAAAGGACAAGCAGATTGAGGAGCTGACGCGCATGCTGCAGCAGAAGCAGCGGCTGGTGGAGTCACTGCGCTCACAGCTGGAGCAGGGCAAGAGGGGAGGGCAGGCACCAGGGGAGGTCAAGGAGGAGCCCGCTGAGGAGGAGAAGGAGGATGAGGGGGGCGTGGAGACCAAGCTACCTGAGGGTGCCTCTTCGCAATTGGACCGGGGTCTGCATGTACCACGGCAACCAGCTGAGGAACAGCAGCCATCAGAGGCTGGATTACAGCAGGTCAGTGACGGCTATCCCAGGATGCATCGGTGGACACACCTGGAATGTTCCATCTCACAGCGGTGCCTACCTGCTGCTCAAAGCGCTTCACTCCTGTTGTTCCAGTAAAAATCAAGCTGTGAAATTCGGTGTAAATCTGTATGTTAAAGATGGATTTTGTGCAGTATTTGCGAAATATGGCCTGCGCTATTTTTGTTTTTTAGTGTTAAAAGATACTTAGTGCGAATCATTCTCTCCTTCCTCCCATTTTTCAGGTATTCGTAAGTCAACAAGCTGCCAGTTCAGCCCTCACCTCCTCTTTCCCATTGGATCTCCTTAAGTTGCACCCGCCCCCAACCCTGCTGACGGACGGCAACGGCAACCACTACCTGATTGCGGTGACCAGTCGCAGCGCCCCACATGGCAAAGGGGCTGGGCGAATCACGCTGCAGGTAGGAGGGCTCAGTGTCAGGTTTTGTGTGTCTGGCTTTTCAGAGACGTCTAATTATGGTATTTAATTGCTGCCCTCTTTTGCCCATTTGTTTGCCCATGTGCTCCATTGTTACCCACTGCTAAGCGGGTACAGTCCACGCCCTGCAAAACCTCTAGCCAATCACCACCTCATATGGACACCAACAACCAATCTGAACAGACAGTGAAACCTAGCCCTGTTGACCGCCCAATCACAAAGGTATGGTTCAAGGCCTGACTCCACCCAGTGTTGCTATGAGCAGTACAAGCAGGGATGGGCATAACTGGTACGCAAGTACGCATTCACCTTTAAAAACGATATGTTGACAATCGATTGTTTGTAAAAACGCGAATGCGTACTTATTTCATGTGCATTTGCGCTGCTATAACAGGAAAATACCTTGCATTGAAACTGTATACCGCAAAAGAAGTAGAGTAGCATATAAAGATCTAAATGCATCATTTTGTTTTCATATCAGCGCAAATGCACATAAAATAAGTACACGTTTTGTTTTTACAAACAATCGATCATTGTTTTTAAAGGTGAATGCCTACTTGCATACCAGTTATGTCTATCCCTGAGTATAAGGCAGCCATATTGGTACCTCAGGTATCCTGCCTGAGGTCTCTGAAGCGAGGCCTTGCTAAATTCCTGCCTGTGTCCCTTTCAGGGAGGGAAGGTGGGGCTCCACGTTCAGGCCAACAGCTCACGGGGGCCCCTGGTGTCTCTCTCAGCTCCACCGAAACTACAGCCTTTCTTCCACAGTGACAGCACGCCCCCCTGCGAAAATGCAGAACCCTCCTCCCCCACCCACAAGGTAATGGTACGCTGTCTGTCTGCCTGTTTAAACACCTTCATCCTTCTGCGTTGTTCATCCGTCTTTTCTCCGTAACTGCTTTACCTAAAGTGGAATTGAGTGGTTAACCTGTATTTCCTGTCTCAGCAGAGGCAGACATTTCAGGTTTAGAAAGTAAAAATCCAAACCAGGATTTTGTTTTAACCAACCAGTTGAACATAAAGAGCCACATTCACAGAGTACTCAACTGGTTGGTTGAAGCTAAATCCTGGCGTGGATTTTTACTTTCTGGACCTGAAATGTCTGCATATGTGTCTCAGTATTTATATTCTGTTTATTACCTTCTCATTTGCAGTATGACTGATGAAAATTATCACCTCAGTGTATGAGCACGTGCATCATATGTCCGAGGATACTTTTCTTTGCAGCATTTTATATGTTTTTGCATAAAAACTGCCTAGTTCATGGTCCTCTTTGCTTTTTTCCAGGGGGCAGTGAGTTCAAGCCGCAACCAAAACACCCTGTTCAGCTCTCCCTCCCCAGCCAGCAAACAGAGCCCCCCCACAACGCCACACGCTAAGGTAGGTCCCCCTGCCGGCCCACCCTCACGTGCACGGTTACCTTTCTCTGCATGGCCTCGCCCTCACGGACCTTCTGCCTCCAGGAGAATGGCTCCTGCAGTCAGCAGATGGATGACCTGCTGGAAATCCTCATCCGGAGTGGAGGTACGGGAGTCCCTCGTGCAGCAGCCTCTTGTGCTGTGTGGCGGTTCCCAGTTCCATTATCTCGCTGTGCAGTGCAGCTTCCTCCAAAACTTCTCTCTTACAATTCGCTGTTCAAGCCATCTCCATTTTGGTTTCTGTATTTATAGTCTGTTTTTAATGAAATGTTCTGTATTTCCCAGAAATCCCTGCGGGCTTTAAATCTGACTTTGGCCCCTCCCATGCCCGCCCCCAAGCCAGTCCCCCTCCTCCGTCTCCTCCCAGCTCCCCTCCGCACCTCTCACACGATCCCGTGGCGGTTTCACCGTCGCCACCTGCCCCCAGGGTGGGGGACGTGCCGTGCGTGGAGAGCGGCCGTCTGGAGGACTTCCTGGAGAGCACCACGGGAAAGCCTCTGTTGGGGGCGGAGCTCGACGGGCCGCCCATCCTCATCGATGACCTCCACAACCAAATGCTGAGCACCTCCAGCATCCTGGATCACCCCCCTTCTCCAATGGACACCTGCGAGCTGAACTTCAGCTCCAACGTGCCCGGGCTGGAATTCGGAGACCCCGCCCTGGACAACATGGACTGGCTGGACATTACCATGGGGGGGGGGCCCAGCGGGAGCAGCAGTGTCCATGCGCTCACCCCCCTCAACTCTCACACGCCTTCCAACGTCTTTTCGGCAGACTTTCTGGACAGTGCAGACCTGCATCTCTACTGGGACTCCGGCTTGTAGCCTCTGTGGCCTCCAACCTCTTACAAAACCCTGTCAATTCATAGGAGACCTGCCCACGGTCACCATGCCCACATGCAGGAGGCAACGGCAACCACACGTTTGGCACATATTTTGGCATTACCCGACTTGTGTCCCTATAGCACTGAGACAGGATTGCAGTCCTGTTCCCGCCCTGTACTGTATCAGTACCCTGCTAGCACCATCCTGGCCGTCTGCAACTGCCCAGCTTCTAAAGGTGTTCCTGGAAGCACTCCCTCCACCTCCCATGAGTTCCTCTTCAGGTTGTCATGGGAACCCTGGAGCGGGGAGGGGACATGATGGACCTGGCCCAGTCCAGTGCCGATGTGCCCTGGTTCTGTTCAGTTCCATTGTTGAATGCTGTTTGTGGGCCTGATAGGGTTGGGTTTAAACATGCCTGGATGGTCATTTGTCCCCTTTTCACTGCGGAAGCATTCTTGAACGTTTCACACAGTCGGCCTTATTTCCTCTGCTGAGGAAATTCCGCCCAGCCATTGTCTTCACTGGTCCGTTTCCCCTGCTGTCCCACCCTGACAGGCGAATGAAGACTTTTTCAGCTTAATGCTGCCCCCTCGTGGCTGAGGGTGTAACTGTAGCATATCTGTGCAACAGACCCATCCCATATAGCACTTACGCTTTTTGACCTAGTCTGGTGGACTTCCTGCTTTAACAAGCTCTTCTCTGAGCAGTGGGATTTAACCGGACTACGGGGTGATGCTGTATAAACTGTTATTTCCTGAATGTAAAATTGATGGAAGATGGCAATTACTGGCTGGTGATGCAGGTTTGCAAACTTGAATATGGCTACGTTTTGTTCTTTATATCTGTGGTTCTATGTGTATATATATATATATATATATATATATATCTATATATATATATATATAAATTTATTTATATCAA
>JAODKE010000101.1:6143819-6160231 GCA_026779605.1 Mormyrus hasselquistii
CCGGGGTGGAGTCCCATCCATGATGCCCCCCCCCCCGCTGGGCTTCTTCAGTAGCTCAGTCAGCGTCCTGCTGGGGGTGGAGGGAGGAAGAGGTGTGTCAGAAGCACCCCCACACCGAGGGAGCCCCCCCCCCCCCCCCTCGCAGAATTCCGCAGTGAGAGAGGAGTGATGCCGTTTGACACCCCCGTAGAGCTCCTAAGCGAACAGTCAGCAGTTATTTAGCTAAAAGGAAGCGGTACAAACAGGCTGCATGGGGCTTGGGGCGCACTGTAGGCACTCCTGGCACAAAGACAGGCCCAACGTTCCATAGACATTCTGAGTAATGCAATCTACCCCAGGGAATTCTGGGAAGTGGAGATGGAGGTAGGGCCATGGAGTGGAAAGTAGCAGAAGAACTCATTCACGGTATGTTTTTTCACGGAGTGAAATAGGTAATCTGCGGTCGGGGTTCCACATATTCACTGGCCAGTAATATATCTGGGGAAGGGCAGTGGTTCAGTTGCGCATTTATTACATTTGTTATTATTATTATTCTCCGATGTCTAATTTTGTTTGTAAATTCATACTTTCCGCCTAATTTTTCTAGAGAAAGATGAGAAACGATAAACATGCAGAAATGTGGAGTGTCGTTATGGTTTTCCTCAGCGCGGAGTGAGCCGGGTCGCTTCCGGGTCGCTTCTGGGTCACTTACGGTGCCCCCGGCCACAGGCACCGTCTTACGTCGACCCAGACCAGTCTGCGAGGCAGTGGAAAGATGCTGGAGACCCAGGGTATTCTGGGAAAACAGCGCTAGCTGAATGCTTTGCTTGAGCGACACGTTCTCTCACAGATACACGCACGGGTGCCAGCAGGGTGTTATGAGTGTCTCCGCTGCTCGCCTGTGTCTCCGCTGCTCGCCTGTGTCTCCGCTGCTCGCCTGTGTTCCGCTGCTCACTTGTCAGTTTGTTTTCAGTCTAATCTCGGAAAATGAGACTTGAGGGTCAAAAGGAAATTATTAATGAATGAAATATAGTCGTAAATTTTCATAATCTGCAGAACTGCATCAGCAGAAAACGGCACGGCAGCAAAGGCAACACGAGAGCAGCGTGCATGGGCGAGAAGCTTTAATTAACAGATGCATTATGGAATACTACGTAGTCCGTCCCCCGTCCCACTCTGCATCAGCCTGTATTGTTTACATTTTGTGCGTCCTTCGCAGTCCTTCTCTTGGAAAACTGTCCCAGGAATTTCTGGAACATTGCCACGCCACTCTGGAGTCATGGAGAGTGACAGGATCCATCATGAGACAAGTGACCCGTTACTCTGCCCATTTGAGGCTCTACCGCATCCAAATACATGGAAGGGAGTTCCTGGCGGGGGAGGAGGGACAGTAGAAGTTTAAATGTCACCTCCTGGTGTGAGTTTGAGTCCCAGGAGAGATTTCTAGTAGGCTTGCAGAAACCCCGTAAAAATTATGCGAATATGATATCAGCTATGTGATGAAATGGAAATTATACAGCTAGGCGAGACTTAAAGGCTTCTCTGCTAACCAAGGCCGATCCACAGCACCCCCTCTCACCAGCCTCGCCCACACCGCCACCATCCCCCAGCAGACCGGCCTATTGGACCCCGTTTGCCGGAGGCGTGGGCAATGTGCCAGAAAGCAGGGGTATTCTATCTGAAAGAAGGAGGTATTTCTCTCCATGTCAGACCAGAATAAAAGCTATTAATCCCCCTTGTCTATATCATGCAATCTCATTGGCTCGGCGCGCCATCTTGCCGGGGAGTGGTAATTGTTTTCCATGCCGTACATTTGATATTTATTGTTCTTCGTCAGGTTGACCGTTCTGTCCTGCTGCTTTTCTTGGTCTGCTTTTCCACACGAGCTCATCTGCTCTAGTCCCATCATACATCAGGAACCAGCAGAACCCCCCCCACTAAGAATTGCACTTTCTATGCTCAGATCCACCCCCGGCTGTTATCCATGTGCTATGGGGGTTTAAACCCAGCATAGAAAGCGGGTGTCTTCATGAACAGTGAGGAGGGGGCGAAGAGAGAATTTCCCCCTGGCTTCTGAGTGACTTTCAGGTCCCCGCGCCACTTGGGCCAGGCTGAGCACCCCCTCCTCACAGTGCCCACGCTGCTCTGCGGCGCCTCCCAGCCTGTCACACCTCATGTGACACGGCCCCCGTCGGTCGCCTGCCATCTCTCCCCGAGGCTCAACCCTCCTTATCACCCTCACAGCTCTTTGGTTGCTCTTTAAAACTAATCCGGACCTTTTCCTGCTCAGAAATGATAAAAAAAACATCCGTTCTCTTACAGAGAGTGTGGTGCCTCAGTAGGTACCACTGCAGCTTGCATGGAGGCTCCATGTTCTCAGGTGTTTGCATTGGTTTTCTTGATGTACTTCCTCCAAAAAAACCAAAGAATGCTGAATTGATATCTCTAAATTGTCCTTATTTGTGAGTATGGGCTCTGTGATGGACTGGCTACCCAAGTGCTGTATCCTATACTGTCTTGGATAAGGTTACTGCAGTCTTGTACTGGATGGATGAATGGATGATTCTCTGATTAATATTCCATTCCATCAATTTTATCTGTCACAAAACCCACTGGACGTCTGACCCGAACCTTGAAAACAGCCTGTATTGTCTTCTGTAACTGTTGGAATGAAAAATGGCATTCTGATGAGAATTATATTATCTGTAATATAATAAGGTCTAACAACATTAGTTTCCAATAAATATGATTTCCTGATGTCCTACAGCTGGGTAGTTTAATATGGCACACATCTCTGTTCAGGATTAATTACAGGAAAAGAACATGAAGGGACAAGGCTTTACTTCTCCTTGGTTCTCAGGTTATGCTGTCACCTGCACCGCCAACAGCTTTGGAGAAATGGTCATGTGATAAGAAGGACATTCCAACCTCTGTGCTCATTGTATATCCTAAGAGGTATTTTGTTGGTTGATCACAGTCTTAATTGAGACCAGCCCCTCTCCCTTGTAGATCAGGTGATCTGTTGAGCTGTGGGACCCTCTGGTCCGGATAATGTCCCGATAATTATATTTGGGGTCAGTAGGTCACAAATAACTCAGTGCTTTTCCTAATGACAGCTTTTAACATCAGTCAGCAGCAAAGTGAACGAGTCAGCATGTAACACAGAGGACAATTAATCTCTCCTTTGAAGTGAAAGCTCAGGATTACGTTCTTTACCTTGCAGCCTGACACCCGGGTTCCCGTGGTATGTGGATAAAAGCTTGTTCCATCCATTCCCCTCTGATCCCAATTTACAGGCTCTCAGAAGCAACACATTCGAGATGTTTGTGTGCTTTTCCTTTTGGGGAATCATAAAATCTGTCCATACATCCATCACAATGGGCTGTGGTCTTCAGTATTGCACGAATTTATTTTTTATCTGTTTTGCAGCCGTTATTGTTTGTGTAGAGTATTTTTATTTCACTTTTCAGATTTGAAGTTCTATGTTTAAAAATAGGTAAGATAAAAATAAGATAAAAAAAAAAAAAAAGATGGAACAATAGGTATTTCTGCACTGTCTCAGGCCGCCTCAGATGCAGCGTCGGCCCAAATCTTTTGTGCCAGGAGGGGGCAAAACAGCCGGCAGGTGATAAGCTAATGAAGCTGAGATGCAGGCCCCCCCCGGGTGCTGCAGACACCCCGGACACGAGAGATTGCCCATCTGTCCACCTTCACCGCGGGTAGATCTACGCGCTCGGTTACTTCGGGTCACAGCATTTTGTTGTTCGTCCAAAGCGACTCACTTTCTTTTAGATGCCGTGAGTTTGGGAAGTTTCTGCAGCACATTCCTAATGAGGATTTGAACCTCTGGTTATTTGTTTATTACGGCTTGTTTTTAATCCATGTACTTGGTGAGATCTGGTCTTCTTTTGTGGGCAGCACAGTGGCGCGGTGGTTCCCACTGTCGCCTCACACCTCTGCGACCTCGGTTTAAGTCGATCTCTGCCATGGATCCATGGGTGTGGAGTTTGCATGTTCTCCCCGCGTCATTGTTAGGTTTCCTCCAAATACTCCAGTTTCCTCCCACAGTCCAAAAACATGCTGAGGTTAATTAGAGTTACTAAATTGCCCATAGGTGTGTGTGTGTGTGTGTGTGTGTGTGTGTGTGTGTGTGTGTGTGTGTGTGTGTGTGTGTGTGAGTCTGCACTGCGATGTGTTGCTGCTCCATCCTTGCTTGTTCCCTGCCTTGTGCCCGTAGCCTCCAAGGTAAGGTCCAGACCCCCTGTGACCCTGAATAGGACAAGTGGTTACACAAATTGGATGGACGTTCTTCATTCACTTCTTGTATCTATACTCCCTCCCTCTTGTGATCACCTATCACCCATTCAACATCCATCATCCAACTGCTCATCTAGCACAGGATAGGAGTGACCCGTAGCCCATCCATTTACTATTTATATCCACAGACTATTCACCTCTGTGGCGTATCCATTCACCATCTGCGTATCTCTGCTCCTTTTCTTTGTATCTTGTTCTGATCCATTTGCTGCGCGTGTCTGCTGTCTATCCATTTGATGTGACTGTCTGTTGCCCATATGCGGCTCTGTTCTCGTCCTCGCCCCCCGTGGGAGAGCGTGCACGCATCCCACTTTGCTTTGTCTGACTCTGACGGACAGGGCGCCTTGGCTCCTGAGCAAGTTTAAAATAAATTCGGCGACGGCGGCCGCTATTTCTGGAGCCCCCCGGAAAAAAAATCCTGAGTGACAAATCCTAGATCCGTGCATGGTGGGAAGGGGGGGCGGGAGACGGTGAGAGGATGGAGGTCCACATCGGTCTGGGTGCCGTGAGGATTTCCGGAGTGGGGGGGCGCAAAATGTCACAGAATGACCACCAGGGGTCAGCCATGCGCGTGATGAAATTTGGGGCGAGGGTGTATTTGAGGGTTGTTGCTAAGCACTATGTCCTGAAATGGAAAGACTCATACCTCAACCTGCTCTAGAATGACCAACGTTCTTCTCGAATACACTTCTATCTGTCCTGAGATCAGTGTGGCTGGGCAGCATAATACCGTGACATAGAAGGCAACGGATTGCATCTGTGCTGCATTACCTTCACATGGATAATTTTAAGGATAAAGGACTTTAAGGATAGGAAGGACTAGATTCACAAAGAAATCAAGGAGCAGTGGGGCACAGGTGCAGAACAGGTGTGGGGAAGCCCAGCCTCCCCCGTGGCCCAACCCCGCCTACATCCTGACAGACCACACCCACCCCAGTGACTCAGCCCTGCCTACATCCTGACAGACCACACCCACCCCAGTGACTCAGCCCTGCCTATATCCTGGCAGACCACACCCACCCCTGTGACTCAGCCCAGCCTACATTTTGACAGGCCACGTCCACCCCCCGTGGCCCAACCCCGCCTACATCCTGACAGACCACACCCACCCCAGTGACTCAGCCCTGCCTATATCCTGACAGGCCTCGCCCACCCCTGTGGCCCAGCCGACGTCCTGACAGGCCGTATTAGCTATACATGGATTAACTATAGCCCCAGTGGAAGTGACTTGGCATTAGCTATATGTGGATTAACTGCAGCCACAGTGGACATGATTTTATGTTAGCTATATGTGGATTAACTACACCCACAGTTGACGTGATTTGGCATTAGCTACATATGGATTAACTGCAGCCACAGTGGTAAGCGATTATATGTGGATTAACTGCAGCCACAGAGGGCATGACTTGGCATTAGGTTTACGTGTATCAGCTACAGCCACGGTGGATATAGTCCACCTTCAAGTGATATATGTTCGGCCAGATTTCATATCTTTGTCAGAATCACCATAGCAGGAACCTTTCATTAGCTCAGCGAAGAGATTACCGTTTGGCACTAGCTAAATGAGTGGATCACACGGGCGACCAACCCTGCGGAAAGTGCGAAGAAAAGGTGAAAGGCAGGACAGCTCCTGCAGCTTATCTCAACGCCCCCCACCCCCTGACTCAGCTGCAGGGCATGGAAGTAGTTAAGATCAAGAATGATTTATTTAACATATTCCCCCCAAAGCAGAGTATTCATGCTGCAGTATGTCTTTATTATTTTAATTATGCAAAGCTGTGATTAATATTAATGAGCAGGGGTGGGGAGATGCATAAATAAATGAGCTGCGGACAGCGAAAGCTCAATGTCCCGCAGGTCCTCCTCTTACGCTGCCCTGACAGGTGCCAGCTGATACGGTTTCAGACCCGGGGTATCAATCACGGCACGGTGTCAACATGTCACCTTTTTATCGCCAGCTTGAATTAGGGGAGCTAAGTAGCGGCTCTGGCTAATGATCTGATTAGCGAGTGGCGTGGCCCCCACTCGCTGAGCCTCACCGGTGCGCCGGGCCTGATGATCCGGCACGTAATCCCAAAACAGGCGCCAATCTCGCGGGCACTGCTAATCTTGAGTGAAGTTTTAATCTGGCCACGCGTTGCAGGGAGCGTAAATCTAGCAAAAGTGTTGCTTAGCGTTCGATATTATGTGAATATAAATATGGAGATTTTATGTTTTTTCTGTTAGAGGATATTACTTATTGCTTTACTCATGTGTGGTCAGATACCCTGGTATTCCAATTTTCTTCAATTATCTAATAACGTTGAATGGTAACAGTGTGTGAGTGTGCCCTGCGATGGGCTGGCCCCCTGTCCAGGGTTGTTCCCTGCCTTGTGCCCATTGCTTTCGGGATAGGCTCCGGACCCCCCGCAACCCAATAGGATAAAGCGGGTTGGAAAACGAATGAATGAATGAATGAATGATATCTAATAACGTGATCAAGCAAATTTCGTTCATCTTCAAACCACTTATGCTGACCTGGGTGACAATTGGGTCCTGAAGATTATGCCTGAGACAAGGCATGGAGCGCCAGTCCATCAGAGGCCACGCAGGTACACATGCACACCTCACCATCAGCAATTTAGAGACACATTTCTGGACTGTGAGAGGAAATCAAAGAATCAAGAGGAATCCTGCACTGCAGTGGGAGAGGATGCACAATCCGCACTCGGAGAGTAGAGGTGAGATTGAAACCTTCAATCCGGGAAGCGTGAAGTAGCACTAGTGCACACTGAGCTAAGGTGTAGCCTTGTCACGCAAACTGATGTCTCCAAATCGCCTGTGATGGATTGTCGCCTGTGATCGGAGTGTCCCCCGCCTTGTGCCCTGTGCATTCTGCGATAGGCTTGGAGCTCACTGCCTCCTCCTTTCCCGAATAAAAGCTGTGAAAGACGGATGGGAGCATAGATGAAGCTGATAAACTGACAGATCTTATGAATAACTGACCTGCATATTTTTAGGGTTATTATGACTGTTTGGTGTATTCAGTAGTATTTATACAGGCGAAGCAAGCTACGGTCCTGTGGACATGTTGGGTTTCGGAGGAGCAGCAAATTCTGGTTTTGATTACAGAGAAGCGAAGGAGAAGGTTTTCTGGGCTTCACCCCAAAAGCAGAGATCCTGAAGGCAGCCAGGGTGAAGACGATGTTTACAGGTTGGATAGGCAGGTTTGCGGGGGGGGGGCATGGATACCCTGGTGGATTCAAGGGGCCCAAAATGCAAAAAATAATAATGGGTATATTTACACATTACACCTCTACAAATCTAACCATGGAACCCCCCCCCCCCCAAGTCCACAAATTGTACTGTGGGAGATCTGCATTTTTTTCAGCTTGAAGATGGGACCCATGGTGGTGGGGGGGGGGCAAGGTGACATTTTGGCAAGGGGTCCAGAAATTCAAGCTACACCCTCGTCTATAGAAATGGAGGGGAGGAGTTAGATTGGTGAAGCAAGAAGACAAGTAGGAGAGAAGGAGAAAAGGGAGGAAGAGGAGAGGGCAGAAGAGGAGCGACTGGAGTGTGTGATGGGGCGAGCGTGGCGGCGTGATGCTGGGGGAGAGTGAGCTTAAGAGTCGCGAGCAAAACGGACAGAAGCGTGATAACAGCTGTCATCAAAAGGCTTCAGATCAAACGTCTCGCTGTCTCAGGATCTCAGGATCAGGGAGTTTCTGCATTCTGAGGCCTTACAACCATCTAAGCATCAGCCCTGCCAATAGCAGACAGGAGCTCATTCTCCTAGCTGTCTCGCAGATACACCCCAGCCGTGACACATAGTTCTGATCGAACATTTGCGCTGCAAAAAATGAAAATCTAAACAAGTATAATTTTCTTATATTTAGACAAAATTGTAGTTTCACTGATAAACTGACACATCTTATGAATAAGATTTATTTGCTTGCATTTAGGCATATTGTGTTATTTTCGGAAATCTTTCCAAGTACAATTTTCTTACTGCACTGGCAGATAATCGTTTTAGGCCACCTTGTCTCAAAAGAGAAACGGAACAGAAACGACGGTGCCAGGCTTTGGAATTTATGCAGCTTAAACCCCTCAGTCGGTCCCCTAAGTCTGATCGTAGTAATCCTGAGCTAATTTGCCTTGCCTCGTTATCAGATTCACTACAGGTTTCCGGAAGCTGCTATCACAACCCTGGAGAGCTGAGCCTTTTGTCTCCTGGTTCTGGTTGTAAAATAGAAGCGTGACTGTAGTTTGCCTGCAGTTAATTTATGTCAGACATTTACCCGTCTTTGCCAAATACCCAGATTGCAGGTGGGCTTGAGATCACAGTTTCTCCTTCATCACACAAGGAACAGAAGCTGGCAATTTGTCCTTGAATGGTCATGGATGGTGATTTGCCTCAGTACCTTTTCGACTGAGCAAGTGTAACTATCTTTTTTCAATCTATTTCCTTGCAAAGTAATTTTAAGTCTGTTTGGTAAGATTGTTATGAACATATATAAATATCTTTTCAGAATAATAATTCAATGGTTTGCTTATGTGTCAGTTAACATACAAGTAACACGTTTCTTAAGACTTTAATTAGATGTTTTTAGCTGCAAACAAGGTGCAGTGAATATACATCTGAAATCCACTCGGGAAACACTAAAATAAATTGATGAAAGCAATAAAGACTATTGATAAAAATCCATGAATAAATGAATGCATTAGGAGAACAGTTGTGTGTTTTATGTCACGTATTTATACTAAATCATGTTTATGTGCCCGAACACTTACACTCTCTAAACATTAGTCGTTAGCCTCAAACTAGTTCTGATTGAATGACGAGGTGCTGACTTGCTTTGGTAGCCCTCCAATCACACAGCAGAAGGAAAACAAGCGGCAAAAGTCTGTGAAGTGTGTTGTAATTAACACTCAAGTATTAATGACTGCGTTCTCCGCACCGCACCATAAGGAGAGAGGTGTTCGCATCTTGCATCTTTTCAGACCAAATAGCAAGGCAGTGATGTGCTGAAGATTCTCATACTCTTCTGCCATATCTCACCGCCTCCCACCATAATGACATCACTGGGGTTAAAAGGCTCTTTTAAACCAGAGTAAAACTCTGGGAGTCGTGCACGCTTTTCTTCTTCGGCCCGGCGGCCTCTCTAACCTCGGCGACCTGATCCTTAATCCGCATTTCACACGTCTTTGCATTTTCGCACGTATTTCCCGCTCATCGTGCCGTACGAATCGCTTCTTCTCGGCTCTCGCTCCGCCGTGGGCGATTCCCCATGATCCTCGGCTCTTCATGACTACAATGAATAAAACACCCTTGTGCCCCCTCCCCCCGGACTCCCCGACGGTGTCCTGGCCCCGTTCCCGCTCACCTGGAGCTGGTGATGTCATTCTGCCGGTTGTTCCTCTTCTCCAGACCTAGCCTGGTGAAAATGCCCACCAGCACCATCACCGCCACCACACCGCAGATGATGTAGACGATCATGTGGGTCTTGTCACGGTCGTGCCCATCCTGCAGTATAGGTATGGTCGCCGCCGGCCTGCCGGTATTGGCCCAGATGGGCGTGTCATAATTGGAGCAGGACGTCTGGTCCAACCTGTGCGGCTTGAACTGGCAGCAGAAGCGGTAGAAGCAGGTGCCGCAGCAATATATGTAGATGCCGGCACTGCAGTTGAAGGGCGGGTCCCACTGACCCATGACATCATAATAGCCCCGGCATCTCATTCCAGAGGGCGGAACCGTGTCCTCCTCCGGCTCCGCTCCAGGTGTCGATAGGGTGATGTCCAGGGGCATAGAGGGCTCTGCCGTCTGATTGGCTGCCAGGGATTCCGCATCTGGCAATTTGTCAGTCTGGGCCAATGAGAGGCCACCTAGCATCAGGGCTAGGAGCAGGAACGATGGAAGGTCCTGTGCAGTCATGCCAACCCCAGTGACAGCGGTACACCAGCCCCAGGTCACGGCTTTTCTCCAGCAATGGGCCAGAAAAAGAAAATGTTTTCCCTCAAAAACAAACACCCAGCTGTACAAGAAACAGCACAAAATGGACAATAACAAATGTGGGATTTGCACTCCAGAAATTAAAAGCTTAATTAATCTAAGTCAATTATCCAGATGAGCTATAGAGCACTCGCACTAACAACTCCATGTGGAACATCTGCGTAACAACGCTGTCAAGCTGCTGGCTCTCTGCTTGGGAGTTTAAACCCACTGCTGTCTGCCAGCGATGTTCCCTAATGGGTTGCCACCTTTTTCTTTAAGATATATCATTCCCAGGAGGTCGTCCCGAAACTTTAACAAGCACCCCCCTGAGCTAATAAAAAATTTTGTTGTTTTTCTCCTTTCTTATTTATTCTTTTCCCAAACTGTTTAACACACGCTTGGATTTTCTTTTTTAATCTCTCACTCTATTCTGACTGTTTGCCCTTTCATTCCCCTGGAAACCGGTTTGGTACCACAGAGAGTTTTCTTGTTGCTTTCCTGGCTGTGATATCGAAGCTGGCAGCACTTCTGAAAGGATAAAAATTCGAAATCTCATGAGGAGGGAAAATCCAACGATGGTCTGTTATGTCAGGCCTTAATCTCGGAACCGGGGACTGGCCAAGCGAAAAGAGAAAGCAACAGTTCAATGTCCAGAATGCAACGTCCTGCTCAGGACATCATATTTTGGTTTGCAGAGATATTTAATGAGTTTTGGTGGAAAGAGAAATGCTCTCTATTTCAAAAGAGATGCAAGAAAGAAATAAATAAATCCCTGTTAGTTGAACGGCGATCAGTTACAGAATTTAAATAACCACTTTAAAAATATTTAACCTAGAAAATCTTTTTCAGAAGATGTAGCTGACAAAAATATTTGAACGCAGCATGTTACGGAAATTAAAGCAAGCTTCTTTTCGGTGAATATTTTAGTTGTATAGCTTTAGGTGTTTTGCCTGCAGAATTTCTATTTATATGTGTGTGAGAATCTGTGTTGTTTTCTACGTGTTAGAAATTAATTTTCCCCTGTTTCTCTGGCTCAGGCTTCCTCTCTCTCTCTCTCTCTCTCTCTCTCTCTCTATCTCTCTCACTCTCTCAGCCCTCTCCCACCTTACCTCTCTGTCAGTCCTGGTTCACTCCCCTGCACACCGATTAAAAACAGTTATTCCGAAACGTGCCTGCAGCCCCGTGTCCACTACAGTCTCAGCTCCTCTTCCTGCACCAAAAAAAAGACCAAAAGGAGACCCAGGGTATTCCTGCTTTGATTTTAAGATGCATCCATAACCGTTCAACCACCAATGCGACTGATGTCTTATCGTGGTCCGTGTGGTTTCTAAGGTCCATTAGCGCCAAACATCATCTTCCGCTGTAGGATCAAGCAGCAAAATAGTGGAATGAAGCAACTTGCTCAACAGTCTTGTAGGAGGACCTTGAGGTGTCTCTGCCAAGTTCGTTCCAAGCCACAGAGGGACCTGCTAATGTAACCCTACCTCAGATTACTGTCAGCCAGTGAACACCTGCTGTATGCAGCATACGTGAATGTAATATGTATTTCTGCTCTTGTCTTTCTCTTCCTAAGGTTTCTTTTCTGAAGCCTCCTAAAAATGACTGACTTTGTCTTTCTTTCCCTCATGTGGTTTCCTCTCCTGCCTCCTGAAGCTGCATTACTGTAAACAGGCAAGACCAATCGCTAATGTTCCATACAGACTCTCTCTCGCTCTCCCTCTCTCTCGCTCTCTATCTCTCTCTCTCTCTCCCCCTCTCTCTCTCCCTCTCTCCCATGAACGAATGAGCGCACCTCCATCGCGGGCACATTCTTTTTCTGTCACCGATACCCCCCCCCCCCCATATTCTACCCCACATTTCTTTAAATCTCTGTTCTGATTTCTGGTTTCTCTGTCTGTCCCTTGGTCCCCTACCACCTGCCACCCCCCCCACATCTATGACCTCTAGTCTGGCTCTATATTTTCCCATCCTTCTCTCTTTTTTCCCTCCTTTCTCTTCTCTTTTTTCCCCCTTACAGCCTCGGAGCTCCTTCAGTGTGACAGATGACCTCAGAGCCGCTGACCACAGAGGGCGCTCTCGCATCCAAATGAGGCGCCCCTCCACCGGTCGCCTTGAAAACGGTCTCGCTTTGCAGGACCGAGTTCTGAGACTGGGGACTGCAGAGTGACGCTGGCGGAGACAGAGGGCAGTTTCACAGAAGGGACTGCGTCTGCTGGAACCAATACGGCCGCTACCTTAAATGGGACAGTGGCAGTGAGCATGGTGGGGGGGGTAGGGCCACACAGGGGAGCGAGAGGAGGGGGACGGCGGAAGAGTGAGAGCTGTTTGTGGAAGAGGAAGGAGAAAAAGAGTGGTAGAACAGAGGGGTTGGTGAAGGTGTTGGAGACAAGGAGATGGGTACAGGTGGAGGTGTCAGGTACTAGGAAGCAGGTAGAGGTGGAGGTGTTGGAGAAACAAAGAAATGATGGAGGGAAGAAGGCCGATGGAGGTGGAGGTGATAAGAAAACATGGAGGTGATGGAGGGAAAGAGGCTGATGGAGGTGGAGGTGTTGGGGAAACGTGGGAATGATGCAGGGAAGGAGGTTGAGGGAGGTGGGGGTGTTGGGAAAATGGGGTGATGGAGGGAAGGAGGCCAGAAGGGAGGTTTGTGTAGAGGAACAAACACACGCAGAGTATGATGGAGATAGATGAAGATACCGTCAGTTAAAAGCCCTGTTTATTTACTGGTAAGACAAGCGCTGCCGGGCCCCAGATTATGGGACGGCTGTGTCCTTTCGTCAGAAATCACTGTGACACTGCAGGGATGTGGCTAAATGTTTTATATAGACGCCCTTCGAATATTTGTGTCAGTTGGTTTTTTTATTCTCCCTAAGTTTCTCCAAAGGTTGCATCAGTTTCTCTCTCTCTCTCTCTCTCTCTCTCCTCACGTCCAGCTTCCATCTTGGTAACCCCGGCTGTCTGCTTCCCCTCCCCGTTGCAGGTTTTCCATAGAGGGACACCAGAGCCTCTGCCATCGTGGTGGATCGCGCAGAGATTCCCATCTCAGGGGTATTCTGTAGTGTATCGAGATCCAAACCCCAGCACACAGGCAGCTCAGTGCCCCTGGGTATAATAACAGGTAATTATCCCACAGTAACCCAGTTTTGTCAACGACGGTGGATGGGTGGGGGCAGCCTGGTGGTCCTGGGAGCTTAACCCAGTAAGCATGTGGTGTAAGATGGGTTCCACTCTAGCTGGGCCCTACTCACATCTATTCAAACGCTCAGGCACTTTAGAGCTGATCTGCACGTCTTTGGGTTGAAGTTCAAAGCACAGAGAAGAAGCGCCCACGCAAAGACAGGTAGACCTTCACACAGGGATTAAGCCCTGAATGTATGATGGTATAGCGCCCCCACCTGGCCATCGCCATGTTTGCTTTATGTTTGTTTCGCATTTTATTCCGATCCAGTTTTCTCTGCAGCACTTCATTCCCATCTCTATCCCTCTTTCTTCCTCCTCTTTCTTCCTCTTCTCCATGCACTCCATTCCTGGCTCGGAGGGCAGCACGTTGATCAGCATCGAGACTTTGTGGACAGACAGAGTGTTCGGGAGGCAATGGGGCAGTTTCTGCTGCGGCGTCGAGTTTTATTTAAACATGACTCTTACCCAAAGGGGCGATTCTAGATATTTAAAGAGAGGAGCATAAGAGGACCTGTGTTTCATATAGAGGGTCCGATGTAATGTATGGATTCAGTGAGTGACACGAGAGGAGACACTCCCACGGCCAATCAGCTTTCAGCTGGGGCCTGTGGTCCCACCCCTACACACATCCCTGCTCTCACTGTGGTTTTCCTCAGTTTACAGGCTTCAGATAATAACATATCAATAGATGTGGACTTTAGTGGGAAAACAAAATGGCGGCTGGGGACTTCGCTGTTGTACCCTTGAGCAAGATGAATAGTAACAACGACAAAATGATTGAAGTGGAAAAAACAAATATTCCAAAAATATTCAATTTTGTCAGTGACTTATTACTGTTTTTCTTAAATATTACCCACCGGAGCGCTCCAAGTAAACAGTGCCTGACCGGTGTGTCACTGGCAGCCAGCTGGGAGTGGGGACAGCCGGTCCCAAAGTGCAAACGGTACTCCCTGGGGGGCCCTTCAGCATAGCCATGTGCCTGAAGTCAAACGCTGCCTGAAGGAATCTGCCTGCTGTTTCTCCACACGCACGTCACATAGAGACGGCTGTCTGGCTCCCCCGCAGGTCATGGGGCCCCCGCAGGTCATGGGGCCACGGCAGGTCATGGGGCCACGGCAGGTCAAACAGCCGCCCCCCTCTCATTTTATAGGAGGGTTTTCGGAAGAGCGTCAGATATCTGTTTTTAACCATTCCTCCCACTCATGTCACAGCAAGCGAGCTGTTTAGAAACCTACCATAGTCCAAAAACTCGTACATGTATTTTAACAGCAGAGTACAAAGCATCCAGCATCATTGTATTACAGTAAAATCCCTCGAAGGAGCAATAGTTTAGTTACAAATGACTTTCGTCATCGACACTTTAAAGTTCTACTACAGAGGCAAAAATTCAGTTAGACGGATTTAAAATGTCATTAAGTCCAATTAATGACACCAGCCCCTGCTTTAAATAAAGTTTAATGAAAACGTTCAATTGCAGAAATAAACTAAAAGAAAAACTAGCGGCTCAGTAGGTTGAGAACCAGCCTCAGACCTCCAGGTGTTTGTGTGTGACTCCCTTCCCTGGTTCTGTGTCACTGGAATGCACTTGTTCTCCCGCTGTCGGCTTTGGCATCCGTTACGTTCTCTGTATTCCTGCTGGGGTCTAACAACGCGCAGCTGGGTGAATCGCCGTAGAGTGCCTTTGGGTGTCCTCACAGACGGACTAGCATCCACTCCGGGGTGTGACATGGCCGCTTCCCGCGTGAGGCTCCAGCTACTCCCTGCAACTCTCACCAGTATAATCAGTTTAAAGACGGATGGAAATCACTAAGGCTTAATTATATCTCGATCCTGAGTCTGCAACATGTAAGTTCGTGCCAGAAATTAAACTGCTAACCACTGGCTGCATTTTCTCCTGAAAATATACGACGCGGTCCAGCATGTGAGTGCTGTTCTAATTATCCATAAGAGGCAGTGACAGGAAAACGGCCAGCAGTGTCAGGAACATGGCAGCTACACCTTCCTCCCTAACTGTAATTACATCCCGAAGAGTCTTCCAACTTTCTCATTTGGGCCAGGATTCACCAAACCCACCCATCAAGTTAAGGATTTTTCTTAGGCCCCTAATCAAGTCATCTGGCCACGCACTGGCTCTTCAGCTGAAATATTAACGCTCTTAGGAGCTAAAACTGTGAGCTAAGAGTTCTCTAAACGGGCAGGATAAACAATGGCGGTGCTTCAGCGTGGCAACAACGTGCACTGAGCCTGAGAGCGAGCTCAGTTTTCCTGGTCACGAGGTGTTGCACATTTTCACAATATTATTCACAAAAAGCAGTTGAAGAGAAACTTCCAGAATATGGCAGCCTGAACTTGACAGTGGGTAAAAATTTAATCATATTTAACAATTATATTTAAAAGTCTGTGCTGATCCTATATGATTTTGATTTGCCTCCTGTGACAGTGGTATGACTCACACCCACCGAACCATACAGTCCTCCTGTGAGAAAATGCTGATAAAAAATATTCAGTACAATGTACAAATATATGAAGATTATGGAAATTTTCTGTATGGATGCAGGAGTTTAGATTAATTCTCCACACCGATGACCACCAGGTTATGTTTTGCGCTGCCCGCAATGTGGGTCAGCCCTGATCATATTTCTGCCAGTGCGACCCCCAAAACCAGCTTGCCCTCAGCCTCGCCGTTCTTCATTTTGCTGCCAATCGCATGCATTTCACGTAAACTCATTTCTACCGTTTACATTGCGAAGGGTCACCTTGGGCTCAGCTGGAGAGGAAGCTCGTCGTCCGTCCTTTTACTTTCCTCCAGTTCAGCCTTTTGAGTAGAGCCCGCGTTGACGTTGCGGTTAAACATAGCAGTGGTGGTATTGGCTTTCCCTGATATGCATGCTTGAAGAGTCTGTATCACCCTAAGGGTCATCTAACCCTAGGGCCTGAAACCTAGTTACCTGGACCCCCAACC
>JAODKE010000101.1:6160331-6174395 GCA_026779605.1 Mormyrus hasselquistii
GATGGAAGACCGGGAGGGTGAGCAGGTGTTACAGTTTGAGAAAGATGGAAGACCGGGAGGGTGAGCAGGTGTTACAGGATGAGACAGATGGAAGACAGGCAGGTTGAGCAGGTGTTACAGTAGGAGAAAGGTGGGAGGCGGGGGGGGTGGGGAGAGTAATGTAGCAAGTGATTAACCCAAATTTCTAGCACCGAAGCACCGGTTCTTCGCGCAGAGCGCGAGTCCTGGGATGAGAGAGAAGCCAGAGGCATCCGGACTCTGTCACGGCCTTGTGTGATCCTGAGACCTTTGGGAATAAAGTCTTTGTTCCCCTTTATGCGGCGAAAGCCTGTTAGGAACTGGGGGAGTGATGACATTCAGGTTGGTCATGTGCTCAGCAAAGAACTGCTTCATCCTCATCGTTTATAGAGCGGGAAGCTATAGCGGAAATCGGAAGCTGCAGGACAGATGCAGACCTCCTACAGTCCGTCCCTCCATCCTGTGCTAAGCCATTGTGCTGTCATTGTACTCATCCCTCTCAAATTGCAGAGGCTCTCTTTAGGACATCAGTAAGCAACCGAGCTAATAGCTTAACTTGGACACTTTTAGTGTCGATTTCAATATTGTTCCTGAACTGCGGCTCTCGTAAAAATTTTATAAAAGGCATTGCACTCTTTTAGGACAATTTTGGTATAGAATGCAGGAGTGAGTTTGTTGTTTTTGGGTAACCCTTCCCAGTGTACAGTAGTAACCAAAAGAAGACCCACGCTAATGTTTGGTTTCAGTGAATTTACATTTATTTATTTAGCAAAGACTTTTATCCAAAGTGAAATACAACAGAGAAAGCAGCATCAATCAGTCGCTGGAGCAATTGGGCGTTAAGGGCCTTGTGCAAGAGCCCAGTGGATGTATTTATATTGTCCGTATTTAGCAGACTTTATGTTGTGTTGAAAAATCAGCCAGGCTCAGCTTCCAATGGTCACACACGTACAAAGCAGCTTCCAGCCAAGCACTCTGCTGACCGTGGGATTTGAACCACCGACCTTCCACTCACAGATACAGAAGCCTAACCAACTGAGTCATGCACTGCCCCCAGTGGTGAGTAGTGGTAAACACCTTAGTTATTTGCGAATCTGACCCCTTGGCCAGCGTCTGTCTGTTGCTGTTGTGGTTCTAGGGTTAGACGAGAGTCGCGGGAGAGTCAGCCATGACCAACCCGCGGCACAAGACTAGAACCTGCAAGGTGTAGAACAGGAGCATAAGCAGATTAAATGAAGTAACAATGATGTATGAGATAATGCTAATATAATGACTCTAAACAGGACCGTTAGGGGGCTTTAGCCTGAGGGGGGCAGATTTTCAGTTCCTCTCGTTAATGAGCAGTGAAGAACTCAGTCTTGAAGACGTCAGCAGCTGCGTCCCTCCCAGAAAAGATTACAAAAGTGATTACTTAGTCTATTCTGCGGCAATGAGACACTGACAGCGAGACACAGGCTTTTACCTGATTAAAAAGACACAAGTTGCACACGGGGCGGCAGGTGCTAGAGCGGAGCGGAGCGGAGCGGATGCCGGATTTGCTGGCCGGTTAAACGGGAATCGCAGGGGTGGCGTTTTGAGGCACCGAACTGGGGACCATGCAGCAAACGGGTTATAAATGGATAAAAACAGGACTGGGAGTTGAGCGTAAGTCACTTCGGACAAAAGGAAAGAGCGGGTAAATTAAGAGGATAAACAAACAACTGTGGCTGGCAAAAAGTAGCAGGAAGACAGGACAGTGTTAGAATATCTAGAGTATCAGTGGGGCTGAGCAGGCAGGGACAAGCTGCCGATGTTGGTGTCACCTTTGGCTGAGAAGAGTCCATCTGCTTACTACTGATATCGAGTCTCTCTCTCTTTCTCACTTTCTTTCTCTTTCTCCCTCTTGTCTGCCCTCCTTGTTTGCTTACCCTATCAGCTTCCATTAATCTGTCATCTTCAGCCTGTCACACCGCGACGATGCAGTCATTCACTGGAAGCGTTTATGATAACTCGGCCAATCGCCACCAGGCGTGAACCAGTGCGAAGCGTCCGTTGACTGATGAGGCACAGTAATCCGGCCTTTCTCTATTCTCTCCAAACCTAATGCATTCTCTGCTGATCTTAGTCAGCAAGCTGGGCTTGGCTGAATTCCAGGGTCCAGAAATTGACTTTGTGTAGAAATTGACATGGGGGGGGGTCACACAGTGCCTGGGGGCTTCTCCAGGTGCAAGGCATCGGTAGTGGCTATAAGATAGATGCATGCGGAGAAAATTGAGGTGATGGAGTTCACAGAAAGAGACAGAACATGCAAGGCAGCGCTAAATAATACCAAAGAAGTAAAGATCATAATTGTAAAGATTTTCCAGTTGAACCCGTGGCCTGTGCCCCCTTAAAAGAGACACGAGAGCTGAAGGTAGCTGCAAGGCATATAGAAGGCCTTCCCGGGAACTCTGCTGATTCACATTCCGAATAGCATTTCCAGCAGTGACCGGCCCAGCTTTCTGACAGCCTTTAAATCCCAGCCGGTGTTCAGTATTCAGATGGCAGATTTAATACTTTTCATTTGTTCTTGCTCAGAGATGTTCAGGGTTACGGCAAATAACAAATCTGAATAATGTATCTGAATTATTTATATATTTCTCTCAATCAGATGGAAACGAAGGGGTGGGTTTTCATATTCGCTTAAAGGTTTTTGATTGACCCCTGCAACCCCAACCAGGATTAGATGGAAGATGGATTGGATGGTTTCTGATTGGAGACTTTTTTATTTATTTATTGGAAGATTTTAAGTGTATATTTAAATTCAAGTACGCGTTACATATGAATTTAAGCCCTGTACTTTCAAGGATGAATCGATCATTTCATATCTCATCGGAACGGTTAGGATTAGCTTTAAAAAATTAATTTCCATTGAAAATTGTAATTTTATTCCACAAAGAATATAAATATTTCAGCCGCAGAAATGTATGTCAATGGGAGAAATAAAAAGAAATATGTCCTGTTGAATTATAAATCTGTCCTTGTAAGCGACGTGTACACAGATGGACCACAAGTCTGCGGGAAAACCCGCCCAAGGTGCCAGATCGTGCCTTTTCTTCCCTCTGCCTTTGTCATTTGCATAATTGTGTTGTTTTTTTACTGGGGAAATTTTATTTCAAAGTCACTTCTGTGCGTCGGCATGAACAGCATTGAGAAACAAAACGCAAGCAGGATAAATACATTTATGCTTCAGTGGAAACATTTCAGCACATAATATTCATGTCATGTAGTAGTTATACAGATATTTATTCATATTAATGGTGAGCCTGACAATTCTGCAAAAACTTAATTATGCAATTAAACTTTTATTGTGTAGGAAGTCATTCTGTCCAAGGTTTTACTGCAGACTTGTGGCCTGTGCTGCCCCAGAGAATCTCCACCACCCCCATTGTGCCATGCACACAACGCTGATGCACTTAGATTGGATGGATGGATGGATGGATGGATGGATGGATGGATGGATGGATGGATGGATGGATGGATGCACAGTGTGGAAAGTACATCCTGGCCAGAGTATTCCTTGTCTTCCAGGGATTGACTTCAGGCTCCCTGTGATTCTGTATTGGATAAAGTAAAGTTGCCTGGATGGATGGATGGATGGATGTATGAAGTACAACTGCGCAGATTTTCTAGAACTGATAGTAGGATGCTTGCTGGAATGTATCGCATGCTCATTTAGTACCTAGAGATTGTGCCAGTGACGGAAGGCCTTGCAGGACGCTCCACAGACAAGGTTGGAGCACAGCACCTGCTTCTCTGTCGCTGAGAGTCGTGACGTTGGTGGTCACCCAACAACCTCCTGTTGCTCCTGTCGGGTTGGAGAGGAAGCGAGAGAGTGTTTCTAGGAAAACCACCATATGGAATCCAAGGAGCAACATGAAATGGGGGAAGAAATGGCTGTCGTTTGATGCGGGCGACACTCCCATCTCACATATTAATGATCTTCCCACAGTCATTAGCCACGTAAGGATCATCTACAAGCAGAGTCCCATGTCGCAGCGCAGTAATGAGGCCACAGCCCTCTAATGATGCTAATGATGCATGGGGAAAACGGCTCTGCCATGACTCCGGAATGTTCCGCAGCAACAAACTAGATGCTCTGGTCCGGCAAGGTCCTGAGCACCTCCGGCCCTTTGCCAGGCGAAGGAGGGAGCATTCTAGCATTGATGGAAGGAAGATTTAATAGATAAAAAACTCCCACCCTGCTACACCCTCCCCCATCCATGTCCTTACTCATCAGCATCTGCGCTTCCAGCTCTCAGGGCGAATGCTGGTCATAGTGGGGAAGTCAAACGAACAAGTCAGCAGAAAGAGTGAAAGCAGACAATGTGGTGGAAGGGGGGGCTACTGGTCCAAACTCTGGAAATGTCAACTGCTGTTCTACCCTTGAGAAAGGCACTTGACCTCCACAGCATTAGCGAAAGTCATGCTTTACAAATGGTTCAAGAGTAAAACTGTCTACTGTAGACTGTCCTTGACCGAGACATGCAAGGCAAAGAAAAGAGGTGTGAAAGGATTTATTTCTTAATCAAAATGAGGAGGGCAGCAACGAAAGTGAGAGGATCTATTTTTTTGTGTCTCGAAAAACGATTACAAGTCTGACGGAGCTCAGCACTGGATGAGGCAGAAGGACGAGCGATAAAAGGCACTTCGACAAGTGAAATATGAATTGCAAATGTCCTCGTGCCCCTCAGAGCAGTAAAGACCAGATCTGCTTGTCCGCCACTGTTTACCTCGTTCAGCACCAGGATCAGAGGACTGATAACAGGAAGACGAGGCTTCAGCTGTGAGGGATTCTGGAGACACATAACATTTTAGGCAACCTAGACCCTAAGCCTAACCCTAAGCCTAACCCTAACCCTAGCTCTAACGCTAATGTGGGACTCTGAGCTCTTCTTCTAATCATTCTTTTGGACTAACCCTAATCCTAACAGTGCTATGCCTGAGGCCAGGATTAGATTTTATATTAAGGTTACAGGTCTGATTTCCTTTTTAATTAGCATCATGGCTAGTTCTGCATGAAACCATCAGATATACAAACTCATAGTCAAAATGCAAGCTGCATTGTTATCCAGTGAGCCCCGGCGCCAGCCTTAAAGCTAAATATCTTCTATTGTGTACATACAGGAAAAGTTCTAAGATATGACAAGCAATCTTATGGGACTGTTTAATTTAAAGAAATGACAAAATGGGGAATGTTCTTCTTTTTTAATTTTTTTTAAAACACTATTATAATATTAACTTCTATAAGTTGTGGATTTGTTCACCAGATTGTTTAGTTTGATAACGTTTGAAGGAAAAACAAACAAGGATAGGAAGAGAAAGCAAAATATGCGTGAGCCAAATTAATTAGTAGTCAACTAGAAAATTTGAGTTAATTCGGCAAAAAGATGTAAAGAGCAAAGTATGACGAGGGCTGTTTGCGGCTTTGCCCAGGTGTCGCATTTGTATGTTTACAGGAAAGAGAGTGAAAACAATTCAACTTTAATCAAGTATTTTGCTGTTCCCAGCACAAAAGGATGTGTTTTGTTGACTCCTGGCTGGCGGTGGCAGCAGGAGCAGGGAGACGCCTTTTAGATTCTGCTTGCTAAACTGCATGGGGCCTTTCGTGCTGTTAGCACATGATGTGGGATTTTTAACTCACAGCAGGATGCCACCCAAACAGAGACACGGCACACTGAAAGCCCCCCCCCCCCGCCCCCCAGGCGATATTTGCACTGCATCTGTGTCGTCACGTCCAGCTTCATATAAAATACAAGCTTGAAGCAGGAAAAATAAACTGCCAACAAATATTATGGGGATTTGTGATTGGCCAGCAGATATGTAAATGGTAACTATGGAAACAGAAAAGACGAATTAGATAAGTGTGTGACTGATAAGCATGTGATGAGATTTGGGACTTGTTGTTGTCAGGTTTGATTGTGTAACATTGGTGATGACATGCATTGTTTTTAGTTGGTGTTCTGCAGATATGTTTTCTCACTAATTGCTGTGATTCATTTTACTGTAATTATTGTTTACTATATATACATATGGTGAAATTAGACTTTTGAAATGGTAATATTGTGATGCTCTCCATTAAATTGATAAATCAGGCAACATAAAACACTACACATAAACAAAGCATAAACTGCCATTTACACTTGACCCAAAATAAATTAAAATATGGATATAATTACTATGTTTTGCAATTTGATGCCTTCCTCCTGACTGCCAATCAACTCCTGGACTGCCTTTATTTTGTTAGGCTGAGAAACGGGAGGGCGGAGTCTGTGGAGTAGAGGGGCCAATACAAATGCAGATATACTATATAGACTAAAATATTAGGCGCCTGGACATTACACCTGGAGGATCCCATTCTAAATCCATCCCATTCTAAATCCAAAGGCATCACTATGGAGTTGGTCCCCCCTTTGCAGCTGCCACTCTTCTGGGAAGGCTTTCTTCAAGATTTTGGAGTGTGACTGTGGGAATTGTTTCCCATTCATCCAGAAGAGCAGGTCTGATATTAATGTTTGACTTGAAGGCCTGGCTTGCAATCTCTGTTCTGCTTCATCCCAAGGTGTTCAATGGGGTTAGGGTCAGGGCACTACGCAGGCCAGTCAAGTTCTTCCACACCAAATTCACCCAACCATGTCTTTATGGACATTGCTCTGTGCACTGGAGCACAGTCATGTTAGAACAGAAAGTTGGAAGCATAGAATTGTCCAAATGTCTTGATATGCATATGGAAGTTCCTTAAGAGATTCGGACAATTCTGTGCTTCCAACTCCCAGGTGTCCTAATATTTTTGTCCATATAATTTATGTGTCCAGCTGGTGCCACCTTTTGGAAGTTTGGAGGTTCGACTGTTAATTCCATCCGAAATGAAAGGTGTATCAAAGTTGTGAAAAGTCCTTTGAAGTGTTCAGGTTTTCTGGTGCCCGTGCAAATAATCTAGTAAAAGTCCATTCTTGTCAATGCAGTATCATAATGACAAATTATATAATGCATGTGTCATGTCCTGCCTACCACATCCACCTGAGCTGTCTTCTCTTTGTCATGGCCCTAACAAGCCACCTGTTATTCATTTGTCTTGTCTCTCATTCCGATCCCTGGTGTTAATCACCCCCAGCTGCCTCTCGTTAGCTCCCACATTAGTCCAGTGCTTCCCAGTCCCGTGTTCCCCAGTACAGTCATTGATATTGTACCTTCCTGTTGCCTGTGCCCTCCCTAATTAAATAAAGTCTTCCCATTTTGATTCCTCAAGGCCAAATTTATTTCCATACTCTGTTCCTTTAAATTCAAATAAACCCCTTCTGTTTTGATACAATGCCAGTCCTTCATTCCTCAAGGCGTGACAATATGTGAATGAAAGGTAATTTAAATACCTTTGTGATCTGTCACCTTACTTTGCATCACCATAACCGAGTCATGTAAGTTGTAAAAAACGAGTGTGGTTACATTTTCAAGGGCATTCTAAAAGCCTCAAACCAGCTCTGTAAGATGTAATGTGTGGCGGCCTTCTGTGTTTGGATCAATACGGTGCAGCACTTTGTTCCAGGACCTTGCACAGCAGCAAGATGGGCAATCCGCCATTAAAAACCCAGCATTTCTCCAAACCTGAAAACAATGGATTTCTTTATTTCTATATTTGGCTCCCCTGTGCATGTGTGTCTCTCTCTCCATGCATGCTCTCGTTTCTCACCATCCCTCCATCTCTTGCCCTTCTTTCATCCCCTCTCCTCTCTTTTTCTCTCGCTAATTCAATGTTTCAGTTCTTGCTTGTTGCTGTTTTGCAGGTCCGGCTGTGTGCGATTATGATTTCCATTAGTTGCCTGTTAATTTGCTTTCATGCTTCCCATCCCTGTGGTGTCACCCTCGACAGCCACACCTGTGAGTCATGGAGGCTGCTGAACTTGTGCATGAGCATGTGTGCATAGAGGCGTTTCTACGCGTGTGAAGGTATTTGTGTTCCATGACGTGTGGCTGTTGTATTTTTCTGGTTTGCGTCACCTCACCACAAACACATCTTTATATTTCACCCGACAACTCTGTTATCATCGGCCAACACTTGCATCTAAATCTATACTCTTAAATAACCAACCCCCACGCCCCCTTCAAACTTCTAAAAATACTAACACTGCAATTTTATTTCTGTTGTTTTGATGCCTTAGAAACAAAAACACGGAGCAGATGTCTTTGCTCAGCTTGGGACTTCAATTGGGTTGAAGTGAGAGTGACTAAGTATTCATGAGTCCCGGTGGTAGCAGAAACACTGATGTCTGCCACCTGAGGCTCAGTCTGAACGATACAGACCTCGACTGGCACCCAGTCAGAAAGTTTTGTTTAATTTTGTTTCCATTTTTGAGCCGTAGTCCGCCTTCTGGAGTAAGACTCCACTTCGGTCGGCAGTGAGAGTGTGTCTGAAATCGCATACCTACATAGTATGTATTGATTTTTGCCAGATGCCTACTACTCAGTCGTTAATGCTGCAGACATCTAGCCCCAGTGGCCTAATGGATAAGGCACTGGCCTCCTAAGCCAGGGATTGTGGGTTCGAGTCCCATCTGGGGTGAGTGTTTAGGGATCAGCCTGTGGAGCCTTTTATAGCCAGTTGGGGGAGGCATAAAAAGAACTTCAATCAGTATGTTAGTTATATTTAATAATTATAAATAGTATGTATGCAATTGGAAACATTGCGGTCACCATCTTGCATATTACCTGATGTCATGGTTACGGATGACATAACTTGACCCCAGCAAAAAACCTGAAAACTATCAATGGAAAAAAATACATATTGGAGTCAACTTGTGTGACTGATCATTGTTTACTATTTAAATTTGTACAGAGGATGCGCCTCCTCCGCCATCTTGACAGAAATTTCTGAGCGAGGGACGTTCTTTGTCCCTGGTTGCAGCTCCAGTGGCCCTGTGGGATGGCGTGACGTTTACTGGTTGCTCACATCAGAATTTCACGGAATGTATTTTGCCATTCGGGTTCCGTTCGCCTACTGCCTCATCCATACTGAGGATTCAGACATACTGCATACTTCACGTATCACATTCCGCCCACTACGCGGCAGACGAGTATGCGATTTCGGACACGCCCTAAGTGAGGAAGAGACATTTGTTGGGTGGAAACAGATGGGAAAAGTAAATGCAATCTGTGAAAGGAATTAAATAGGTGCACTCAGAATCATCTTTGAAGATGGAAGAGTAGGAAGTTAACTGCTGACCTGTGGGTTAGTGGCTCCTGCGGCAGGAGAAAACCATGGGCCAGGTAGAGGGAAAATGCATCATTTTCATAAAATGAATGGAAACAAACAATGATTATTTATGAGTTCTGGACAGGTAGCAGCATGGTGACTTGAAGGTCATCTCTGAGAAGTAAACATAGCGGGAGATTTGATACCAGTAAGGGAACGCCGGCGTACTTTATGGGATGTTGTACGGTAACAAGGTTAGCTTGGATGTTAGCGTCGGGACAACCAACTGTGACACAAGAGAAAATGGCTGGAAATCAACGACCTTCGACCTCTGTGTGCGGCTACAAGCTTCCAGCTCAGGTGAATGCCCACAGTGTCGCTGTCATGCTTCAAAAAGAGACTCTGTCTCTTCCTTTCCGAAGTCCTGGACTTTCATTATTCAATGCCATGCACACTCCGCAAACTTTATAGTGTTGAGTATTGCTGATATTGTGCACAATATACAGGAAGCAATACTGGGCAACTGTCTTTTTGCACACACTTCCTAGGATTGAGGTTGAAGGTATTTTGCAGACCATGATACCAGAGAGACGCAAGACAGTAGATGCAACGTGAAGCGCAAAATACAAAACGGGTACGACGGCACTTACAGGCCTTTGGGGTGGTCTGGATAAAAGCGGTCGCCACATAAATAAATAAACAATCTAAATGAGGAACTGAGGACGTGAGGAGGTAGAGAAAAAAGAGCAGAAGGAAAAAGGGGGAAGAGAAAGTGAAAAGAAAGGGGGGAGGAAAGCAGTAGCTCTGCTGAGTGGGGAGTGCCTTAGGCATCGAAGGGGGGGCCAAGTATTCACATACAGTACATATAATAACCATGTTTTATATATATATATATATACTGTATATCTGGCAGCTTACATTTACAGAGGTCAACGAAAAATTAGGTCTATGAGCCAATGCCGGGGCAGTGCGGAGACTCACAGGCACATCTGAGCCAATCACAATGAGCACAGAGACTCACGGGCATGTCTGAGCCAATCACAATGAGCGTGGAGACTCACTGGTCCCTCTGCAGGTCGTATATGGCTCAGAGCCAGCTCTGTGACAGGAGACATTTTTTTGACCTTCCAGCGAATGAATGCATAATCAGTTTTAAGCTGGGACAAAACTACAGTACACTGTGCCGTGTGCTATTATAGGCACTCCTATGTACACAAGTATGGGTGAAGATACGGATTATTGGCAGCTACGTGTAGCAGGACACTGAGGAACACTAGCATGCCGATACGCTGAAGGTTATGAGGAAAGGGAAGGGTGCTCAGGTCAAGGGGGACCCAGATGTTGTCCTCGAGGGAGGTCAGCTCTGCTGGGATCTGGGTCACAGATGAAGCCAGGTTTCCACAGGTTGGGGATGGTCCTCAGCAGAGAGGACTGCGGATCACAGCGGAAGTGATTAGGAGGGATTCTCACACTGATCCTATGCAGCAGATAGTAATCCCTGAGCAAAGCGTTCTCCTGGTGGTGCCGGGGCACTCTCTGTGGCGCTGACCAAGCCGGTCTCGGAGCTGAGGGGGACCCAGCATAGAGAAACAGCCCTCATGCAGTCTGGTGCCAGCTCATGTTGCAGTGCAGGCCATCGATCCTGCACATCCAGGGGCGGATTAACTTATTTTGGGGGCCCTGGGCTGACATCAGCATGGACACTCAGGTTTGGCCGATTTAACCAGCCGTTCCATTTTTCTTGAGGTGGGGTGGGTCTAAACATTCGCTGGGGCCTCAAGCTACAGCCTAGGACAGACTACGCATGAATCCGCCCCCCGGAGACATCTAAAACAATCGCTCTACACGTAACACTGTTATGTCACCTCCAGCTTCTGATATTCCACCAAAGCAATGACTCGTGCATTTGGAGTTCAGGCTCTCCAGGCAGTTGAAATGGTCTCATTTGCTGGTTCAGTGTTTTTACATGCTGTTTGGTGCCTTTTGCGGTATTTTCCTCTGGGGACCCATAAAGTCTACAATACCATGTACCAAACTGTAGCATTTTACATAGCATAAGAAATACTACATTCGCTTTTTATACCTTAGTACAGCGGCCCTGATTACTTATACTGACCTGTAAGTAATTTTAAGAAACACACCTAACAAGTAAATACCTGTAAAATTTCTCCAAATCGCCCATATTCTGTGAGTGTATGTCCCCTGCGATTGGTTGGCATCCAGTACTGCATATTCATCCAGTCCCCTGCCTTCTGACTTCTGCTCTGTAATCGATAAATAGTTATGGAAGATGGATGTGACATTTTGTCACAGTCAGACTGAAAATGCTTTCTCACTTTTTCTCACGCATTTCCTTAGAATCACACGCAAACTGAGGGTCCTTGTTCGGATGTAAAACCTCAATTTTCCCAAGCACTGGATCAGCATTCGTATATTTAATAGCTGTTGAGAAATTGCGGGTAGAATTTTATTTTGCCAACACGGATGTTTACGCTCGCTGGGCCAAAAGCGAATAAAGTGGATATGCACAGGCTTATATTCGCACACTCAGAGGTCGTGAAACTGCAAAAATATCTGATGATATTCAGGAGCAACATCAGGGCTGCTATGAGGGGCGGCGCTGTTCATTTCCTCTCCCGCTATCTGTGGTCCTCATCAGCTCATCACACTGCTCTCGTTTATCTCAGAGGACACACCCTCCACACCTGGACATTGCTGTGGGGGGGGTTGGCGGATGAAGAGATCTGTGTCAAGAACAGAAGAGGACTTAGCTGGCACGGGGGAGCATTTAAGAGAGTGGAGAGGAACGTCAATTCAGAAGAAGATAGATGGATGCAAGTGGAAGTGAAGAGTTAAGGAAGAACTTTAATAGAAGTTGAGTGCATGAACTTTACTGGAACTGGAGGGAGGAGCATCAGATTTTGTGATGCCGTAGATGCATCAGGAAGAGGAAAGGAGCAGCCGCGGCGGATGGAACACTCTCGATCTGCTAGATGAGTCCTTTCACGTCTCTCTCCGGAAAGACTCCCTTCCCTCTATGGATTCAATTTCAGTTCAGCCAATCAGCTTCTGTGACAGCGTCCTGCTGATTTTTCAGTTCACTTTGATTGGCCCAGGACTTCACCAAAACAAAGGAGTGGGACTTGGGTCCTCTGCCTCAACCCCCGGACAGTCCACACTTTTGCTCCCTCCCAGCCCCCTGCCAGATAGTCCAGGAAAAAACGTGGACTGTCTGGCGGTCCCCGAGGACCGCTTTGAAAAACACCACTCTACCTCATTTAATCCAAGCAGCAGCCTGGGATTTCCGAAAAAAACCTGCCAACCCGATGGAGAAGGTTAGATGTCTCCCTCAGAGCAGAAACCCCTGGGGGGGGGGGTCATGCATACAGCGCGGCAGCTTGTGTGGGATCTTAAATTTTATATCAGTGATCTCAGATTAATCACCTATGACTTATTATGATTTATTATTGATCAAACTCATTTTGTGATTGGTGGTGATTAACTATTATTGTCTATTATTCATGATGATCTGACTACTCTGTGAAACACTATTATTCATCAGGAGCAGGCCGTACATCATCCTCTGCTTCTGGGGCCCGCATCAGACTTCCTGTCTTGCGAGTAGACAGGAAGCCCATATTCATTAGCAGCCTTCCGCATTACACACTCTCCACTCCTCGCTCTCCTTCAAGCGGCCGCGTGAAACGAAAGGAGGTTCCCTCAGCCGTTCCGAGCATCTAATCAACACGACCTTGCAACAGCAGCAGTTTCGCTAATTATTCTATTTAATTGGGTCCATGAGCAGCCATGTGCTCAGCAGAATAGCTCCTCCTCTCCAGGACTCATCCGTTCCCGTGTGCCGATGTGCCATTTGCCCTCCTGCCTGTCAGCGCCTCTCCTGCTCGGCTGGTCAATATGGCCGATGCTTTTTCCAGGCCTGGGAGCTGCCGCTCTTTCACGCTCCGCTGGGTGCCCTGTGTGGTACGGGGCTCTTAACTAATTCCCTCCGAGTAGAATGGACGAATGTTTTTCCCCCTCGCTGAGCACATTCTCATTCACGGTATCCTGTCCCACCCCTCCAGTGACCAGCACGTGTCTGCAATCCACAGTCGTTTGTGTTGCGGGCCAAACAAAACCCACCCTGAGTTGTCGCTCCAGCATTGCGTAATGTTTGAGTATCCGACATGCGTACATCTATACCGTCTTGTGTAACCGCTCAGGTGAGCTGAGTGTCAGTGAGTTCAGTCCGTAGGCCCGCAGATTAGATGACAGATTCACAGCCCGTAAGGGTGGACCGTGACTGAGTTGCGTCCCTTCACTTGGAAGGTACCGGACCCCACAGAACCATTATGCATCATGCATTTCTGTGCTGCTCAGAATCCATGAAATTGATCCCATGTCCTACACGCCCCAATGTACAAGTGCATATGCAGAATTAAACGACTGAAATGAACATAACTGACCCTCTTTCCGGACATTGGTGTGCGAGCATCACATTAGCAACCATTGTGCTGGGAAGAGGACAGGGGTCACACACTGCCCCACCTACCGCAGTCTCAGCCTTTCTCTGCCTTTCCATAATGTTCCTGTCAAGGACTCGAACCGTGGGCTGGAAGGGGAATCTGATCTCCCCGGGACCCAGCAGCAACCCCAGAGCCCCATGAACTGACCGATGCTGCGAAATTCACCTACGTCTCTTTCTATGCTACTTTTCCCTTCAGTTTGAAGATTCACATTTCTGCTGTACATCTGGGATAGAGGGATTTGCGGAGAGAAACTCCCCTCCCTCCATTGTGCCTCCCCACCCCCGCTTTGTCAGCAGCACCTCAGAAGTTCCCCCC
>JAODKE010000101.1:6181362-6197291 GCA_026779605.1 Mormyrus hasselquistii
CCCATGTAGCTGGTGTCGCGTCAAACGCCCCCCGAACCCCTGCCCACCCCCCACCCCAATACGTGTCCACAGTCACAGAAACTGAAACTGTGTAATAATGTTAAAAAAAAAACTTATTTCAGACGGCGGCCTCTCCGAAGATCAGAGCGAGAAGCTGAAGTCTAAGCTGGCGTGAGACGGGGAGTTTGCTGGTACGAGGAGGACCACAGAGAGAGTCACCAGATGCAGGGCTGCAGAGCTCTCGGGAGCCAGAGACACGTCCTGTGTTATACATATCACTCCGGAGACAGGGGCAGGCTCGGGGAGTCTATCTCTGGCTGTCTTGTCCGTTGATCACGTTCCCCCCTGGGGGAGCAATGGTGATGGAATCCAGTAGGGGGCGTAGAGCCTGACCGAAGGGCCTGGAGGGAAGAAGAAGGATGGGTCACAGGTCCACAGGCATCTCCTCAAATAATGCCAAGCGGGCACAGCACGGGACACCTAAAGCCCTCGCAGGCCCCTCTGACATACTGTCATCAGAGTAACATTCACAGAAACACACAAAAGCTCCCTAGTATTTTAAATATAAGCATTATATAAATAAATACTCATTGTTCAAGGATGCCAACTAAAGTGCATTTACTTCAGAAATAAATTTGGAAAAAGTACTTAAGTACTTAAGGAAATCACAACAGTTTAGGTGTATAAAAATGTGTCTGTATAAAATGTATACTAATAATATGTGTTATTATTTTCAATGTATTTTCAATGTACTATGAACAACAGAAAAAGGTTCAAATCAGTACAAAATTTCAGTTGAACTCTTTTTAACCTCTCTGTGTCCTTGTTTTCATACTGAATGTTCAAGTCAACTTCTACCTATCAGATGCCCTGTGAGAGTCTTTCTCTGCAGCGTTTGCTAAATCGATTTAGCTGATGTGTGTGGACTCACGTGGAGAGGACCTCCGACGGCAGGTCTGTGATGTACGCAGGGATTTTGCAGCCTGTCAGGAACTGCGCCACCTCGTTGGTAAAGGTGTTGCAGTTGTGCTCAAATAGCCGATACCTGTCCGCTCTTGCATGGGAAAGACAGGAGCGCTTACAGAAAGTTGCACTTCTGCACTTTGACATGTACACTTGGATATCCAGCAGGGCCTGTATCCCCAGACCAGTATCTCACCTGTACGTAGATTCCCCCAGTGAGGACAGGTACTCCATAAAAATCTCCTCAGTCACCTCTGTGCTGCCCAGATCCACAATAGTGTTGGGCTCTCCCAGAAGCGTTCCACCCTAAAACAAAGCATCAATACTGAATATTCACATTACAGCAGCCTTACACCTAGGGTGAATTTCAATATACATACTTGACCGTACTTGTGTTCTCATCTATCAGTTTTACATCATCTTCCATCGCTGAAACATAGTTCCAATACGGTATGCCAAAGATAAATCTGTCTACCTTTCCAATTGTATTTTACGTAACTCCTTGCACATCACAATTGATACAAGTCAAAGTATTACACAACATTTTGTAAAGGGCAATTTTAGAACACAAGTACAGAAGACGGTAAAAAATAAATAAATAAATAAATAATAATAATAATAAATCCCTGGAAGATTGCTCCGCCCCCAAATACCAAGGACGCATCGGTTGCATCCTCGCCGAACGAGACCAATCCCATGATTCACTGCGGCCCAAGGTAGCAAAACCGGTCAAGACCACGAGCATGATCTTCTCTGCTATACTTGGTAACCATAAACACCGCGCAAGAGGCATGGAACAGTTTGTACGGCATGTAGTAATGATTTATTCATCTAAATTTAAAATGATTGTAATTTTATTTTTCCCCGAAAAATTATTAACGAAACACAAAACACTTGCTGGTGGTAATTATTCCAAGTCTAAGTGAGATGTTTTTACTTCTAAGTACAATTAAGCCAAGCCGACGCTTTGAGGACGTTTAAAATCCCTCCTGAAATTACCGGCGAGCATCCTGTTATTCCTTCTCCTCCGAAGAAAAACTCCTCTCCGTAGACCACGATGGAGGTGTGCCTGCAAAAGGGAACCCAAAGTCAGCCCTTCGCCAGCTACACGTTAGCGTTTCTGGTCGGTTAAGGGTTAACGAAGGCCTACCATATCCCGTCGAGCTGTTTTCCTGCGGAATAAAAACACAGAAAGATATTAAAGCGCTTCAGCTATGAGCTTTTATGATTCTTCACTAAGTATCTATATGCCCGGTGTCACGGTAAAATGGCTGCACAGCCTTCATTTAACCGCTGCCAGATAACCGAGCCGATGACAGCGGCCATCTGACAGATGCGCCTGACTAACCTAAACATCTAAACATGAAATAATAAACGATCGTTCATGCTGTTTCGTGGCGTTTTTCTAGCCGTAACCCAAAAACTACTATAGCGACACTTAGCAGTAGCATCATCTATTAAGATCTGGATGTCTATAAACTGTCATAACCCTGTATATGTAAATATAAAGAATGCATCATGGCGAAAGTGAATCTCGACCCGGTTTCGCCACCTGTCGCAGGCCGTCGCATTGCCCTCTACCCCTTACCCAGCATGATGGGGCTGAGCTGGCGCGCCATGCCCCTGGACAGGTCGTAGATGTACAGCTTCACGGCGAACGTCGCGTTAGGCTGGTCCATGGCGTCCAGCCGAAATGCTCAAAGCCCTCGGTGCGGCTTTAAAAACGGCAGCCGCGGTTGTAATGAGGTGCCTCGCAACGCGACCTACAGAAAATATCAGCGCGGGGCTTTAAACGCAAACGTCCTTCTACGGCAAGACAAAAGCGAAACCGGCGAAGAAAAGTGGGTTGGCTAGGCGGTGACAGGCACGGTGTCTGCGGAAGAGCTGCGCGATGCTGTGTCACCGTGACTCACAGGCTCCGGACACACAGGGAAGAAGCCCAGTAGCTCACTGGAGGCGCAGAAAGCGACCCGGTGGATCTTTTCGTGCAGTTGCGTCATTGCTTAGTGAATAGGGCTATATTCCATGCCCAGCAAGCAGGTGCAGTGCACAATACACAGGAAAACAAAATTCATCTTTAAATAACGAAGGTGGGGGTCAAATACAAAGTGCAAGGGTTTAAGAATCCGTGTCTAGGTACAAAACTCCTGCACATTGAGATTTTCGTCTTAATTGATGGTATTTTAATGACAGTTGAAATCATTCATGTATCTTCCATAGCCTTTTATCCCTTCCAGTTTTGGAAATGTAATTACATCAGTCACAAACAAGACTAGAGAGTCTGACTGTGAGCCTGTATCACGACGCCGGATTTCTTGCTTAACCAGATAACTTCTTGGATTTAAGGAACCCTAGTTTAAATGGACATTTAGTGCGGGTTACCTAAAATTAGACAAGTTATCCGGCTAGTCAAGAAATCCTGCTTCGTGACTATTATTATTATTATTGGTATTATTATAGGTGAAAAACAGGATACTAATGACAGTCATCAACAACCAATCAGAACGAACCCGGAACTATACGACTATGTACGTTACGTCTTACGTTAACATCGATCTTACGTGCTCGTTCCAGCGGGAACTCGGAGCAGCATTTCTGAGAGCGAGATAATAGTGGTCTGTGTAGGCTGTTGGTGAGTGTCTGCTGATACTTGCCGCATTTATTTGAGAAGTTATGTCTATGTATTGTTGCTGTACGTATTGCAGTCATTTCAGTGGCATATAAGTAGCTCAAAGTAGCTAGCTAGTTTGTTCATTATTCTGAGCACCATGTGCATTTCGACCTGTAAAACTTTCATGCACATTAATTGGTGGAGCCTGTTGAGGCTCCGGATGTCCTTGTTTACATTGCTTGTCTATTAACGGACGTTTATGGCGATTGTTGTTTTAAACGCCTAAAATGCTGCAATGAATTTACAGATGTGACCAAGCCCGTTGACAATGGCTGCGTGGCAGGAATACTATCGGGACGAGGATGATGAGGTCGAACAGGAGGAAGGGGAGGAACTTACTGGTAAGCAAGGACAGTCTGTTAAACTGCTTGTTGAACTGCCGCCTTGCATGCCTTGGTTAACTAATGTGATATTTATGTGACATGGCTTGGTGCACAAATGTTGTTTTTGTGCAACTTTAGTGGATTACAAGTACAGTGGGCGTGACAGTCTGGTGTTTCTGGTGGACGCCTCCAAGGAGATGTTTACAAAGGGAGAAAATGGAGAGCCCTCCAACTTTGACATGACTATGGAGGTAGTTAACTTTGTATGTCCCTGTGATATTCAGTCGCACTGTCTGTCTCTGCTCCCTTTCAGTGTGGCTTTAAGCATTGGAGAATCTCTGCATTTCCAGACTCATTCCTCCCTGTCCCCCTACGATTCTGCAGTGCGTCCGGAACGTCTACACCAGCAAGATCATCAGCAGCGATCGGGACCTGATAGCGCTGGTGTTCTACGGCACTCAACACACCCAGAACTTCCAGAACTCCTTTAAGAATGTCTACGTTTACCACGATCTTGATTCACCCGGTGAGCGGTATGCAGCCTCTGTTGCACAACAGGGGGTCTGGTGGTCCGATGTGCCCAGGGTGGATGGTGCAGGTGCTCTGGGCCCTGTGGGTTTTATTGTTTGTGGAAGTAGCTGTGGAATGAAGTGGAGCTTTGTGAACCGCATCTCCGTGACACGCTCTGTGCGTCTCCCGGCAGGGGCCAAGCGGGTGCAGCAGGTGGATAGCCTGCGTGGAGAGAAGGGGGCAAAGCTGGCTGGTGAGACCCTGGGCAGCGGCGAGACGTCGCTGGGCGATGCGCTGTGGTGCTGCTCCAACCTCTACAGCGACATCAAGCTGCGTCTCTCCCACAAGCGGCTCATGGTCTTCACCTGCCGGGATAATCCCCATGACGGGGACGCGGCCCGCGACCTGAGTGCCCGCACCAAGGCGGGGGACCTCAAGGACACGGGTGGGTTACGCATGCGGTGTTAGGGGGGCCTTGGTGAGGAGGAGCAGCAAGAACCTTCCTCATAAACGGGTCGTGTGGGTTCCTTTTCCGCATAGGCGTGATCATAGATCTGATGCACCTGAAGAAGCCGGGGGGGTTCGACATCTCCCTCTTCTTCTGTGACATCATCAGCCCGCCTGAGGGTGAGGACGACCTTGGGCTGCAGATGGAGCCCTGCTCCAAGCTGGAGCAGCTGCAGAAGAGGGTGCGGGCCAAGGAGATGAAGAAGAGGGCACAGACTAGGTGATGGTTTCCTGAAGGCTGTGTGTGTCATTCCTGGGGGCTGTTCCACAAAGCAGGATTTCTTGCTTATCCAGGTAACTTGTCGGATGTAAGGTAGTCTGGGCTAAGTGAAAGGGAATGAAAATAAAGTCCATTTAGCCCAGACTACCTTAAATTCAAGGAGTTATATGGCTAAGCAAGAAATCCTTCTTCATAGAATACCCCCCTGCCCATGGCTCAGTGATCCTGGAGTTTGTGCTTTCTCTCAATGCCTCTCTCTCTGCCTCCCTCTCTCTCTGCCTCCCTCTCTCTCTGATATAATTTCCTCCTTCAGTACAGACATGCCGTTGAGTGAATCGGTGTCTGTATTGTTCCTGGTGTGTGGTGTCTTGTGTCCTCTGCTTTCTGGGTGGATCCCTGCTTTGCCGACGCACCTGTTGGAGGTGTATCCACTGTACACAAACTACTCTAACCCCTGGGCCTCGCTGCTTCCACCCCAGGCTGAGCCTGTCTCTAGGCGATGGCGTGAGCATTGCAGTGGGTTTGTACGGGCTGGCCAGGAGAGCCACCAAGCCCGCGGCCGTCCGCCTCTACCGGGACACCAACGAGCCCGTCATCACCAAGACCCGCCTCTACAACACACAGACAGGCGGCCTGCTGCTGCCCAGTGACACCAAAAGGGCCCAGGTAGGGCGAAATGCGGGTCTTTATAAGGGGGCCAGCAGGGGGCATAGTGGTTAAAGATCTGGAACTGTAGCCAAAGGCTCTGTTTAAATGTCGGCAGAGTAAAACTGGAAGTGAATTCTTTCCGTTAATATTTAACTGTAAAAAAAAAAACATGCATGGGTTGATTTGGATGATGGTCATTTGTCTAGTACAGTGGTTCTCAAACCATTCCTGGGGAATCTCAGGAAATTGAGAGAGAGCAAAAATGTGGGCCGTCTGCAGGTCCCCGAGGACTGGGTTGGGAAACACTGGTCTAGTAATCACAGAATTAAACCATCCACTGCTTATGTTCACTGTCATGATGGGCACTTGCAGATTTTCCTGCCTCCTTCCTGACTCAGGTGTACGGGAAGAGGCAGATCGTGTTTGAGAAGGCTGAGGTGGAGGAGCTGAAGAGGTTTGATGAACCGGGTCTGGTCCTCATGGGCTTCAAGCCCATGAACCGGCTGAAGTTGCACCACCACATCCGACCCTCACTCTTCGTGTTCCCTGAGGAAGAGATGGTCACGGGTGAGTACCGTGGCCTGCCATGTCAGTGTCTGCGGGTCTCTGGGGTGGGGGTGGGTGGCACCGCTGTCTCCCCTCTCTCTCTGTCGTTGGTGCAGGAAGCTCCTGCCTGTTCACAGCCCTGCTGCGTCGGTGCAGTGAGAGGGGTGTGTTCGCCGTGTGCAAATACACCCCCCGGCGCAACACACCGCCGCGATTTGTGGCCCTGCTTCCCCAGAGGGAGGAGCTGGACAACGACAAAGTGCAAGTCAAACCTGCAGGTATGATACCCGCTACCATGGCAACCGGGGCCGCATAGCTGGTTGCTATGGGGCGTCCAATGGGCATCCTTGGTTTCTACTGCCCCGCCCACCATTAACATGCTTTCGCCATCCCAGGGTTCCACTTGATATTCCTGCCGTACGCGGACGACGTGCGGACCCTGGACACCCAGAAGTTCCCCCCTGCCGATGACTCGCAGGTCGCGAAGATGAAGGAGATCGTGCAAAAGCTGCGGTTCACATACAGGTGTCACGCGCGCAAGGGCCCGGGGCTTATCGAGGGGTTCCTCCGTCTCCACGGAAACGTAGTGTGATTTCATTGGATGCATCGAACGTTAAGCCAATAGCGCTACATGTAGTACAAATTAATACACACGGTGATGCCTGCAAGGGAGGGGGTCGCACTGGCTGAGAGCTGTTTTTGTGCAGTGAAAATTATGCATTCCGTAGAGGTAGACAAGCCTCCCTCACGTGCCCTGTGTCTGCCTCTCAGGAGTGACTCTTTTGAGAACCCTGTCCTGCAGCAGCACTTCAGGAACCTTGAAGCTTTGGCACTGGACATGCTGGAACCTGAACCCATAGAAGACTTGACGCGTAGGTCCTGTTTCTGGATATGGGGTTTCCTCGCTGAAAATATGAAGACGTATCTGAGTGAAGAGGAGATTGCAGGGCGCAGTGTGCGATAATCTTATAAATAAATTTATAAATTGTGATTTATAAATAAACTGTCCATCCTAGATGGGATACTGTTCTGTCACAGGGCAGACATGCCCACACCGTGCTGTCCGTAAATATGACTAGTAAGAATGTTATCAGCATAGTTATTGTATGTGTCCCAAAAAAGTCAGATTTTCAGCGAGACAAAGCCTAAAACTGTCAGCACGCGCCGCCCCAAACAGTCAGTTTTTCATCAGTTTGTTTCCCGTGTGATTAAGGCTTTGCTGGAATTTGGGGTAGCTGGCTGATTCATCTTTTATGAATGGTATTTGGGTTTTACCATTTTCAGGGTGAGTCGCAGCATTTTGGTCACATTTAGGAGGGAATCTTTCTCCTGAGTGAACACACTTTTTGCTGGGAAGTAACTGCTTTTTTGGTTTTGGAATGAACCGCATTTTTAAAACATCAGATTTTGTCATTGTAGTTTAATGCAGCGTCTATGATAGTGGCAAATAAATACTGTTATCAATTTGTCCTAAAATGGCTT
This sequence comes from Mormyrus hasselquistii, assembly GCA_026779605.1. Taxonomy (NCBI): domain Eukaryota; kingdom Metazoa; phylum Chordata; class Actinopteri; order Osteoglossiformes; family Mormyridae; genus Mormyrus; species Mormyrus hasselquistii. The sequence goes on from JAODKE010000101.1 coordinate 6,189,233, forward strand.
GTCTAAGCCATTCTGAAAGCACTTTGTGTGATCCGAAGCAGAAGAAGCCTTTCTGTCACTGACCACATAATTCTCTATACGAGATTTTCAGTGTCCCTCAAAAGTCACGTGACCTTTTTTTTGTTTTTTTTTCTTTTCTTTTCATTTGTCGGCCTTCCAGTGCCCAAAGTGGAGATGATTGACCGCCGTCTGGGGCCACTGGCACAGGAGTTTAAGGACTTGGTTTATCCTGCTGACTACAACCCCGGGAGCAAACCGACGACCAAACGCAAACCAGGTAAGGATTCAGCAGGCAGCCTGGAGGCAGAATAATTGCACGCATCTAAGCCGTAGAGTGTGCTAATGTTTTAAGGAATGTACTGCAATGGTTGGCAGACTTGGTAAACATCAATAATAACAGCAGAAAGATGACCGTTATGTTACCAGAATGCACCCATTTGCGTTTCCGTGCCGACAGCCGAGGCAGGGGGCGGAGCAGAGAAGAAGCCAAAGTTATCCGAGGAAGACCTGCGGGCTCATGTGAAGAACGGCACTCTGGGAAAGCTCACTGTGCCGGTCCTTAAGGAGGCCTGCAAGCAGTTTGGGGTGCGGACCACTGGCACTAAGAAACAGGAACTTATCGATGCACTAATCGAACAACTGTCAAAGTGAGCCAAGTGTAAAGGGTGCAGCTTCTGCTGATTGGTGGATTGAATTATTTGGCCGGCAGAAAGAGAAGCCTTAAAATCCTAATTGAAATCATTCAGCTCCGATTTGCTTGCTTTGATTAGTTTCACAACAGTGTTACCCCTCCAGGGGTGCTGATGATACTACCAGCGGCGGCATTACAGTTGATATGTCGCGACGAGACTAACGGCGCTTTATACTGTAGGGAGACTACGTACAGTTTTCGTGCAAATTGACTTCATCTCATATCCAAGGCTGCACCGAGCTGGTGACGGGAATATGATTTTTTCTTAAATTGCGTTTTGTTACAAGACTAATAAATCAAGGTTTTCATGTTGTGATTTATAAAATTCTTCATGCCTGGATATTTTTCAGCGATCGTGTCCATCCTGCCCTGTTTGTGTTTCTGTGAAGCTCGCCTGGGTTTACAGCCGTTGCCTTCCTTGGCTGTCTTTCATTAACTTTCCTCACCTATAATGGAAACAACGCGGTTAAACCCCCGTCGTCCTGTCAAGTTTGAAAGTGAAACTTTTAATGAGGGATAAAGGACAAACTTGTCAAAGTCGAGAGAAAACGGCAGGGATATAAGTGTGTGCAAGCCTTCAGCCAGTGGGGGAGACCGCAAATACAACAAAATAGCCCTGGGCGGGTATTATCAGCAATTACAAAGTGGGGGTGTGTGTGTGGGAATCATATGAGCGTAAACATTAGGAGCCTGATAGTACAGTCACTTCCTTTGGTATGGTGTTAATGCAGAATCGGGTGCAAAACACCTTCTTTGTGTCATTTTGGGTGTATTTCTGTTTTGAGAGAACGACCTGCATGAAAGCGATTTCTTTTAATTACGTAACACAAAAATGACATCATGCCTGTGCATGATATGTCGTGTCTGTGTTCTGGGTCACTGTACAGCCGCATGCTCTCCAGAAAGGGCTGTTCTGTGTCAGAACAGTATTAGGTATTGTTAACTAATGCCATGTTTATGATATTTGACATCTGAGGATAAACTTCAGGAGCGCGATAATACAATCACAGCTGTGGTATTCACACAGAGTCGGATACGATGGCAATTGCCATAGTCGCTTTCCATCTGTTGTAAGTGGTGGTTGTGTATGCATCTGCTGTAAAAGTAAACAGAAATAGTGTCCGCTTAAAAGAAAAAACTGTACACCTGGCCCACTGTAAATTGTCCATAGTAGCCTATTTTTTTATTCAATTCTTCAATTTTACATCATGTTTTCCTGCTTCAGTGCCTCCACCCGTAATAAAGAGATAGATACGGCCGATTTAACCCTTGTAAATGAGTAATGCAGTTTGCAGCTGTGGAGCAGTCAGCCCCACACAGGAAAGGCAGTTCAACAACAGCACGTTACGCTGCCGTCACTTACCTGGCTTGGTAAGGACTGCACACGTTGCTTGGTAACTGGAACAGCAGCTGTACTGAGGGAGGATGGGCAAGGTTTAAGACCGCTTGATGCGTGCCTCTGTACAAAAGCTGTGAATAAACACACTTATTGCCCTTGAGGTTGCAGTACACAACACTTTCGATTGGTTGGGGTCTGTTGTCCCAACTTTGTGCCAGTGATGCAAAGCAGTTTTGTTCCAGAGCTGACCTTGTTGATGAAATCTCTCACCTGAGCTGGCCTGACCATTCTGTGTATCTCAGTATTCTGCTCTTTGTGGTAAAGACCTGCAGCTACTAGCTCTACTAGCTCTGCTATCATACAGGTAAAAATACTGTATATTTAAAACTGAATCATCTCCTGTATTGGAGATATATGCAAAAATTACTCTTATAATCACACAAACGTAGTAAAATATAGGGAACATGGCATGGTGATTAAGGCGCGGGATTTGTATCTGAACCATTATTAGTTTTAGTCTGAGGTTTGCCTATGCTGTTATGACCTTTACAAAGATTCCATTACAAATTGATACATTTGTAATATAAAAGCTATTAATTTTTGTTTCAGTTTTAGTAGCAAATGTGTAATAATAATTAGTTACAAGGTTTTTGTTTTTATGGAAAGTGCGATGATGTGTCTTACTGGCCTTGTTGATGTGGCTGTCTCAGTTCTGGAAGTTCACAGTGGGCAGGCAATATGTAAATTATCCATACAGAACTTCCACCCAGCTTCTACCCACATAGCAAATAGCTTGCTGGAGTTTTACACAAAAATGTTCTGAGGGCAGAAGGAAAAATGATTGGTTCAAAGAGATAGCCAATCAAATTGTGGAGGAGGTGGGTCCAAGCAATTAGAGGAGAACCAATACACCAGATTGGTTGGTCCTCTAGTTGCTTGGCCCCACCTCCTCCACAATCTGATTGGTTATCCCTCTGAACCAATCATATATTCTTCCGCCCCCAGAACATTTTTGTGTAAGTCCATGAGCTATCTAATGCAGGATTACAATGGGTGCAGGTTTCTAAGAACCCCAAGAAACACAGGGTACATTTGAGGAATGTGTGTCCATCACAGGACACACACACACAATCATAAACTTTGATTTGTTTTGATACAATCTGGAGACACTCATAGTGCCTAACTGTGTATTTATGGACTGTGTGAAGAAGTCAGTGTATCAGAAAAAACCCACATAACAGAGAAAGAATGCAATGAAGGGCACACACATGTCAGGGTTTGAGACGACACTGTTACCCTCTCAGCCACCTCCATATGGGAAATATATCAAAGGAATGTTTTAAAATTAATGGATGGAGACTGTAATGTATGTTACATTAAGAACATTTTTATATGCAAATTTATTATTGGAGATTAATGCTAAATAGATGTAAAACTCAAACTACTGGCCATGTGCAATGTGTCAGGTTTGTGTGTGATGTGCAAGGTTCTCTAGGGTCACAGTAGAAGCAGGCAGGGTCATGGAGTCCTCTACAATGGCACCAACCTCCGTCTGCTCAAAGGTAGTCTGAATGAAGCAGACTGCTGTCACTTGCTCCTCAGGGCAAAGTGACAGGTCCTCAGGGCAAAGTGACAGGTCTGTGATCTGCTGGTGACCGTTTCAGAGACAGAGCCTGACCTCACTGTCATCCACCGGTTTCTATCACTCCGATGAGAAATACTCGCTGCCATGGAGATGAGCAGTCTGCATTTCCTGTGACAAGCCTCGACTTTCCTGTCCCTCAGCCTGAAATAAGGGGGGCATCTGTGCCTCCCCCTCTCTCCCCTGCTGTGAACGTTGAGCTCCACGAAAGGTGGACTCCGTCATATAAAGAATCATTTAAAAACCAGCCATTGACGGATTTTGATGATCCTTCGTAAAATGAGCCCTGCACAGAACATGAGCAATGGGGGTGCCTATGAATGTTTGCTGGAAAATTCAAGCAAACAAATCTCCCCACCCTGGCATTTCAGCATATAGACAAAGAGCTCTGTTTAGCTATCGGTGGCTGTTTCACTTACATACACACACTTGTCCTTCTAGCCGCATATATAATAGCTCATGGGAGTTTTACTTGTCATTTCATGAAAAACCACCTGAAAATTCACCCTCTGTTTGACACCCAAAAAGGCTTCATGCCACATCTAAGAAACTGGCATCTGTCTGGACGGTGATTTTATGGCTTAATCTCTCTTTGTCTCATCCATCCATTTTCCAGCCACTTATCCTGGTCAGGATAGCATGGGGTTTGAAGTCTGTGCCAGGCAGCCTAGGGCACATAGGCAGCGTACACCCTGAACGAGTGCCAGTCCATTTCAGGACACACACACAACCATATACTAGGGGGCAATATAGAGGCGAGAATTAGCCTAATTGTATGTCTTTGAATTTTGGGATGAAACCCACATGATAGAAATAAACTCCACACACACAGAACAGAGGAAGAATTCGATCCCCAGACCCTAGAGTCACGAGGCACCATTCCCCCTTGTCATTGTTCCAATAGACCAGTGTTTTCTAATCCGGTCCTCGGGACCCCCAGCCGGTACACATTTTTGCTCCCTCCCAGCTCCCAGTAGGAAAAACATGGACTGCCAGGGGGTTCCCAAGGACCAGATTGGGAAACACTGCAATAGACAGCATTTCTTAAAATATGAGCCATGCGTTTTGTGTGTGATGTTGACAGTGTAATATCCTGGTTCTCAATCTTTGGAAATCCCCCAAAAAACACTAGTCAAGTTTCCTGAAAAAACACTAGTCAAATTTCCTGAAAAAACACTATTCCAGTTTCCTTTTCTATTATGATAAATTTCAGGGTGACGGGAGGCAGGGCAGTACCCAGGGAGTGCAGAAGAAAACATATTCAAAACGTTTGTTTCACCATATTCAGATAATCATCTTACGACCCCTAGCAATTTTTGGTGACCCGCTAGCGGGGGTCGTGACCATCGTGCGAGTGCTGCTGCTGTAATACACAGTGCGAAAAGGAAAGGATTAAGAAAACCGAAAGTAAATCACACCCAAGTGGTCATATTGCATACAAGTGCTGAGTTATTTTAGAAATCACTGTGAAGCAGGACTGTGGGGACATGTATGCGTCATACTAACGTGTCTTGCTTGAAGATGACGGGTCTCCGAGCAACATGTTGCTGTTCATCCCTCGCACGGCGCTGCCTCTGTCTTTGATCCCTTAATGGTCCCGTCAGCAGGACAGCGACGCAGTGATGCAGAGAACAAATGTTCAGCGTAGTTGCTTCTATGTGTGGGCCCCTTTTACGTGCTTGTGCCCCGGTGTACACATCCCCAACCATCTGTATGTCAGCGGGCGGGCGAAGGGTAAATTGCAGTGACATGAGGCGCGGAGCAATTTCTTCACACACTTTCCGTCTTTGGTGCACCCTGGTACCATCTGGATCTTATACATAAATGTTTAACGTGAGGGAAACACCAAAGCATTTGTGTTATTTGAACTGACTCCTGCATATTTGCAAAGTAACAGACTCATTAAGCACTAATTTATCTGCTGCTACCAAAATGAAAACAGCAACAAGTTCACCGCCCGCTCCAATGCTGCATGGATTTCACCCGATGACATACTGTTACCCCTATGGCATTGAAAACTACCAAAGACGGCCTTGACCCCGTGTTACTTAAGTAATATAGTAGATATGCAGTAGGAACTATTTAATTCTTTTCAACGATGCGCATAAAAGACCGCATTTAAAGAACCACTTTATACACTCAAGAAAATGGATGTAGAGCTATTATGTAATAATAGCTGCAATTATTTAGTTTAGATTCCATTTGCTGACATAAACAGAAATGCGTGTCATTGGAGTGCCATTGTACTGGCACATCTATTTTTGGAAATACATCAGACCATCCATAGTCCATCTGCTACGGGGAGGGCTCTGCAGATTCTGAAAAACATCGTTCATGTATGGCGCTGCTCTTCGTTTTGTGCGTGTTTGTGTTGCGAATGCGCTTACATCTAACTAAAATGTTAAGAGCTTCCAAATAACTTAATTGTCTAAACTATACGTGCTGTGTGACCCGGGTTCAGTTACAGAAACAGTTACCTACAGCAGACTAGACTATAAAAAGGCGATGTTAACGGGTATTGTACGTTAATGATCGAGTTAATAATAATAATAATGGGTTTATAATTCCAATTTCAATACACGTTTATCATCGAATATATATATATATATGCTTTTAAAAGTTGTTTTGACTGTCCCTGGGTTTTATTAAGTTTTTTTAAATTACAGATGATGCTCAATAATTAGTGGACTTGAGATTGTAAGACCAGCGCATCTGCATCTCCCGGTAGCGAACGTAATTTAATGAAAGGAAGTGGGAATGCAATTACCAGAATGTTCTGAAGCAGTCCATCTTGATGTTCCCGGAATATATAGGACAAGCTTTAAAATAACCAGGTTTCCGATAAGGCGTCGAACAAGACGCAATTTTATGCTCATTAATAAAAGGCTAAACGTATCGCATTTATTGTGCATCAGTTTAAAAAAACATCTGCCGAACAAACCCGACACTTTGTCCGAATAGGTGCCATTGGTTAACTGTATAACTGTATAACGGGGCAGGTAGTACAGTTAATGTGGGATGATATGGGAGAATGTTCAGTAATATAAATAAACTATGAAAGTACAAAATCCAATTAAAGATGGTGATGATAGTTATAGTTTACATAGCCGTATGGGATCCACATCTGTTATTGCTGAAGGTAGCCAATAACTACGGCAGATCATAGATAGTCGTATCGTTGTTTAAAAACCTGTATTTATGGTGAATATAATATTACCAGTAGTAATAAAATTATACCTTCTTACTGTGTTAGGACGTAATAGCCTACGAAAGTATTCTTTTTATTTAACATTTATATTTACAAAATACCCAGTTGTTTGTTCATCCATTGATAATCATTATTGTGGTTATTTTTGTCTCAAGAATACCAAATGAAAATATTACGTTGCACTGAAGACTTGTTTAGTTAAGCCACATTCATACCTGGGATAGCATTCTCATCAGTAAATGCGTTGTATGGGACTGTATCTGTTGTACGCCAGTATGCTTAACTGGGAAGTGTGCCATATTTAGGTTATGATATGTACGGATCCACTTCACTTAACGAGCTAATTTAAGTTAAGTTAAGCCTATATAAACGTTATGGAAATGTGGTATAAACTACCGAAAGTTATCCATGTTCAGTCGAATTTTAATATCTGAACTTGTCATTGGTGTCATTGGTTAACTGTAACTTAAAAATTAGCTGTTGTCTCGGCGGCGTGCGCGGACGCGTGTGCCTTCGGTTTCGAGCTAACGGCGTCGCACAGTGCGGGCAGCGCGCATGCATGGTGGGCGCGCTGTGAGCCGCACGGGAACGCGCCAAGCGGTGCAGATGTGTCGCAGATTTGAAAACTCACGGTACAGAGAGAAAGACCAAATGCAAGCTAACGAAACGATGAAAAACAGCCGAAACTGAAACCGAAACAACGCTCCATCATATAAGTGAGGGATGTTGGATTAAACGACATTTTGTGGATCCTTAACCAGCGACGGGCAATTTATCGCTACTTTGCTGAGAGGAACGCGAGTACCGGGGCAGACAGCGAGTACTAACATCACATCCTCGTCCTGTTTGAACGCGTACAGTCACAGCACAGTAGTGATGGAGCTGTCAGCAATTGGTGAGCAAGTGTTTGCTGTTGAATCGATCATCAAGAAGAGAGTTAGAAAGGTAAGCAGCGCCTAATTACATATATATATACTGGCTGTGCAATGAATGTCCGCAGTAATGTTAAGATTAATTCATACAACATTACATAATCCGGCCGTTTTTCTTTTGCAAAAATTGAGCAACATCTACAGATGAGCCAAACCCCCTACGAGTGGGGCATGCGTTTTAAAAGAACCGCTGTAGTAGATTTCTAAGCGCACTTGAATCTTTACTTTTTTAACTGATCTTATAAAT